>CM070039.1:8364651-8382380 GCA_036250615.1 Ptychadena robeensis
GGGGACGGCGCAAAACTGTAAGTATGCGCTGCCGGAGCCCTGATGTGTACTGGATGGCACCATCTCGTCCAGTGCTATAGTAGGAGTAGCAGCGCTGGACGGCATGATGTCGCCCCGAACGCTAGGGCGATAAATTCCCGTCCAATCGACAGCCACACGGTCGCAGCACGGTAACAGCACCATGCTGCAAAAGCATCATCTATCGTGCGCCCATTGTTGCTTGTATGGGCACCTTTACAGTTTTACTAAGAATTTTGTGATGTTTCCATCTACTTATAGTTGAAGATATCTATTTAATCCGATCTTCTCCCAGCCAGGTCTCTCTTTCGTTGTTTTGATGTCTAATCTTTTTAATACTATACCAAAGCTGAGGGTTGGCTTAGAAAGAAACAAGGTTTGTGTTTCGACCTTTGCCTAAGGTTTGTATGTTTTTGTTGTGGTATGATGTTGTTGTTTTTTTGTTTTTTTTTTACTATTGTTGTTCTGTTTAACTGCACTGACGGGTGACTAGTGCAGTTTTATTTTTCCTTATAAAAAATAAATAAATAAATAAATATAAAAAAAAAAAAAAAAAAAAAGAAAGAAACAAGGTAGTTGGTCTAAGGAGCAAAACAAATATATATACAAAAGGACTGCAATTTATTTTTAAATCAGCATCTTTATGTATGACAACCCTTTCCTGCCAGTGTCTGTTAAAGTGCTGCATAGGCACACACTTTATAAGGTAGAAATATCTCAATAAAATAATATTCATTAGGAAAAAGTACAAATGCTCTCCGTTGACAATGTGACCAGTTGGATCGCAAAACACTGCTAGAAGCTAATTGGGAATTTAAAAAATGCTACTGATCATACCAAAGCAAGTAAAAATAAAGGTTTAAAGTAGGAGGTACCATCCTAGACTTACCAGTAAAGGGTCAGAGTTCTCCAAAGAGGGATCTGCATGCACGTTCCCGCAGATCGATCATTGGTCGATCTTTGGGAATCGATGGCTACCCACCTTGAGTGATTGACCCGAAAAGGTTAAAATGGTGCAAGGAACAGATCGAACAGGGATCCACCAAGATGGTAAATCCCTGTTCGATCCGAATATTTTGTATGGGGACCAGAGTCCGCAAGCAGCGGGGTGATGTCACCACATTGTGATCGATCACAGGCAAAACAAGCGGGGATCTAAACGTGTATGGCTAGCTTTAGCGATGATCTGGGGGTTCTTCAGCAAGGCTGCATTTAGGCAGATGAATCTTGGTGAATAAAGCCACATACAAAGTATCATAAAACATGTGCTTACTTCTGCTAAGACTATATCCCCTAACTCAGAGGATTGGTACAACTGGACAATGCTCTATGACACATAGCTAAGATCCCGACCGATTTTTCGTCCGATCCTGTCACCCGATTTTCACCTAAAATGTTATGGTCGGTCGGTCGGCTGGCACGAAAAATCGGAATTCGAATTATCACCGATCCATCAGCCCGACCCTATTTATTAACAGCAGATCGACCAAAAATTTACGGACAGGTCCGAAGCGGTCCCGACCGATTTTTCGGCCGATTTTGAGAAATCGCGATCGGTCGGGTACATAATTCCGAATCCGATTAATCTCCCGACCCGATCGGTCGGTCGGGCAAAATTCGTACGAAAAATCGGAACGTGTATGGGGGGCTTTAGGCAGACCAATCTCCAGGTTCTACATTTATTGAAAACCATTGGACGTGACTCTAAGACACTAAGACACTAAGAGGAAGATGGATGGTCATAAACCATTAAGCAAAGCTGAGCTGTTTGGCATTCTTGTAGAAAGGGATATACAACGTTAACGAACAGCAATGCGAAAAATCAGTGGAAAGCATGCTAAAACGTGTGAAAGCTGTGATTGTAAATCAGAGTTATTCTACCATATCCTAATTTTTAAACATTCTTTTAGTTAAAACATTTTTGACATTTGTTTAACCCTCTGGATGTTACACACATTGTAATCCGCCGCATTTGCACTTGACACATCTTCAAAATCACTCCTCCCCCCTTCACATCCTTAGCATTGATGACACTGGGAAAGTGCTGAAAGAAAGAAAACACCCCAGAAAGATTGGTGGGTCCGCCAATACAGAGGGACATCGCAGGCTCCCTCCGGACAGGTCTGTGTGCCCCAGGTTATTTCGAGGTGAGTATTGTTAGTAAACAAACTCGGCCTGAAACAACTCAGGCTAACCGCCCAGGAGGTTCAAAGTAATCAGGGGATTTGTTTTCTTTGAATTGAAGCGGACCTACTACCTGGGTAAACGGACCTACCATCCTTAATGTAAAAACAAAATCTTTTTTCTGACAGCAGGAGGGGAGCTTGTTACAAGTGCTCCCCTCCCACTGCCTTACGTAGCGCCTAGGCAGCCGAAATGGTGTCTGGGACATCTCTCCCAGACAAGAACTCGTTAGCAGCTGATTCCCCCCTCCACACATACGCCCCCCCCCCCGAATCTCTAAAGCTCCAACAGAGAAGAGACAGGAGGGGGAGTAAGAGTGGAAGGGGGAAGGGGAGGTGGAGGGAAGGGGGGGAGGTGGAGTGGAGGGGGGCAGTGAGGGCGGAAGCAGCTGCAGGTCTCTATGAGCTAAGATGCCAGCTTCAGAGCTGCAAGCAGAGTAGGTGAGTATGCTGTGGGGTTTTTTTCATGTAGCAGTTTTCCAGGATCTGAACTGCTCACAGGTGAGTACTGTGTCTGTTTAATGTATGTCTGTTTTTTTTATTTTGAGTTTAAAACCGCTTGGCAAACACAAATCTTTAATATTTTAAAACCGCCTGGCAAACACAAATCTTTAATATTTTAAAACCGCCTGGCAAACACAAATCTTTAATATTTTCTCAATTGAACAGCCAGACACTTACCGCCGTCTTTATTTTTTGAATTTATTTTCTGAAATTATAAACTAAAAAAACTTAAAAAAAATATTAGCCAGAAAGAAAGAAGAATCCTTACTCTGAAAAATGGATTTATACTGAACGTCCATTTTTCCTTATTTTTAGAAACTACGAGTGGACAGGAACTATCCTGGACAAAGAAAGGAAGCTGAAACTATTTTTCAAAGCATGAGAAAACTGTGTTAACATACTAAAATCCCTGAACAGCTCAGAAATTAATAAATATCCTTTGTTTCAAAGCTTAAAATGTCTGAATTTATTTCACTATGCCATATCATTTGTATTTAATATCATGCCATATCATTTTTTAACTATAATTCATAACTACTATTTTGTTTATTAGGATAATACATAGTAAAGAGTTCTCTTATTTACCTATTAGGCCAATAACAAGCGGATTTGTGACCCATAGATACCTTTCGTGGGTGATTATTAGTGATGGCCAAACTACGGCCAGGTCCGTTCGCGAACAGGCAGATTTGGCCAGGTCTGTTCGCGGGCAAATTCTGTTGGCAGAGAATTTGAATCTGGAAAACCGAAAGTGACATCAGTGATGTCACATCTGGCACCTGGAATGCACAGTTCCTGGTTCGGAATTCCAGATGTGAGGTCACTGTGACGCCACATTTTTCCGGTTTATGGAGCAGATTTTAGTGAAAAGGTTCTTCCTCCGGCGGGATCTTACTGATCCTTCCGGTGGAAGAATAGTAAGCTCTTTCTCGTCGGCAAAAGGGGCGTGTCGAAAACACCCGTACTGCTCACCAGCTAGGAGTGCGAACATCCATGTGGACAGTTCCGCCTTCACTAGTGATTATTGTTGGATCTTGATGTAAAATTTTGTCTATCAAACTATTGTATGTTTCATATCTTTCTTCCCCTTCTGTTATCCCTTCTTCTTTCTTTAATACCCATCCAAATCATTGACTTCAGGTCTTCCAATCACTTCCATGGTCACAGGTGTATAAAATCACGCACCTAGGCATACAGAACCCTTTTTAAATCAAACATTTGAGAAAGAGAAAGCTCAGTGAATTTTAACTCAATATCATAATATGATGCCACACCTTGGATCCATTATAAAGAGATCTTATTGCTTCCGTATACTATAACATGTTGCATAATTTTATGCCCCTGACTTTGTGGTAGCCATTTGGGGATAGCCAAGACATGGGCAAATAAAGGCCCGGGGGCCAAAATTGCCTGTTTAGTTTTTTATTCCAGCCCTTTGTCACTTTGTGACACCTTGTGATGTCAATACTCTCTGGCTCCACTTGTTTCCTGTAATATGGGGAGATAATGCCTACAGTTTGTGTCTCTTCCTAAAAGCTGTAGTTTGGTTGTAGAATCAAAAGCCTCTATTAACCTCCTATTTCTGAACGCCTTTCTACCATTCTCTGTCTTGCTGTGTCCTCTGTTCCGCTCCGCCCTCCCTCCTCCTATTCTTTATTTTTCTATTGTTGTTGGTGGCGGGCCCTGACGTCTCCTCGAGTAATAGGAGACACTCCACTTGGATCCCTTTCATTGTATTCCTGTTGACTCCCCACGTGGCAATGTGTGTACCCCCTAGTAGGGTATGCGGCGATGTGTTACTGTTTTTTCTTGTTTGGGATCTTCTATTGCTGTATGTATTTGCTCCTCCTCGTGGAGGGTCTGTGCCTCAATTCAAATTATATTTAAAAAATATATATTTATTAATATATTTTTTATGTGTTTTCTTTTTTAAAATTTCCTGTCCAGGCTACGACGACTTTGGACACCTACGCTGTACAACCCTTATCGGCTTTTGGTCCGGCCCTCCAGTCAAATTTAAAAAATTAATTGTGGCCCGTGAGTCTAATAATTTGCCCACCCCTGGGATAGCCCCTTTCTATTTCCACAGGACAAAACATGGTCCATAATAATATGAATTTGGTGTGGAAGACTTGCCTAGCCTTGTGACTCCAGCTTTTACCTCTAACATCAGTGCCTAACAGCACAATGGTCAAAAAAAATCCCATAGAAAACACAAAACTAAACCTTGCGTTTGTAAAGGCAGGCATTTCAATACTTTTGTCAAACTTTTGAGTGTTTGTTCATATCAGCAACTATAGTGTAAAGCAATATAACCAAGGCACCAATCTTTTTAAAGATTACCATAAAATGTTTGTTCTGTACAGTTAGATATATGCTATCATTTCTTTCACCCAAGCAATAGAAGTCAAACAAAGAGGATTGAACCAAAACATGTTCGAGTCTATTGACATTATTATCTTATCAGCAAAAGATCAATAACAAGTTCAACTTGGTAAAGTGTTGAGATGCTTGGGCAGTTACTCATGTCTGCCCGATGATTACAGGTATCAGGTGAGTTAACCCTTTCAGGTCAGACTTTGTCAAACTTGCTGGGTAATCCTCTGCCCTAGTATGCAAAGTATAATAATTAACCAATACTGGCCTGAAGCAGCAATAAGAGACCTGTTACAGAGTACACACCAAACCTTTGATGTATGGAGAGTTAACTCACCTTTTTGTGTTCTGATGAAGGTCAACTACATCCATGTGCTGTGAACACTGTGTTGTACTGTGATGAAGGTATCAATCACAATTGATTCTACATTGAAATCTCTAAAGGCCCCCATGCACGTGTCGGATTCCCACCGGATTCCGGCACGATCGATTCCGGGCGCGTGCACGCGATACGATCGTGCCGGAATCGCATGCAGCCCACCTTGTCCAATCGATCAGGTCCGATCGTTCAGGGGCCCAGAATCGGATCCGACAGAGAACCAACATGTTGGTCTTTCTCATCCGATTCTGCCCAGATCAGGGGGAGTTGCCATTTGTGAGGTGGACAATCGGACACGGAATCGTCCCGGAATCCGTTGGATTAAGGTGGTATGCAGCGATGGATACTCTTAATTGGCCGATTGATCACACCTGCGATTCCCGGCAGAATCGCCGGAATCGATCGGATGGGTGATCGACTGGCCATGGAATCCTACACGTGTATGGCTAGCTTAAAAGAACATTAGGGCCCTTTGACACTATATGCATTTTTTTTACCGCATGCGTTTTTGTACTGTGTGCATTTTTACATAGACAATGTTACCATTCACACTGCATGTGTTGCATTTTTTTTTTGTTATATACATTTTTGATTCCTGCATTTTTCATTGATTTGTTTAAAAACACAAACGCAGATGTAATGTGAAAAATGCATGTGTTTTTGAATATATATGCAGAAACGCATGCATATAAAAAATGCATGCCTTTAACCGCCCTAGCGGTCGGGACGGCACCATCTCGTCCAGCGCTGCTACTGCTGCTATAGTACTGGACGAGATGGTGCCGTCCAGTACACATCGGGTACTCCAAGTACTCCAGCAGCACATACTTACTGTTTTGCGCTGTCCCGGTGTCTCTAATGTGACATGCTGACAGCTCCTCCGTCTCCCCCCCCCCTCCTCCAAGTGACGTGATGACGGAAATTTGAAAGTACAGTGCATGGAATCAGTTTTCTATGTAGAACACTGATTTCAAAGTATGTACTAAATATCGCCAAAATGAAAAGTCTCTGTTGCCCCAGATGTGCCCATTTGCAGTAACCCTCTCTTCCCTGGTATGATTTTACCACATCCATCACACCAGGTTAGAGAGGGTTAACTGCAAAGACTTTATTTGGGCGATGTTTAGTACATAGCAGCATAGCTTTGTGCCCTGATTTTTTATTTAAAATATATATTATTTTACATAATTGTTTCTTCCAAACATTATTATATTCAGGATGTCTATTAGACCCTTGTACGGACATATTTTGGGAAGTTACAGGCCTACATCATAAAGAAAAATTTACCATTCAAGTCTATGGTGCACTTTTGGTACAGAAATCTGGACCTCAGCAGTGCGCTAGGGAGGTTAAAAAGACGCATATAGTGTAAGGGGCTCTTTCAGGCTGTGCGGTATTGCTTTAGTATACATATATGTCAATGCCAGCCCAAATGCAAACCTAGAATTCACAGGAATAATTATGAGATTTCAATAATAAGGTATCCTGCAGTGTGTTGCTGGACAATACCCTTTCCATTTAAATTAAAGAAAGGGGGGGGGGGGGTTTGCAAATGCACACATGATATAGTGTTATAGAGCCCTTAGGTCAGGTGTTTCAAACACTGACACATAAGAGTAATTATATTTGGCACCAGATTTTTTAGCCAATATTTTTTGGAGACATGAAAAGCACAGATATTTCTTTTATTTGATATCACATGTGTTATAGTATTACCCTATATTAGTATTAAGATGGCCATACACAGGTCGATTTCACACTTGATTCCTGGCCGATCGATCACCGGGCGCGTGCACGCCGATCGATCGATCGATCGACGAGGAAACGAATGCAGCCCACCTTGATCAATCGACCCCGCCCGATCGACATGGCCCCCAAATCGGATCGGCCAGAGAACCAACCTGTTGGTGTTTTCTGATCGATTGGGCACACATCCAGGGACGTTGACATTTGTGAAGCGATCGACTGGTAACAGAATCGTCCAGGAATCGGTGGCCTAAGGTGGTAGGCACAGACTTGTATGGTCGATCGATCGCTCAGGAATCGACACATGTATGGCTAGCTTTACCCAGATTCCACGTTTAAGCAAACATTATGAAAAGGTTTGTCTTTATATCTGATAATAAGGGAAAACTTGCTCATTTGTAGAATTTTACAAAATAAATCTCAAGGTTGTCCCATGGGTTTGTCCCAACTTTTATTTCTGTCCCACTGTGTATTTACGTTTGACTGTGTATGTGTATACACCTTTAGATCACTGCATACAATTTCCTTTGGATCTAACAACAACAATGTAGTGCCGGGTCCTCCCTGATAGAATACATAGTGATTGAAAGGTATATATTACTGCTATGTAGTGCCGGGTCCTCCCTGATAGAATACATAGTGATTGGAAGGTATATATCGCTGCTATGTAGTGCCGGGTCCTCCGTGATAGAATACATAATGATTGGAAGGTATATATCGCTGCTATGTATTGCTGGGTCCTCCGTGATAGAAAACATAGTGATTGGAAGGTATATATCACTGCTATGTAGTGCCGGGTCCTCCCTGATAAAATACATAGTGATTGGAAGGCAAGGCCGCCGTCAGGGGGGGACAGGGGGGCCCGGCAATCCGCACGTGGGGGCCCCAGATCGGCACAACAGCCTCTGCTCACTGTCAGCCCGGACTGAGTACAATGTGATGGGTCGGCCAGAGAATGGACATGTCTGTAAAGCCGACCATAGACGTCTCAATCTATGGCCAGCATCTAGCAGACTCCTCACACTGTGGTGACGTCACCATGCTGTGAGGAGTCGGCTACAGAACTAACAGGAATCCTGTGTGTTCTACTAACACACGTGATTCCTGTCAGATTGTAGCCAATTAACTCGGAGGGGGAGGAGACTCACCCTCCGAGTTAACTGCCTGCAGCAGGATCAGAGGATCGGCCACAAAAAGAACCAGCAGGACGGATCCGTGTGTGATCCAACCTGCCTGCTCTTTTGGTCGGATCCTCAAGGTGGGCTCCCCTGTAGTTGCGGACAACCAACCTTTATGTGCTCAGCGGTAGCGCGCACGGTGGTTGGTCGCCGACAACTATGGCCGGGAATCGGCCCGTCTATGGGGGGCTTAAATCTCTGGCCGATGCCATTAGTTTGAATAGGGACTGGCGATACTCTGAGCAATGGGATGCAGCGTTCATCATCACGCTGCACTCCACTGCTCATCTGTCGGCCCCTACGTGTGTGGAGACCTTAAGGTGTGTGTGGGCCTTTAGAAATAGAATGCTACATTTGTCACATTCGTTGCTCTTTAAATGTATTGTTAAATGCACAATTTTCCTTTAAGTTAGTTCCGGCTGAGCAGCATACTACACTTTCTATTTCAGTTACACAGCTGGCAAGGCTAACAATGACATATGCCAAAGGAGATTAACATTCGATTAGTTAGTTTTCACTGACGTAATAGTGAATCTCTTATCATATATTTGCAGTATTGCTGAACATGGAAAGAGCAAATAGAAGGTCAAGATGTGTCATTTCATAGTCAGGGTGAAAAAAAGAAGCAAATGTCCTGTGGTTACTCAATCTATACATCTGTCAGCTTAAACAAAAAAACCAATATCAGCCAGTGTAGGTATGTCAGCCAGGTTCAGGAGATTGTTATGTGATGCCCTAATGTACAGTTTATAAAGGAAAAAAGGACCGATACCATGATAGATAACGAATAGCCTAAATGATACATGCATGTAATGACAGAGATTAGCAGATTGTTTGTTCCAATTTTTCATTATCGTATTATTTTGGTATAAACAGAGTCATGGTCAATAAAAATTTCCTCAAGATTTGTTTTTGGACGTTTGTGCCCTATACATCCTAAAAAAATAAACGTATAGGGTTGAGACAGTCAGTGCTTGTTCAGATTTGAGTTTGTTCATAATAGAAGATTTAAATATATTATATATGGATTGGGTAGCATGGTAGCTCAGGGGGTTAGCACTGGCCATGCAGTGCTGGTGTTGGTTTGAATCAAGGCCTGGGCACTATCAGCATGAAACTTGCATGTTCTGGGTGCATGGGTTTCCTCTGGGTGCTCCTTTTTCCTCCCACACTCCAAAGACATGCCAATAGGTTAACTTGCTTCCCCAAATAGATTCTGCCATGTTAGCTACATATGACTTAAAGCAGTTGTAAACTCAAAATAAAAAATCCCCCACATACATTACATTGACATTATACTCACCTGTCAGCAGTATACATCTGTGAAAACTGCTACACAGAGAAAAAAAAAGATACTTACAATCTTCACTTCCTCATTCCCTAAGGCACCATCTTAAGTACTGGCACCTGAAGCCACTTCTGCCCATTCTGTTGGACATTACTAAGGTGCCCCTCCCCTGCAGACATATTTACCAATCCCAAAGGGTTTGGTATGGGAGGACAGTTCTGCTCCTTCCAGAGATCCATGTGCTGCATATGTGTGTTGCAGTTTGCATAGGAGACAGGAGTGAATCTTAAGGATGACCTTGTAGGAGACAGGAGAGATTGAGACTGAAGTGAAGCCAAAGGATGGGATGACACTAGGTGACAGGGAGGGATGGGATTTGATGTGAAGTAGATGGATGGGGATGACACTAGATAACAGGGAGGGATGGAATTTGATGTGAAGTAGATGGATGGGGGTGACACTAGGGGACAGGGAGGGATGGAATTTGATGTGAAGCAGAAGGATGAAGATGTGGAGGTGATATGGGGGTGACATGGATTTGGGGGGCACACAGGTAGGCTGAGGATGAGGTTAGGTCGATAGGAGGTGATGGTGGAAGACACAGGAGGATTTGGGGCACTGCAGTGACAGAACACCTTCCATGTGACTGTCATTGTTTCTCTGCCCCTTACACAGCTCCCGTGTCCTCCATCCTCCTGGTCTTATCACAAACACTTTGACAGCTGGCAGCACAAGATCCTCCCTCCTCACTCTGTCAGCAGAAGAACCCCCCCCCCTCCCTCCCAAGCTGGAGAGGGAGGGGCTATTTCTTCTGCTGACAGAGCATAGAGCTGCAGACGGCAGTACATCGGCTGTGACAGTGACGTCACAGAGGACAGGCAGAGCATCAGGCATAGGTAGGCATACATGGGCTGATTCCCCCCTGATTTTTCAGAGGATCAACTGTTGTGCTCGGCCACAAAACGGGTACGCCCATCTGGTCAGATCTACCAGGATCCTCCCACATGGTGATCCAACATGCCGGTAAATTCCTGGCCAATCCCATTACTTTGGATGGATGCCCGCCGATCCTCTGAGGGGACGGCTGCAGCGTGATGACATCATCCTCATCTATCGGGGGAGAAACGGACCGTGTATGCCTACCTTTAGACAGTGACAGATGACTGTTAAGGTGGGTTTACACGTGTAGATTATTTCTTCAATCAACTGCCAATTAGATTTTTTGTCGAACATCATTAGTTAATTTATCGAATGTAACATTAGATATTCTGTTCGTCTATCCCGAAAATACATTCAAAATAACAGCGACAGATAAAAATTTAGCAACATGTTCGATGACCTTTCGAACAATTTTTTTGTTTGAGGTCAAATCGAACCAACTGGCCATTCTAAATTTTTGTTCAATCAACCAGAACTTTTTTAGTTCTTCGTTGATCGAACGAAAAAATCTACACATGTAAACCCACCTTTAGGGACATTAGATTGTGAGCTCCCCTGAGAGACATTAGTGATAGGACTATATATACTCTGTAAAGTGCTGAGTAATATGTCTGCGCTATATAAACACAAGATATTAATATTCCATATATTAAGTAGTGTTTTACCTTTTGCCTGAAGTTAGTCATAACATTTAGTTTTCATATTAAATTTATACGTTAGAAAATAAGCAAATTTGCTTCCTCGATATTATCTCGGCACATGTCTCCATTGTGCATTAATCTCATGAAAACACAGGTAAGTGAGCTTCTGGCTCAACTTTAAATATAAATAAAGCAAACAAGGTTAGAACTGGGAACCTGCGTCACATGAAACGTGAAACATGACACAATCAGTGGAAAATAAAGTGAGAATTAGCAGCGCAGGACAAAAAATGCGCAGTTATAAGCCCTTTGTATATACTTGGTGTTCAAAGAGCACACAGCACCACCATCTCGAGCTGGCGGACTTTAAAATGCATTATAATTACAGAGCAGTGCACTACATTTGGGTTCCTATATAGGTTTTACTAAAGTGAAAAAAATGTCATGAAAACAAGGGAGTGTAATACAGAGACCTATCTGGAAGCCATGTTGTCAAAATGGAGAAGGCCATCCTCCTTATCTTGGGGTTATTAAACTCCATAGTGGTTTCTTCCTTGCAATTGCTGTTAAAAACTGGGCATGAGAAATAAAAACAGATGTGAGGACCCATATATGGCAAAGGACACCTCCCTACCTCCACCCCGTCATTAGTAGTTTACCGGCCCCATGACTAGTGATGAGCAGCATGGGCAATATTCGAATTTGCGATATATATATATAAACTATTATATCGGTAGAACCACATATAAGTGCAGTGACCAGTCAGGAGATCTGTGACTGTAGTGACCCGAGAAAGGGCCACTTAACTGTGTATAATGCACTGTAATATATTACTGTATAGTGCTTTGTTAAGTTGGTGTGTATCCATTTTTCCTTCTGATGATTAATTCCTTGATGACTACAGCCTTCAGTACTACATCTCCACTCCACAGCACCCTGTCCACAGGTTCCAGCAGCTTGGTAGCAACACTTGCAATGGTTATTTCATAAGATTGAACCCCATCCCTGCCTCCTGGTGATGGTGAAAGACTGTAAATACTCCTCAAATAAACTGTAACTAGCCCTCTACTAGCTTGCATGGACCTTCGCTTTATTGGGTGCGAGCTGTGCCTGGTGAAAGAAAAGAGGACATCCAACTAAAGAGCCTGGTCGCATGAGTAGCGCATTACACTGCACTCCCACAACACTACATGACTACACCCCTTCGATAACATCCCATCGTTAATTGTCCTCTCTGTCTTTGCCTGGTGTAAAGAGGCCTTGGAATGCTCCTTTCTTAAGCTGGCTTCTTGTGCATGTGTGCTGGATCTAGGCAGAAATGTCAGACAAAAACAAAGACTGACAAAAAAAAGACAAATTTGCCAGCACTGTGGATGAAGGTGGTGGACACAAAAAGAATGTTTGTTATGCCAGTGTTGAGTGCACTACACGTCTGCACTACGCGTGTCTGCACTACATAGACATTATTTGAGGGTCCCTTGTACTTTGATGAGTTTCCATTTTTCAATGGAACTTTTGCACCCCTTACTAGTCCATCTGGGTATAACTTATATTGAGCTATAAATTCTTCATATATATTGAGGTATTATTTCATACACTATAAACCGCCAGCCACTGGGTTCCAGAGTAAATCCATGTCTAGAGCTGTAAATAATTAAGGAGATGACATAAATTCATTTACCCTTGATGACAAGACGCTTGTTCACTGCAATCATCAGGGATAATTCCTAGAGGCAGCCCACCACCACCATGAGGACACATCCATAGCATCATCACATGACCACACCACTTTGTTATCCCTGTGGCGACATTCAGACACCTCTAGGCATTATGTATGCTTATTTCAGAAAATGTGTGGAGGGGAACCAGAGCATCTTTTCACCAAGGCGTCAATAAACCAGATTGAAATTAGATTAAGATTGGGCAAATCCCAGCATAATCTATCATTTCTTTGCTACAAATATTTTGTCTAAATATATAGTTGGATATATGCTGTTAATGTATTATGTTTAATTTTTGCGTTGTTGTAAGGCTGATGTGGTCATACTATATGTCTAACTTTGTGATAAATGGGAGAACAAAATACTTAACAAATCTAGTCATCATAACTAGCATTCCTTTCCTGAGTACTACTAGATATTTCTTGTTCCTTTCATTTACATCAGCCCATTAAATCATAAAGTGTGTGTTGCAAGAGTAACAATAGATTTTTCAAGGGATAGCTGTTCAGGATTCCATCAAGTACATTTAGCAAAAACAAAAGCCATTCAAGGCACATTGAGCATCAAGAACATGACTGCAAGCTAATCAGATAAGGTAACAGGTTTCCCAACCTGTTTCTGTTGAGTGGTTAATGCTTCTTGTGACCTTCTCTGTAAATACAATCAATAGTGATCACGGAAGATGGAAACATTTTCACAGAAGTTGACATTTATTTATATCTTCATTGGATAACATAACTACTATAATGCTACTACTCATAACCCTATACTACTAAAGACATGTACAAAATGGGAAAAGCATACCTGTCAACTAGTGATGGCCGAACATCGGCCAGGTCTGTCTGTGAACGGGCAGATCGGACTTTTAAAGAAGTCCGCTGTCCGCCTATTCGCGGACAGATTCAAATTCCCCGCCTCTAGGCAGTGATGTGACGTCAGTGACGTCACATCCGGTCCCTGGAACGCATAGTTCCTGGTTAAGGGAGCCGGATGTGATGTCACTGGCGTCACTTCCTGTCCCCGAGCCGGTTTTTCACTAGAAGACCGGCTTCATGCCCGGTCTTCTAGTGAAAAGATTCTTCCTTCAGCACGATCTCGCAGGTTCTGATCCTGCCGGAGGAAGAATAGAGATCTTTTTCTCGCCGGCGAAACGGGGCGGGTCGAACACCCGTACTGCTTGCTGGCGAGAAGGAGGGCGAACATTCATGTTCGCTGCCGAACTTTCCGCCTTGCGGGCAGTTCGGCCATCACTACTGTCACCCCTCCCTTTTTGGCTGGGAATGTCAAGTCTTTTATGTGGCTCTTGGCCAAATCCGGATTTCACAAAATCCTGGATTTTTCCTAGGATTTTGAAATCGGGCTAACGTAGGAGGGAGGGGGCATTACTCTCCCTCCTAACTTCCCACCCTGCTTGTGCAGATGATGTGCAAGGTGGGACATTACAAGGGAGAATAACGCCCTCTCCCCCCTAAGTTAGGCAGGAACAAAAAGAGGAGGTAGGGGATTTTAATCTCCCAATACCGGAAGAGACGTATGCGGAAGATTCTGACTGAAAACCAGAAGTGACATCATGTCCCGATTTCCCAGCCGGCAAAATGGACATCTATGGTGCAAAGGCCCCCATACATGTTTAGATTTTCCCATTTCATTGACTGAAACCGATCAATTTTTAAGTTTTCGACCAGAAATCAATGCCTTTTCCTATGGTTCGATCAAAATTGACAAAAAAAGGGATTTTGATCGATCGAGTTTAAATCACATGTATTTAGAATATTATAATGTATATAGAATATCAAACCAACATCAATCAAATATCGATTTCTCCATGTGGGGGGTATTTTGATCGCATTTGATTGACCCAGCAATAAAAAATTACGATCGAATCTGGCATCGATCGTAGGGAAATTGAAACATGTATGGGGGCCTTAAGGTATTGGACTAGTCATCTGTATTGCTCGTATCTCCAAGAGAAAAAACATTCTAGGAAATTATCCAAAATATTAGAACTTAATTTTTTTGTAGGGTCCATTTAGAGGCTAAAGGTGCTTGCTTTTCAAATCCATTAGCTTTATCATTAATTCAATGTGTTTTAAAAGCCTGCATCATAAAAAAAATATGTAGTGTGATAGAAAAGGGTTCTATATATTAAAGAATGATACGGTACAATACAAGTTACTTAAAGGAAGCCTTAAAATAGATTCTACTGAAATGATACTCCTGATGCAGGTGCTTTCACTACCAAAAATGAAATAATCCCTCATTGAATTGAAAACACTCTCTCTATGTAGGTTCTTTTCTGGCTTTTTTTTTATCATATAATGTTCTGGTAGCTGTAGGCCAATTATCAAATAAACACTACATGTATCTAAAAAAATTTATCAAATTTTAGGGCTTCTGCATATCTGCAAAGGTTGGGATTTGGCAATGGAATACACCATGATAACATATTTAGGTAAATTGTGCTAAATATTAGGTGTGGCTTCACAGAGCTTGGTTAAATAAAACCTGTGCCGACATATTGTGTATGTTGTACACAGCGTACAGCTCAAAGTAGGATAAGAGATTGCAAGGGGGGATAAGTGAGGGCAACTGTAGTGATTAGTTTGGGGGAGTAGGAGAAACAATAGAGTCTAAGGACTAGTGGAAGGGGAGAGTGGACCACTGGACGAGTTTTTGGGTAGCGCAAATGTTGCCGCTAAAAATTAAAGCCGCAGCACACCTAGTGCAAAAGGACCATAAAGCCACTGTTTTAGCTTCCCTTTAAACTTGAGACCTCAAACCTCCATCCTGACTCCGATCCAACCTTCCCCTCTTACCAGCCTCCACTACATTCTCGTGTATGACCTGCCCCCATCCTCCCAGACCTCTAAATCAGGGTAATGTCTAACACCAGTCTACGCTAGACTTCCCACTGTTTCATCTGACCTTTATGTCACATGTCTAAAAACTGGAAGTGCAGGAATATTTGTCCCTACTCTTCTGTTGGATACTGGTCAGATAGCACTACTAGAGCCTGCCTCTGGAACTTGTTTGTGTTACACAGTTGGGAGGTATTTTACTTGTTAACATATCTCCCACTAGAAGCTCAAGAAATTGATAATTCATTCATTCATACAGAATTCTTGAAACAAAAATTTAATAAACATTTTAGTCTGCTGTGTTTTCTTTACATGGGTGCCAAAGACATATAATATTATACATGAAGCTAAAGTGGTCTGAACAAAATCTTTCTCACAATGATGGTCTTGACAGCCTGGAAAGTACCTGATCTCAACTCTGAGATTAGTTATTTTGGGGGGATTGTGGAGTGCTACACCACCATTCTAGCAGTTCAGAGGTAAGTCAAACTTTAATGTATAAATCTACTTTAAGAATAGTTTGTGGATCTTCTATTCAAATAAAAACCCTCTTAGCTAGGAATCCTTTGGCCTAGACCTAAGCAAGTCTACATGACAGCCATAGAAGTTTTAGTACCCATCTTACCTACATCTAGCACCAATAAAAGAAATGCCCTTTAAAAACAGAGGAACTCAAAACTTTTTGGGGGAAAGCCATTCCTGGGGGACGCCTGGGGACAGATGAGAAGGCTCTTTCTCTTCCCTTCTCCTCGCTTTTTCTCTCTCTCCCTTTTCCGCTATCTCTTTCTATCTTTGTTTATGATTTTTACTGTTATTTGCTGTTTACAATCAGCGTTTCATATTGTAATTCATGATGTTTGACTCCAAACTGCTCCTTGGATGCTGGACCGTAGGTCCTACCAGTAGGAAGGTATACCCTCTCCTTCGGCTTGCTAGCTACCTCTGGATATGGAGTCTTTCCGATGTTATGCCATATTTTTTCTGCTGTATGTGGATGGTGATATGTGCCTGTATCTCTACGGAATTATACTTCTGTGTGTTACTTTTGCCTGTATGGTTGATTGTTAATTTTTCTTCTGCAAAAATTTGAATAAAAATAAATTTTCTCATAAAAAACTTATTGGGGGAAAGAGGACATTTCAAATAAATATAAAAAGAACAGAATGTAATGCCTTTTCTCTAAAGGAATCTAAAGAGTCACTAAGGCAATGGCATTCAAAAAGTCATATGTAACCAAGAAATGTTGTGCATATCTTTACAAAAAGCATTTTGGGTATAGATAGGGAGCTAGATGCTGATAAATGCAATTGCATATGTACTGTATCAAATACTTAGGACTTTGTGTGTATCCAAAAAGTGAGTAAAGGTACCCCCACACATGTAGATACCCATGAGAGACTGATGACCTGTTTGAGAATTGACCCTGGTCTCCATCCAAAGTATGGCAGTAGAAGAGGGATGGACATGTCCATTCCCTGTTTGACTGACCTATCTTCAAGCGGGATCAATTGAGAGGGGTTGCCGCATTCAATGGCCGTGCGTTCATCTACAGGTGTATGTAAGTAGGTTTCCCATTTTTGCCTGGAAATCTTTGATTGCTTTCTAAGGTGAAAATATCTTCTATTACAAAAATGTAACATAAATATATTCAGGTATACATGAAATGGTACTGCAGCATTTACCCAATACATATTTATTGTACTCTGACTTGGTAATTGTGGGATTTTAATTTCAGTACAATTAAAATGCCATTTGTTAGCTTGATGTCTCATCATTCATTCAAATAAAAACATACAACTTTGCGTTGCTATTGTTTTTGGCCATAAATGCAAACCATTTGAATGTTTAAACTAATGATTCCTTATTTGTGATGGGGAGAACAAAGGAAGTGCTGTACA
>CM070039.1:8382480-8394024 GCA_036250615.1 Ptychadena robeensis
GAATGTTATCAGCTGACAGGTATGTGTACTGTACATTAAGTCCTAATAAATCTGTGTATCCAGGAAAGCATTGATTGATGGATTGAAGAAATATGCTGCACAGCTTCGGTCAGAGAAGTTGCTTAGTCATAATTACAGATAATCTGCTTAATAACTTGCTGACATGAATGAATTTTCCTGGGCATCAACATAGCTTGGTCTTTGTATTCAACTTCCTTACCTCAGTTCAAAGTAGATTATATTAATTAACTCTGTAGTAAGAGTTAAAAACTAGATGCCTGTGTGCTACTATAAGATATTGTAGTAATTCTTTATGAGTTTTATCATTTATTAAGATAAACTATTGAACTCAGTGTAGAACAGCAAGAACACTCATTACCATTAAATGTGTGTGCTTAATTAGTATATATCGGAGCTGAGAATCCTAATGGTAATAATTATTGTCTAAGAATAGTGTTAAGCAGCATATGGTATATTGGAATTCGCATAATTTTGCGAATATACAAGAAATATTTTAAATTCGCAATTCGTAATGCAGCTTTACAGCTTCTCTTCCTCATTCTGTGATCTCAGCCAGTACGAGCGAAGTGTGTATTGCGCACATCCATATGCGCAATGTATGCCGGCAAACAATGTTGACGAATATCCGCCATTGCGAATATCTGCGCGCACATTCGCAAAATATTGCGAATTCTTGAATGATGAATATTCGTCGAATATATTCGAATTTCGAATATTCTCGCTCAACATTATCTAAGAACTCTTAGAAAGAAGACTTAAGAAACCTAAGGCTGAGCTCTAAAACAGTCATTTAGATTGATGTAGCTTGTGGAGCCAACTTTCCTAACATATTGTAATTAAAGTCTAGCTACACAAAGCAGGTGTCAGCCCTAAATGAATGAAATGTAGTGTCACGGCGGGTGACACCAGAGCTCAATCAAGGGTGTGGACCCACTGGGCCAACTTGCACGATTGGCAGGGGTGCAATCCGGGGTGCAGAGTCTAAGGGACTACCTGGTATTCACCAGAGCTCCCCGCGAAGGGAGTTGGATTTGGCTGCAGGTAATCCCTAGGTTGCGGTCCCTAGTAAGCACCTTTGCAAGATGGCTTTCTGAATCAATACGCGGTACAAAAACGTTCAAGAGTGGTCCAATAAACAAACCTAGGGTCAGAAGCTGTGGAGTCAGGAGAAATACCGGGATGCAGTGCCAAGGATTAAGACTTAGGCGTAGTCCGAGGAACAAGCAGGGGGTCAGGAGCCGGAAGTCAAGCAGGATATACGAGGATCAGGAAGTAGACCCAGCTCAGGCGATTTCCCGTCACCTGATCTTGCCAGATAAAGACCAGGAGGGAGGAGCAACCGAGGAGTAGTGCAGGACCACAGCATCCAGCAGAGGGAGCTCCAGAGCTGGAAATTTAACCCTTGGTGTTACGGATGGTTTCTTGAGCTGGAAGCAGCTACCGCAGACACAGATCCATCAGTCCTGCTGGGATCTGTGACATGTAGTTTGCAAAATTTTTGCCACTTTATATAAACAATTTGCACTACTTTTCATTTAATAAATTATTACACATTAACACATTTTATTAATTTCTTTATAAATAGAGAAAAAGAAAGAGGCATTTGCATAGTATACATATAAAATAATTGCCCCAATTGGGAGCACCTCCAGTGTTGTATTCAGACAGCGGTGTAGACCTGTGTGGTCAACATGTTTCATCAGATTATCTGGGCTTCATAACGACACATGGGCTACACCAGCCATCCTGGATGTGCTGACGGGACTGCTGGTGTCTGGCTGCCTAAGGGTTCTGTGACAAATTTGGCTGCCATCATACTGGGGGGTCACAGAACCTATTTTAGAACGCCTGTAATATTCCTTTTGGTACAATACCATCCCCACAGACATCACCTTGTTCCTTCCTGGTATCTTATACAATATACCTTGGGCAAAAACAGACACCGCATGACCTTAGACCAGCCATAGGCAAACTAAGGCCTGGGGGCCCAACCCGGCCCTTTAGTCTTTTAATTCAGCCCTTTGTCAGCTCCCCTCCGCTCATTCCCTGGAATAAGTGGAGATAATGCCTAGAGGATGATTGTTCAGGTCTCCTAATGCCCATAGATTGCCTGCAATAGAATGTTAATGTTTACTATAAGTTTGCCCACCCCTTAGACCCACAAATATACCAATTTGCATTGTAGTATGTATGTTCTGAATATGTTTAGAGCTTATCCATTATTGGCATACTGGCATTTGCTCCTTGGTTGTTTTCTGTAGGGGTGCACACTTGACCTCTTGACTACCAAGGCTAGGTGTAGCTCGTGTTTCCTCATTAAGCCCAGATAAACGGGATGAAACATGTTGACCATACAGATCTACACCATTGTCTAAATACAACAGTGGAGGTGCTCCAACTTATTGTTTTACATGTATACTACATAAATTTCTCTTTTTATAAAGATAAAATGTGAGATATGTTGTTTAGAAAATTGAAATGTACTAATTTGATCTGCGTTACCAATTCAATGTCCCAGATCTTAATTTATTTTGTATTAATTAAGCGGTGGATAACCCGAAGTCTGCTGTTCTCTTTGGTAAGTATAATTGCAATAATTTGGTTCATCTATACTTCCAGACTATTGGCCATTTCTTTTTGAAAATAGGAAATTACAGAAAAATTGTATCTTATGGGATTTTGGTATTGGTATTTTTGGTAAACATTTGAAAAATAATATTTATGTTAATGCAATAGTAGATTGTTGTACCATGTTAATCGATAAATATAGAGAGTTTGGAGTTCAAGTGATACCGTTTATTGGCAAACTGAAGTCATTAGAGAAGCAAGCTTTCGGGATATCGCAGATCCCTTCTTTAGCCTGAAGAATGGATCTGAGACATCCCTAAATCTTGCTTCTCTAATGACTTCAGTTAGCCAATAAACGGTATCACTTGAACTCCAAACTCTCTATGTTAATGCAACAAACCTAACTGGGTAATGCAACAACCTAACTGGGCTGGAATGTAATTTTATGTTTCCCTGGAGCTTATCTTTAAAGGTTGTGCCCTATTTTCCAAATTCTTGTTTACTTGTGATTAAGGTTACGTTTGAAACTTCGTAAATGAAATTTGATCCAGTTTTGCTTCTTTTGTCTTAAAGGGAGGCTTTTCACTTTAAAATATTTTAATTGTTTTCTGGTGCTGACCTCCACACCCCATTGACATAAATACTGTCTAAACTTCAGTGTTGTCTGTACAGTCCTACATTTCTTTAAGGGATCTGTGACATTTTTTACAACAGGTTTGTTTGCATTTTTAAGGCATTTAGAGAATAAGTGGTGCGTACAATTTGAGGAACATTGTGACCCTGAATTTGACAGATTTTCAGATAAAAAATTTTTTTTGACAATGTTGCAATTGAGGAGGATACCTTTCTTGATCCCTTGCTTTAATTCTTTAGTAAAGATAAAAAAAATTTGATTGTGTATCACATGTTATTAGTCTTCTTACCTTTTACCAGTGGTGTGTTCTTTGTTATACTATTATTGACAGTGTCTGGAGTTTGTGTTTGTTCCCTTTCTTGTTTATTTAAAATATAATAAGTACGGTAGTTTATCTTTTAATTAAAATTTTTAAATAAAATTGAACCTATACTGTTTCAGTAAGTTAGACCAATCTGAAGAAACAGGGAATCAAAGAATAGGCACAACCATAGTTTACAACTAATAAGACGTAAGTATTGCTGCTTCTATGTATATATTTAATTACATACTACCGTATATGCGTGTAAAACAATAAACAACAAGTGTAACCAGATAATTTTCATATGTATATGTGTCTATGGGTTCTTGCACTTGTATGATACATGAGGGATCATTGGGTAGATACCACGTTTCATGAGAACTGCATTGATGATTCTGGAAAACCTGTACGGATCTAAATGGAGATTTTTTTGTTTATTGGATTATCACTTCACTTGGCAAGAGGTCTGATTTTATTTACTATAAATGGCAGCAAATTCCATTGTGCTTAGCGAAATTATACACACATACAATAATATAATAATATAATATGGGTAGGTTTTTGACCTTGTGCATTTTCTTTTGTACTGCTGCTCTTTGAGAATGCAGCCAAGTCCTCCTCCCCCAATTAAAATGGCCATAGCATACAGGACATAATATAATATAATATAATATAATATACAATTCAAACCAAGTCATTCTGATAAAAGAACACAATGCAAAGTTACTTAGGAAATACTATTTTAAAGCAATGCATGCCAGATAGGATACTTTTAAATCATCTTCCAGCTAGAAGTGACGCAAACCAGTATAAACATTTTTATCAGTTATATCTTAAATTTTATATATGTTAAGGCTTTTGAAGTAATTCAAGTGGCATTTAGAATAAGTAAGCCAGTTTGTGGTGTATTTCAAGATGGATCACATTCCTAAATAATACATTTTCACCCACAGGAATGTAGACAAGTCTGGTGTGGAAATGACTGAAGGAAGGCAGGCTGCTGGTTTTCATAAAAAGAAGCAAACTTAGTAAATGTGTTCCAAGCCAAGAAATTATTTGTGAGGAATTAGGACCCATTTACTATATAATGCATCTCATGCATGGGGAGATTGTGGTGCTAGGTAGCCCTTGCTGTTTGAATGGTCTGCTATTACATATCAGTAGTGATGAGCAGCATAGGCAATATTCGAATTCATAATATTTTGTGAATAATTCTACTAATATTGTATTTGATATTAATATGGTCACAATTATGATCACCTTGCAATTACCTTTAAAATGAATGGTCACATGTGCTTTTTATGTTTGCATTGCAAATATATATGCGGAATCCATGGCCATAAGCAACCCAATGCAGAATATTGCAAATATTTGAAATTGCGAATTTGCAAATTCTTTGAATATATTTGCAATTCGAATATTCAAGCTCAACACTACATATCAGCACACAACTAATAGGTCATGCATGTTTTTTTTTTAAGTCCAATGCATAACTATCGGATAATCCAAATAATGTTGTAAGAATCTTATACTACATATTAATATCAGTGCACATCTACAGTATGTGTGTATGTGCGCTGTAAAATGTTACGTTATGGTGTGAATGTCTTTCTGGTTTTATGGTATTAATAAGCCCTTATGACGTCTGGCACATAGCTCAACGGGGCCTTTCCTAGAGCACCTGGAGACAAACTAGGAAACAAGCCAATCAGGCCTTTCATCTAGAGCAGAGGTGTCAAACTCCAGCTCGGGGGGCCTACAGTGTAATTATATTCTGCCCGCATATATCTAGAGACATGGCAAGAAAAGAGAAGACACACAATCAAGAGACATATGTAAAATATCA
The DNA here is from genome assembly GCA_036250615.1 of Ptychadena robeensis. NCBI lineage: Eukaryota > Metazoa > Chordata > Amphibia > Anura > Ptychadenidae > Ptychadena > Ptychadena robeensis. The sequence continues at coordinate 8,387,851 of CM070039.1, forward strand.
ATAATCATTATAATCTATAACAGGGATAAGAAACGGTGAAGAAAAAGTGGAGCTGGCTTCCTAGAAAAGTCCCAAAATATAGCATAAACCCTATAAAAGCCTCATATACAAATAAAATCAAACTCAAAAATCAAAGACATCTACACTAATCAATCACCATAGATTAAAATAGCCCTTTGCAAATGCTACAATCCCACCACAATACATTCTTTTTGGTCACAGGCACAGCTGAGCAAGGGAAAAGTGGGGTGGATTCCTCCCACAGGAGTGGAAGGCCTTGAGAGAGCCCAGGAGCGGGAGATTGCTGGAGCTGGGTGAAGCATCGAAGGACCCCAGTGGTTGCCCTTAGGAGCTGCCTGCTGCTGTGCCAGAGGTTTTGAACACCCCAGCCAGGGCACCGAGGTGCAGGGTGCCTGACTGGGGCGGGATGCCGAGAGATCGCGCCGGAAGTGATGTTGGCACCGGACCGGAAGTCGCGTCAGGAGCGAAGCAGGAGCCGCGCGGGCGGCGGCGGAAGAGAAGGAGCCTCTTCACGTCAAGAAATCAAGACTCCCACCCTCCCTCCCTTTTTTCTTTTTCTCTTTTTTGTCTCAGGTTTTCGTCTGTGCTGGTGGCCTTTCATTGTCGCAGCAGGCGGGTCCGGGCAGTGTCCAGGATTTATGACGCGGGAATCATCATTTCCGTGGGCGGGGTGCTGGTCTAAGGCAGCCGCAGAACTGCAACTGAGCTCTTGCCGGGGTCAATGACCCACATGGGACGAGGAAAAGCGGAAGGAGTCAATTGGTATGGCAAGTACCCACCGGGTTTGAACATCAGAAGGCTGGTGGGCAGGACTTGTCGTATTGAGGGGGGGACGGGGACACTGCCTGGGGGACCTGGTTCGTATTTTGCACTTTTGTAATTATTTATTAATAAAGCTGTGGCCAGTTACATCCACAAGTTAAAAGGTTAATGCATGTGTGTGTTTTCCTTAGGGGATGGGACGGGCAGCTTGGTTTAGAAAATATTAGGTGGCTGTGTTTTTTACATCTCTCTCCACAGTCATTCTTGCTCATGTCAGGGGACCTGACTTTTATATTACCCTAATGTGCCGCCGCTGCTTTGCAGTGCGATGTGAGGCCTAAAGACTGCACCTTGTTATATTTAGGACTAAACAGTTATCAATTGGTTTGCTGTATGCCAATAAAGAACAAGTTGCACTATATTGGTTCTCTGAGTGGTTCCTGGTTCACTACCCGACACCTGCCTTGCCAGAGATTCATTGAATTAGGACGTGTTTCAAAATTATACAGTGTTTTAGTCGTCTGTGTAGATAACTTATAACAGCTTTTTTTTATCTGCTTGATATTTCATTAGCACAATTTCTATGCCTTAAACGATAGCTTCAGTTAAGCAGTATTTAGCCTGTATGTTAATGGAAGAGTTCCCAGCCTTGCTGTCCCTGCAATTATCTTGTTATTCATTGGATTTCAATCCTTTTATTTCTGGAGGCTCAGCATCATATATAAGTGCAACTTAGGACAGTGCTGAAGACATCCATCCATCATCACATTTACATGTTGGCATAACTACACCCAAGAACCAGCCTGCTTGAACCTTGAGTTAGAGCTCAATAATGAAATACAAAAGCAAAAATAAACTATGTAAAGCACAGTGCCATCCTTTTCCAACAGCTATTATATGCCTGCTTTGCAAAAAGAGGCACATACACAAAATGATCATGACAATAAGTCTAAAAAAAGGTATGTAAAAATGGAAATCTTTTATTTGAAAATGTAATTTGCATGTTGATAAATGGAAACCATGGAACCAGGAAAGGTAAAGTATCACATTTGTTATTAGTTAAATTTGGTGTTAACTAATCTCCAGCATACGTAGGGAAACACACTGTTTTGTAAACATTTGCTTTCTGCTCATCTCCTTAAACATAAATGCACAATTCATCATGCACATTCTACCTACTTTTTTAAGTTTATCTTATCTTATAAACTTTCCTTATGTTAAATCGAATAGGTAACTGTATATTAGATAGCTATGTGGGTCTTTAACCTCCCTAGCGCACTGCTGAGGTCCAGATTTCTGTACCAAAAGTGTACCATAGACTTGGTAAAATTTTCTTTATGTTGTTGGCCTGTAACTTCCCAAAATATGTCTGTACAAGGGTCTAATAGACATCCTGACTATAATAATGTTTAATACAAACAATTACAAAAAAAATAAAATAAAAAATTTATAAAATGAATAGGAAAACACAAAAATCAGGGCACAAAGGAAGAGAGGGTTACTGCAAATGGGCACATCTGGGGCACCAGAGACTTTTTATTCTGGCGAGATTTGATACATAGAAGCACATTGAAATCAGTAAATTCTACAAAGAAAACTACTTTCGTGCAATTCACTTTCAAATTTTCTCCTGCCTCCCCAATGTGACGTCATCACGTCACATCAGTAAGTATGCGCTGCCGGTGCCCCGATGTTCACTGGAAGGCACCATCTCGTCCAGTGCTTTAGTAGCAATAGCTGCGCTGGACGAGACGGTGCCGTCCCGACTGCTAGGGTGGTTAAAGTGCAGGAATGTTTCATAAACTTACTGGCCTTGGGGCATGGAAGTTATTTTACAGAGCTCTCCTCCATCATGCTACCTGTTTAGAATAGAGATGGTCGAAATGAATAAAATTCGATTCTACTTAAATTTCGAGTTTCCCAATCCAATTTCGATTCGACTGCAAAATTTCGAAACGCCAAAAATTTGCATAAAGCCTCAAATTCGCATAAGGTCAAAAATTCACATAAGGTGGAAAATTTGGATTTGCTGTCTGAGCTATAATAGAATAATCAGTGTACATAGTAGCAGAGCTTTACAATCAGAGCTGAGATTTAAACCCAATTTATACACAAACTTGACATGTTAGAGCAAAACTTATTGTTTTCAAATGTTTCCCCAATCCTTCTCTACAACTCCAGCAATTTTTGTGAGGATACATTTTCAGGGGCTGTGCAATAAGCTGACAAAGTTAGCTAGCACCATGCGAATTTCTGCCAATGCGAATTTCCGCCAATGCGAATTTTCCAATCACTCCCGCATGCGAAAATTTAAAATAAAATGGCGATACTCGCACGCGAAATAGCGGACGGCAAATCAAAAGCAAAGTTATTTTTTAAGTTGAAATTTCGATTTCAGTTGAAATATCAGGCTGATTTTCGACTTTTTTGGCGAAAAGTCGAAATGACCCCATCAAAATTCGACTATGCGAATTTTCGGCGATAAAGTCAAAATTTCTACTTAAAAATTTGCACTGCGAATTTTTCGGCCATCCCTAGTTTAGAACACACAGAGGTGTTGCACATCAGACACCAGGATAAAAGGTTTCGGGATGACCTGTGTGGGATATTACACAAAAAATGTTTGTATCTCCCAAAAATGGAAAAATGGAGAGACGCAATGAGTTTAGTAACTGTAGAGGAGCGGAAACAATAAAAGAACACTAAAAAGGTAAAGGTATGTGATGGTCACTTAATTGAGAGATTGCTGGGGATAAAAGGTATGAAATTGATGAAAAAACATATCTTCTGTCCTTAGAAGTATCAGGCTGATATTGAAGTCAAAGAAGCACTTTATAATGGCTCATCATGTGATCAGGTGTCTATGTTCCAGATTAAATACCCATACCCAACTTGTTAACAATAACCGTAAAGGTAGCCATACATGGGCCGATTTTCACCAGATTTTTCGACTGCCGTGTGCATTCCCCCCGGTCGCCCCGCAAATCCGGTAGGCTTACCTGAAAAAGGTTGTCCAGGAATCTCCCGCATGTCAGATCGCATGGTGATCCGACATGTCACAAAGACAAATTATTTTTGTCTTTGGATTGCACGCTGGATGTTGAAATGTCATATTTAAGAGGTTTAGCCAACCAGTGACATTTTGTATTCATAAACATCGTACATTTCAGGAAGTATTTATTGGATAATACAAAGCCGGCTTATTAAAAGATTAACTTTAAATATGGGGTGTTTTTATTTGAAAGAAACAACGACGAAATAAAATAAATCAGTTGTGGATTTGTCATGTCTACTCTCATTATGTTTCCACCTTAACTGATGTAATGGTCTGACATGTATTGTTATTTTTTCTTTAATTCAGTAAAATTTGTTATTAAGTAAAAAAAAGTCTGAGAGCTATACAGGAGAGATGATAGCCTTGGAGGATGATTCAGTGTTATCGCCGTAATAAAGGATATATTTTTGGGACCGTTAGATGCTATAGGACACACCCTATGATGCCTGAAAAATACTTCAGGTTTTTCCAACTCTGCTGGTCGGAGCTCTGTGCTGACTATAATGTGCTGAGTGCAATGTGTTGCTGACTAACACTCTCGGCTCTCTGTGTATGTGAGAGCTGGCACCGTGAGGCAGATGGGAGAGCTGCCCATGGATGGCTCTTTTATTAGTAGCTCTGCTACTGCTTTGTTTATATCAGAAGGGCTCCCCGCTAATATAAACAATGCAGTACAGATGGAAGATCCGCCCATGGGTTAATCTTCCATCAGACAACTCCTCAACTTCCTCAGCTAATTTATTGCTTAGCTGGGTATGCAGAGAGCAAAGGCACAACTGGCCAGGGGTGGTTGGGCCTTTGCTCCATAAGACACATGAATTTTCTTGGGGGGGGGGGGGAATATGGTGACTATTTGTCCAGCATAATCCACAGATACACCTGTCTAGAAGACATCTCTTACCCAAGTCTGTGGCATCAGGTGGATGCCCTGCATAGGAGTTCAGCACATAAACAGCACATGAATAGCCCTTACTATGCAGAGAAACAAAGAGTACACAGGGCCTATGTATTAAATAGGAAAATTGGGTTACATTTAACATTCACATTTTCATCTAACTATTACCAAATCATATCTTTCTCTCAATAATTAAAAACCTTCATTAGCTCACACTCACATGATCTCTGACTTATACATTAAGACTATTGTTTTAATTTAAGCACTGAGGTAAGAAGATCAAACAGGCCGCTGTATGCGCATCAATAATTACAGAGTATGTGCAGAGGAAAGATTTTGTTACATCAACAAACATTGAGACTGAGATTGTTTACGTGGAAATTAATATGTCATGACGGAAGCATGTAGGTTGCAGATCTTCTTTTGTAAAAGCTTATCGTTGCACCTGCCTTTCGTGCTGAACCACTGTCATTAGTCTTCTCTAAAGCCCCCCATACACCTTAAGATAAATCCATACCATTTCCATTAGATCTACCAACAACTGTGTAGTATAGTGACCTCCCTGATAGAATACATAATGATTGGAAGGTATATATCACTGCTATGTAGTGCTGGGTCCTCCCTGATAGAATACATAGAGATTGGAAGGTATATATCACTGCTATGTAGTGCCCGGTCCTCCCTGATAGAATACATAGTGATTGGAAGGTATATATCACTGCTATGTAGTGCCGGGTCCTCCCTGATAGAATACATAGTGATTGGAAGGTATATATCACTGCTGTGTAGTGCCGGCTCCTCCCTGATTGGAAGGGTTAGAAAGGTCCTCATATTACATGGTTTTGGTAGAACAAAATTTGACTGTACAGAAATTGTATGTAAATATTGTAAGGTGTATGGGGCCTTTAGTCACTGATCTGGAAGGAGTATGTAGATCGGACAAAAATATACACACAACTCAGATGTCCTTATCCAGATACATTATCTATGGTAATAACAGGTGAGGAAATGGCCAGAGGAAGAAGTGATGGCCAACAAGGTTGTTCTTTGCCAACTTTAATGTAGCTGCAGAGATGATCGGCGCAGCCGAATAGGCGGGGGCAGCCTTGACAGGGTGGGCTGGGGCTGTGAGGGACAGATAGGGCTCAGGCGGAAGGGGCGGGGTATAGAGGTGGGACTTGCGGGGTTATTTAGGGGAGAGCGCCCGGAAGTGAGGCCTCTTCCGTTTTCAGAGATTGAAACAGAAGGAACACGCACCGGACGCGCAGGTATGGAGCAGGATTCTGCATCCCCGCTCGAGGCCCTGATTGCGCAAATCAGGGCGGCGGCAGGTGGTGATGCTTGGGTCCGGGCGCAGATGGCTGCGCCGGCGCCTAGGTCTGTGACCGCCGATCCACCTCGCCCTGTCCGTCTCAGGCGCCGGCCTCCCGAGCGCCTGAGC
>CM070039.1:8394124-8408976 GCA_036250615.1 Ptychadena robeensis
TCCGGCCACAGTTGGTGTCTGTATGAGTGGGCTGGGGGCGGTGGCTGGGCGGCATTGCGGGAAATCCAAATTGTGGGTATTTTGTTTGCCTCACACATTCTGTCTTCTTTGGTTTCAGACAAGCGGATCGCCTGGATTGTGGGTCACTCCGTTATCTTTTGGGCGGAGAGGAGGGCCAGCACAGAGGCGCCGGACAAGCTGTTGGGGTTCTCGGAGGACGAGCTGGAGGTGCACTGGTTCGGGTTCCGGGGGCTCCAGTGGGAACAGCTGCTGCAAAAGTGTTCAGATTTACTTGCTATGCATAGGCCTCCCCATATTTTGTTTTTACATGCAGGGGGGAATGACTTTTGCCAGCAGAGGTTGCTGATGGTGTCAGTGAAGTCCTTTTTTCTTAGGGTCTGGGAGATTTTGCCTGAGACGGTTTGTGTGTGGTCAGAGATCATACCCAGGGTGAGATCTGCCTCTGGCGGTGTTACATAGAAGCCGGGAAGGTGAACCAATCGGTGGCCAAGTTTATGTTTCACGCTGGAGGTATATCCGTTCGCCATAACTTGCTGGAAGCGCGGGGCCTTCTCCAGCCCGACGGTGTTCATTTGACCGACGTGGGTTTGGATATATTTTTGTGTGGCATTAGGGAGGCTGTGGCCACAGCTTATCGGGGTTGGGTGGTGCATCTGGAGCAGTTAGCTCAGCTTCCAGATGCTGTGGCGGATCCTCGTCAGTGCCAAGCGAGAGTTTAGGTGGAAAATTTGTGGTGACGTGCTTATTTAGGCATGGCAGTCATCAGAATGTGAGTTTTATATAGAGGGCCCAGGCCCTAGGCTGGTTATTGTTTTCCTGTTTAACAGGAGTTGCATTTATTGGAAGTACCCATCGTGCTGGTTTAAAGGGCAGGTGGCTGGTACGGATGGTTTTGAATATGTTAATATGTTATTTAAATTTAAAGTTTGAATTGGTAATGTTATTTAAAGTTATCGGCACTGGCGAGGTTGTGGTCCATTTTATGTTAAGCTGTGGCCTTTTTTGTAAACACGCACTTTAATACAAAACAAAGTTTCTGAAGAATTACGTCTCTGTCTATTTATTAGAGATAAGTTGGGGTAAAGGGTAGGCAGACAATCAGCACTGCCCGGTCATGAAAGGAAACAGTGTTTATGTGTAAAGCCCAGTCATTTTAAGGTTAACTGTTCAGTTCTCTTCTGTCACCCTTACTACATGGGGGCCACAATAAAAATATGTTGCTTCTTGGCAATTAGCACATGTAATGTTCCATGATGCAAGGCTTAAGGCCCCCATACACGGGTCGGATTCCGGCCGGATTCCGGGCCGATCGATTCCGGGCGCGTGCATGTGAATCGATCGTGCCGGAATCGTGTGCAGCCCATCTTGTCCGTCCGATCACGTCCGATCGTTCGGGGGCCCAGAATCGGATCCGTCAGAGAACCAACATGTTGGTCTTTTTGATCCGATTCTGCACAGATCAGGGGGAGTTGCCATTTGTGAGGTGGAATCGGAGGTGGACAATCGGACACGGAATCGTGCCGGAATCCGTTGGACAAGGTGGTATGCAGCGATGGATACTCTTAATTGGCCGATTGATCACACCTGCGATTCCCTGCAGAATCGCCGGAATCGATCCGATGATGAATCGATTGGACATGGAATCCGACATGTGTATGGCTAGCTTTAGACCTAACAGCCAATAAATAGGCCCATTCACAAAGCACTCTGATGGACATGATGATATTTTAATTTCTTGACTTTGAAGAGTAGATAAAAAACATTCCCCCCGAATACTTCCAGTACTTTTTCACAACTCCACACTTTGTGACTTTGCCATTTTAAATGCAAGTTCAAGCTTAGGAAGACTAAAGCGAGCATAAAGTAATATAAACCTAGTGCCCCAAATCAAAGCCAAGCCTTGCATCAGCCAGCTATGTTCACCATGATCTTTAGAGTCCCAGGTGGCAATAGAATGATATTGACTAGCATATCAAATCTCTTATCCATACTAAGCACGAAAAAATAACACAGGGAACAGAGCCAGGAGGAAACCGTGCGTCACTTTCATACTGCGTTTTAATCCTGAACAAATGCAAATACTGGCCTTGGCTGTGTCCCATGTACAACAATACATTTTACAAGGACGTAGGAATATGTTTACCGCTAAATGTTTATCACCCCAGCAACAGTCTGGAACCTGAAGGACACAGGTAGGCAGCGTGTGGCTTTATGACTGGTACATGCCACATAGCTAGACTGTGAAACCACAAGAGTGCCCGGTGTAGGCAGCACATGACTTTTCGTTATTATTATTACTAATAATGTTGGTGTTAATTCTTTGTTTGTAGAGCACATTGTGTTCTGCCAATTATCATGTAGCGCAAGAATACAATTAATACAAGGAAACAAGGGACTGGAAAAGTGGAAATATAAGCTAGCGTATTTATATGTGTGACTTCTGTGTACAGGGGATCTCAGGACAGATTATGGAAGTTCTCTTCTTGCCAATATATTCATATTAAAGGTAACAAATCAAATCCCCATACATGTGCTTTGTTCCCTAAGGAAGGGAACATTCAAAGTATGCCATTGCTTGTTTCCTCAAAACGTTGTAGAATTTTATTTTTGTCCTTTTAAACAGTGTTGTGACTGAAATAGAAATGGATAAATAAATATTTACATTGCATGTCTATTAGTGAATGCTTAAAACATGATTTGTATCCTCCATGCAGTTATCAGGAGGCTAAAGCTTACTGCAATTATCCTTAGAGATCACATGGGGGGGGGGGGGGGGGGGAGGCATTGCTTGTGTTTTACAGGATCTAAATCCAGTTGTTTGGAATGCATTAGGAAATTTGAGGAATTTTCTCCAAAGTTAAAAGACTTCTATTCTAAGGAAAGCATTGTGGTTGGGTGCTGTGTGGGTGTCCCAGAAATGAGGGAAAATGGGGTTTAGGCGCACATAGGAGTGTGAAAATAGGAAGGAACTGAAGGGTAGGTGGATGTTACACTTACGTTTTTTTGGTTACTGGTGAGTAGTGATGGACGAACTTCGATCATGTCCGTACGCGAACGGGGGGGACACCTCTAGGCGGGGAATTTGAATCTGAAAACCCGGATGTGACATCAGTGACGTCACATCCGGCACCTGGAATGCATAGTTCCTGGTTGTGCTAACCGGATGTGACGTCACTGATGTCACATCCGGGTTTGCGAGCCGGTTTTTTACAGAAAGACCGGGTTCTCTACCCGGTCTTCAGTGAAAACATTCTTCCTGCGGCGGGGTCTCGCTGCTTATGATCCCACCGGATCAAAAAAATCGAGGGGTTCCTCCTCATCGGCGAATAGGACGGGTCAAACACCCGTACTGTCCGCTGGCGAGAAGGAGGGCGAACATGCTTGTTCGCGGCCGAACTGTCCGCCTTGCGGGCAGTTCGGCCATCACTACTGGTTAGTGGTGCTCAGGTATTTTGAGAACCACTAGTACCAACAACCTTCATAATGTGTAGGCCTGTGGAGATATTAAATCACTGTCTCAACGCAGTTCTGGTCTCAGCAAGTGTTGTCTCAGCATCGGTTGTTAAAATTAATGATTACAGTTCAATAGATTAAAATTTACGGACATGTCTGCGGCAGTTCTGATCGAGATTCAGTCCGATATCGATTACTTTTACCTCGATCAAACTACATACAAATATTCGATAAAGGTCCAATCTTTTTTTGTTGCTTATAAAAAAAAATCGACAAGTGTATGGTTACCTTAATAGGTAGCGCAACAATAGTATGCAATAGCTTTTTAATGTATTTTTTGGCAAAAATTAGATGTTCCAGTTGATGTGTCTTATGAACTGGAGCATCTAATCAGATGAATAATATGGTGTATATACTGTAAATAATTATTTTCCATATACATTGGCTTAAACTGTAGATGAAAACATTTCAGTCACCTAACCCGAAGTCTCTGTAAATCACAATACTTGATCAACTTTAACAAAATGTAAGGAAGTTCAAATATATAGAGCAGAAATATTTTAATTGTGCGCTAATTACTAGTAACTATCTGTAACAAGAGAGATCGACATTCTTTATCACTGTTTTTGTAAAACAAAAAACATAAATTTTGGAAAGTACTGTTGAATGGTCCTTTCTTTGCACTTTCATGAAGTCTTTCCAAGCAATTCACATCTTTAGTTCCTCTAAACATTTTCTACACTTGAAGGCTTGGCATGAAATCGCTGAGCTTAATGAATAACATTTAATGGTGGTAATTAAAAAAATAATAATTCCTCTGACATCATCCAGGGGTACATATCCTGTGTAAAATGAACAAACGCAATCACTTGTCTACATCTCGCTGGGTTTAGCAATCGCCAGCCTGGCTGCAGTTTGTAAGCAGTGGCAGGCAAACTGTCCAACGTGAACTGAAACTATACAATACAGTGCTTTGTATAGATGCCAAATGTTCTAATTGTCTGTTTTCAAATTGGCCAAATAGCAGATAGGCTTGTATATACAACACATGGGATTTAGTTTGTCCTACAGAAGGGTTAGATTAGAACATGCTAATATTTAATTGTACATATGATAAATGCATCAGTAAACCCAAAATTTTTTTTGTCAATTATATTCCAAATAACATTATCTGTTACCATCTGCAGTTTTTTTGTAAAGTCCTTTCTGCAAAGAGAAAGTACCAGGTGATCCTGACAGTCACTTGGCTTTCATTATAGTCCACATTACGCATGGTTTTCTCTCAAGAGTGGATACCACCAACATGCCGAAAATTCCCACATAGAGGTTGCTGAGGTCATGTGACTGCAAATGCTTCAACCTTGAATACAGCAGTGACATCACAGGTCACTTGACGTTAATGCTTAGGTCCACACACACTCATAGAGTGGGGACTGACAGATGAGCTGTGCAGAGCAGTGTGATGATGTCATCACGCTGCTCTCCATCGCTCTCAGCATTGGCGGGCACCCTTTGTGTGCTGGCCTTTAGTTTAAATGGGGAAACTGGTCCCCATTGAATCTAATGGCATCGGCCAGAGATTTAAGGACATGTCAGTTCTCTGGCCAACCGATTGTTGCCTGTCGTTGCCTGTGGGGTGTTTTACATATGCTTCTCCCCAAAACTGGGTATATCAGCTGATACACTCCCATCCAGAAACGCTACAATTTGGGGCAATCTTTGATTTGTATCCTCCATGCAGTTATCAGGAGGCTAAAGCTTACTGCAATTATCCTTAGAGATCACATTGGGGGGGGGGGGGGGGCATTGCTTGTGTTTTACAGGATCTAAATCCAGTTGTTTGGAATGCATTAGGAAATTTGAGGAATTTTCTCCAAAGTTAAAAGACTTCTATTCTAAGGAAAGCATTGTGGTTGGGTGCTGTGTGGGTGTCCCAGAAATGAGGGAAAATGGGGTTTAGGAGCACATAGGAGTGTGAAAATAGGAAGGAACTGAAGGGTAGGTGGATGTTACACTTAAGTTTTTTTGGTTACTGGTTAGTAGTGATGGACGAACTTCGGTCATGTCCGTACGCGACATGTCAGTTCTCTGGCCAACCGATTGTTGCCTGTCGTTGCCTGTGGGGTGTTTACATATGCTTCTCCCCAAAACTGGGTATATCAGCTGATACACTCCCATCCAGAAACGCTACAATTTGGGGCAATCTCACCAGATGTGACAAAGTGTACCCTTGACTGAAAGTGCAGACACACTAGGGTAATTTTGGCCAGTCGAGAGGGCACTAAGAGTAATGTTTAACAATTCCTGTCCACTCTTTTTATAATAGGAACCTTAAGAAGTGACAATGTGCACTTGTATGCCAATAAACTCTCATGTTTATGTCAGAACAGGAGATACTTAAATATGAAGAAATATTGACAAAAACTATTTACAAGTTAAAACTCAAAATTCTTTATTTAGGCGACATTTGCTTATGCTGGAGTTAAGATTTAATTTAAAAGCACCCCTGTAATAAATTACAGCACTCATGTCCTATTGTAAACAGATAAAAGATAATGGTAACAACATTTGGTGGCCCTGGTTTAGTCTATACACTGTAAAGCACTTGGATTTATTTGAACATTACATTAACACATAATAAGTCATCAGGCCAAACTCTGAAATTCCTAATGTTTGGAAAATCTTAAGCTAGCCACACACGGTTCGATTTTGGTTCAAGCGATGCTCGATTAGATGAATGTTTTCATCGATTGAACGAAAATCGAGAAATGCCCACATGGTACGATCGACGATAATTGTTCGATGAAGGCAGAAAATCGAATCGAATTTTGATCGGACATGTTGGAAAATCATCGTAGATTGTGCCAAAATCGTTTTATAATCGTCGATGTTTGTGGTGTTTCTCCTGGATCGATTAGATTAGATATACATAACATAGACCACTTCAATCTGAAATTCAAACTTTTCAATACCAAAATCGACGATTTTAGTAATATTTTGGCATCGAAATCTCATCACAATCGCAAACTCAATGTGGGGTGTATGTTGATGCGATTAAGATCGATTTTCGATTAGACGATTGAATTCTTCGATCTAATCGAGCATCGATTGAACCAAAATTGAACCATGTGTGGCTAGCTTTAGGAGAGTATTTTACCTATGTGCAAGGTGAATATAAGCAGATTAGCTCCTAAATATTTAATATACTGTACCACAGACCAGCACAGACCTTGATACATGACCGACTTGTGGGTCTTAGAAAACAAGTCCTGATCTCTCAGGTAAGAAGACGTCAGACAACATGGCCCTAAAGGCTTGATGGACCTTCCAGTTTCACAACACCTTAAAACAGTTGGCCAACGTTCAACAAAGAGCCTCCAAATTGCTGACATATCATGTCTTCCTGAAATTGTTTTTGTTACTCTGGTTCTGTCAGTTTATACTGCTATCGGGTGAGTTCTATAACCACAAGCATTGCCTTAGGCAGGTTTTCTTCCTCTTTAAAACTTTATGACAGCCAAAGTCTCTTATGTTTAGTCCATAAATATTGTTCTTTGACAATTGATATAATGTTCACACAGTTTTGTACAGCTCACATTAAATAAGTTTGACATGCAATGCAGAAACATATATATATATTGCAGTGATGTACTGCATACATTTTAATGCGTTTGATGCATAAGTGGTGGTAAAATCAACTTTGATGAATCATCAAGTCCAAGTGCTATGGCCATTATTCATTGAACAAAGATGCCCATTATTCATTGAGCTGTCACAGATGGATCCCCAGTTGACTTAAGCCCCCCATACACCACATACAATTACCATGCAACTTCTGTACAACCAACTTTTCTTCTACCAAAACCATGTAATAGGAGGACCTTTCTACACCTTCCAATCACTATGTATTCTATCAGGGAGGTCACTATACTACATAGTTGTTGGTAGGTCTCATGAAAGTTGTATGGAGGAATCTGAAGGTGTATGGGGGGCTTTAGAGATGAGCTAATGAATTCTCAGATGATAGAGGACAACAGAGGTTTTTACCATAGCCCCTTATGTGATGTCCTCAAGTAATGCTTTAGGACAAATAAGCTAGCCATACACAGGTCGTCTTTTGCATAATGGTTCTAAAGGCTTCCATACACGGGTCGATTTTTCACTCGATTTTTGACCGATCAATCTAGTTCAATCTAGAACCATAAATCTAGTTCTGCCCACCATGAATGATAGACCAAACAAAATTGACTAAAAATCAGATCAGACATTAAACCGTCATTTTTTTTTGGTCGACCATTTGGCAATCGAAGTACATTGGTGGGCCCATTAGCTCCCTATGCGGCAGCCTTTCCGATTCATGGATTTTGTGGAATCACCCATTTTGGAGATCGGCTCATGTCCAAATCAACCACAAATCAGATTCCCAAGGTGGTGTTCCATCAATTCCACAACGATAAATGGCCGGGAATGATCGGATCGGGAATCGATGACAACTCGACCTGTGTATGGCTACCTTTAGATTAGATTGTATTGTGTGATTTTATGATTGTGCGCCATTCTAACATCAATAGATAGAAAGATAGATAGACAGATCTTTTGTTCGATTTTGTAGCAAGTGTGCGGGAATCCATTTCTGTACTGAAATATCTCTGAACGGAAATATCAAACCGTGTATGGCCACTAGTGATTGTCAAACTGTCCGCAGGGCAACAACATGGATGTTCGCCCTCCTTCTAGCTGGCGAGCAGTATAAGTGTTTGGCCCGCCCCGTTCACAGGCGAGAAGGAGCTCACCATTCTTCCTCCGGCAGGAGCAGGAGCAGTAAGAAGAAGAATCTTTTCACTGAAGACCAAGCAGAGAACCTGGTCTTGCAGTGAAAACGCGGCTCGGTAAGCCGGAAGTGACGTCAGCGACGTCACATCTGGCAACAGCAACCAGGAACTATGCGTTCCAGGGACCGGATGTGACGTCACTGGCATCACTTCCAGTTTTACCGATTCGAATTCCCCGCAAACAGGTGGACGGCAGACTATTATAAAAGTGATCAATCTGTTCGCGGACGGACATTTGAGAAGTTTGGCCATCTTAAATTAGTATAGGAGCATGGGAGGATAGCTTGAGATCGAAGCTCTCTAGATACCTCTAACAGGTTTCTCATTTTCCCCAAGTGGCAGCACAACAGTCCCAGAAGCGATAAAACGGAAATCTGATGACATTTTGTTTTTTAATTGTATGATGACACTGCTATTTGTTTTGTTTGTGTAGCAGGAAATGAACGTTTAGGACTTGGCCTGTATTCTAATAATCTTCAAAGATTAAATAAATAACTAGCAACAAAATGAAGGATGCAAAGGCATATTAAGATGATAAAAAGACGTCAGTCTGCTGCAGTGGTGAGAAACAGAATCACTTAAAAAGAGAAAATAGAACAGCTATTTTTAGTCAATTTTAAGAATGTACTAAAATAATTGAGAAACATTGCCCTGGAGAACTGCTGTTTAAAAGCTCTTTTGTTAACGTAAAACCATTGTTTAGGAAAGGACTTAGAGTACAAACAGTGACGACTTGAGATTCTACGAACTGTGAGGGCTTTTCATGTACCACTAAGGGCAGTTTATGTTCCCAACATGAAAAGTAAAAACAATGTCCATTAAAATTGAAAATCACTCATTAAGACAAAAGATTTCAGTGGGGTAATCCATATAATACCTGGGGCTAACAGTAAAATGTTTCTAAATGTACCCAAAGATTACAGAGAATTAAGGGGTGGACACCCACACATTAATGGAAAATTACAGGAACAATATCACAAAAAAGTGTTCACATTGTTCCCTTATAAAAGTATTGCTTTATTTCTTGGCAAAGGTGTATGGCCATATTTTAATTGTTAGTTTCTTAGATGACACGAAGCAGAAGAATACCCTCATTGGTCACCTGGAGTTATTATATATGTTCAGGGCTTTTTTTCTCAAAGAAAAGGTGGTAGAACTCACCCCCCCCCTCCCCTGGGCACGCCCCTACCCACCCTTAGAACTGCCCCCCTAAAACCACCTCTTTATGTCGAGTGTCCGCTCCACAAATAGCTCCTCAACGGGGCAAGAGCAGGCAGGCGCGCCACCTCCCCTCCCTCAGGACGGTTAGAACTCCACTACCCAGTCCACGCTAAAGAGAAAGATCTCTCCAGCATGGACGGGGGAGGAGACCGCCCATCATAGGGCCACCACCCATAAACAATGGGAAGGTGCCGCCCCTCCCTCGTTGCACATTGCGAGGGAGGGGAGGCACAAAATCACCCGCCCATGGCGTGCCCATAACCCGTGCTGAATAGCCAACACTTCCCCCCACTAAACAACACACATGGGGGCCCCCCGGCGGGCCACCCATGACACACTGCAGCCAGTGCCCTCATTTCGGGGCCAGGCCTAAAATAGGTGGCGGAACTCCCTTCCAGTGCGTTCCCCCAGAAAAAAAGCCCTGTATATGTTTAATGATCACAAAGGGATTCAGTATCGGTTAAAATGCCTTGCAATTTATTAAATCCAACTAGTTCAAAGTAAAAAATGTTAGAGATATAACAAGTGGATGTGAACCTTCACAGGTGAATGTAATGCTTAGGTATCTACATGTTTCTCTACTTCAGGATACATACGTTGCATAAAGGTTTGATCACGTGGAAGGTGTTAAATTAAACTTTCATGGCTGCAGTGGAAACTGGTAAAGAAAACCCCTACAAATCCACAAGAAGCAGTGTGATATTGGGGCATATGGATATTCAAAAGGATGCAAGTGTGATGCAGCAGTGCATTCCTATTGCAGGATGCTTATATAGGCAAATACTTTGTACAGCTGCCTATAGAAAAGTGATACATCTAAGGACAATGTGATTCCTTTACAAAAACCCAGAAATTAGTATTAAATGTAACCCAAGGGGCTGCTGGCTTCCTGTGCTCGGAGCAATGGGGATCTAACAATGAGGGTGTTTTTTTGTTTTTATAGGGATGGGTATGCCTGGATATAAGGATTCTGTTCGCCGTGTAGGTTTCTTAGTTGCAGTCTGATAACCAACCATGTACAGTAGACATTAGGTTTAACTCTGGCTTTCCTCAACTACAAAGCATTTGAAGAGCTCTTCCACAGCTTGATAAAAGTTCAAGGCAGCCAAATAAATGTTTGTTCCATCAATTAGGAACTGAACTGAAGTCTGCAAAGTTTATGAATTTGTTAGCTCAGTTAGCTAGGTCACCCAGTGTTTTTACCAAATGCATAACTTAGTGACGGGCTTACAGCATCCATATTGTTCTTGTGTTTAAGATGATAAGGGACAAATGGTTCTGTACAGATAGGAATATTGTGTCTTTAATGCTAGCATTGATACCTATTACCCATTGGAGTTCTAGAACTCACACAAATGTGCTTGGTTAAATAATTTGTCCCAACATGCACAGTTCATGAATTCATGAGTAAAATTGCCGAGATTATTTGCAGATAGATACAGTAGTACAGTAGCTCAGTCCCCTGGGTTGGCCAACCTTTAGTGTTTCAAACTATGGTAGAGATTCCCTCTTGGGGAATTAGTGGCTTATCCTTGATTCATTTATGATAAACTTCAATTCTCCCAAACTCTTTTGTGAAGTCCTGTGAAGCATGTCCAATGTTCTGTGGCCGATGCCGGCCGATGCCGGCCGATGCCAATAACTAGTGATGATCACGAATATTCGGATTCCGAATATTAATCGCGAATATCGGCAATTCGGAATTCTGCCGAAGAGGTTGAATCTATTGCCGAAATATTCGCAATTCCGGATATTCGGTAATTTTATTCCATTACACCGCCTCTCAAGCAAGTGGACAAATGGGGAAGCTGCAACAAGAGGTTAGCAAACACACTCCCTGCGACCTATCAACAGTTTTTTAAAATCCAATTATTGGGGTGGGTGATGCGAATATTCGGAATATTGCGAAAAATCGGCACTTTAGAAAAATTAGCGGAAAATCACTTAGATGGCGTCCAAAATTCGCAATTTTTTTCAACACGCCCCTCCTCAATGCAAGTAAACATATATTTCGCGAATATATAAATTGCCGAAATTCGCATCAAACTGCCGATATCACAATAAGAAGAATATTGCCGAATGCGAATATTTTTCCGAATGTTTTCCAAAATGGCGGCATGCCGCGAATCGAATATGTTTGGCCTATGCCGCTATCAATCCAATACTTCAATGAAGACGTCTTGTGGGTGATAAACTTCAATTCTGTCCAAACTCTTTTGTGAAGTTCTGTGAAGCATAGTTGAGTTGGTTATTGATTACAGAGCATTGCCTAATGCCTGCCATACACCCACAGACGGGTGCAGACAGACGAGCTCCGATGAGCTCTGGAATGCAGCGTGATGACATTACCCTTTGTGTGCCGGCCATTAGCTTCAACAAAGACGCCGTCGGTAGCGCGCACGCCCGACGGTCGGTGGAAAAATCGGCCGCTAATCGGCATGTGTATGGCAGGCATTAGAGAAAGCTGAACAAAGACTTAATGATCTAGGGTCCCTAATTATCAAAATGTTCTGTATGCCGTATTAGAATTAGCTCTTAAATGCTTCCTTATCCTACTTGGGTATACATCTCCCAATTGTTGGTTAGGGTCATATAATATATGTAACCGTTTTCAAATTTTTCTTTTCAGGCATTCACTGTAATTTTGTTTCTTATATTATTATTACTATATTATTATATAATATAATTGTTTTTACTTGTATAAGTGAAGTTTACACAATATGTATGAAATCTCCATGTATTTGCTGGGTGATGGTTTAAAATTGTGATTGCTCTTAATATTTAGGCTGTGTGAGGCATTAGGAGTGCAGAACATGGATATGGATGAATTTAAGATGGATACCTAATTAGGTTTCATGATGAAAAACATGAATACATAAGTTATAAAAGTATTCTTATAATTGAGCAAAATAACAATTTAAATAAATGAATGGATTTATAAGGATTAATGGATTTTTTTTACCAATAAATATGAATATAATTAATTAGTGATGAGCGGCATAAGCAATATTAGAATTCTCAAATACTATAAATACTAATATATTAGATTTCTCAAATACTACTACTAATATTTGATTCGCGAATACTCGTGTATGTCTGTGCATTGCAAAAATATATAAAAAAATATATGAGCAGTTATAATCACATCGCGATTTTTTTTCACTATGCGAATATATAATCGCAATGCATGTATATAAGTTTCCCAATGCCTAATATTGTGCATATTCAGAATTGTCACTATCTGCCGCAATATTTCTCAAATAGACCATATTCGTCAATAGTGATGGCCAAACTGCCCGCAAGGCGGACAGTTCAGCAGCGAACAAGCATGTTCGCCCTCCTTCTCGCCGGCGGACAGTACGGGTGTTCGACCCGCCCTGTTCACCGGCCAGAAGGAGCCCTCTATTCTTCCTCCGGTGGGATCATTAGCAGTGAGATCCCGCCACAGAAAGAACATTTCACTGAAGACCAGGTAGAGGACCCGGTCTTTCAGTGAAATTCCAGCTCGTAAACACGGATGTGACGTAAGTGACGTCACATCCGGTTAACACATCCAGGAACTATGCGTTCCAAGATGCGTTCCAGGGACCGGATGTGACGTCACTGACGTCACATCCGGGTTTTCTGATTCAAATTCCCTGCCTAGAGGTGGGGAATTTGAATGTGTCCGTGAACGGGCGGACGGCGGACTTTTTTCGGCCATCACTATTCGTCAAATATTTTCGCAATTCGAGCTCAACACTATAATTAATAAGGATTCTTTAGATAACAATTTCACTGGATTTGCTTATGAGAAATAAATGCTATTTTGAAGAGAAAATAAATTGAAACTTATGTGCTGCATCAACCTCAATAAATGACAGTGATGGTGTGACTTCAAAATTGGTTGCTGTACTATATCTTTGGCACTTCTCTATATACTCTGCTTAGTAAGCCTATGAATGTAAAAGATTCCAAAGTGTAGAACACCATGCATTAAACTGTTTTGCCAAATAAATGAAGACGGACCTCCAGGTGCTGAGTATAATTGCAGTTCAGACAAATATTTGTCCCCTGAAAATCAGAAAAACCCCATGTACAATTTGAGGCAGGAAGTCTGCAGACATCATATGTTCTGTTTCTTGTCATCTTGTCATTGTCTTTCATTTATGTTTATTCCAGGATCTAGATTCCTTGATGTTGTATTTTCATAAAATTTCAACAAATTCATTTTTTAACATTATTAAGCTACATGATGTTCTATAATCTGAGCACTTTGAAATGCTATGCTGTTCTCTTTTTTTCCCTGCAGTCTCGTCCAGAACAGAATGCTTTGTACAGTTCACAACCCTGCGAGAGTCCTTTCTGACCAACCTTCCTCAACAGTTACAGAATATACATTTCTAACACCTGTATAAGCCTTAAGAAAAAAAATGCAGAGATGTAGAACCCTAATGTCTATGTATAGGAAAAACTAAGAAAAACATGTTCAATGCATGTGCCTGATAAAGATTTAAGAAAAAAACCTGTTAAATGACAAACATCCTCCTCCTAGTAAAACCTTCCTTACGCAAATCGCCCTTCCCCCTCCAGACCCAACAACTCCCTTTCCCTTATAAAGGCCCCCATACACGGCACGGATTCGTGCCGGATTCCGGCGCGATGGATTCCGGGCGCGTGCACGCGGATCCATCGTGCCGGAATCCCCTGCAGCCCACCTTGCCCGTCCAATCGCGTCCGATGGATCGGGGGCACAGAATCGGATCCGAGGAAGAACCAACCTGTTGGTCTTTTCGGGTCCGATTCTGCTCTGATCAGGGGGTGTTGCGGTCAGGGAGGCGATCCATCGGACACGGATCCCTCCCGGATCCGGCCGTACAAGGTGGGCTGCCACGATCGGATTCCCTAATTGGCTAATCGTTCTCACCTGTGGATGCCGGCGGAATCGCCGGAATCCATCGGGTGCTGAATCGATCAGCCAGGGAATCCGTGCCGTGTATGGCTAGCTTAAAACCCAACTTTCACGAACCAACTTCCTCCATCCTTCCCAACTAATCATACCATGGTGTCCGGGGGGGGCAATGATTCCGACAAATAAACGGCGATTACCAAAACACTATCACAAGGCTGGAAGCACACTGTTGTTTTTGCATAATGTAAAGTTCAAAGGGAATAACAGATCTCAGTTATTTGGCATGACCTCCACAAAAAACTTTCCATATAGTATACATTCATGTTTAAATTATTCTTTTGAACATCTTTTTGAAGTTACCAGTGCTAAAATAGCGTTTTTAACCTCCCTAGCGCACTGCTGAGGTCCAGATTTCTGTACCAAAAGTGCACCAT
>CM070039.1:8409076-8421023 GCA_036250615.1 Ptychadena robeensis
GGGGGGGGGGGTCTCACTCTATGGCTGCTTTCATTGTGTGGTTGAATGACATTAACTTGCTATGATGGGTAAAGATGCCCAGAAGTGCTAAGAACATGTGTGAAGAACCTTAATATTCCTTTGGAAGAGAGGATGGGTTTGTATTGTTGGTGTATACTGTGAGAAATGTTAGGACGTGCTTCTAGAGTGCTTGGGCAACACACAATGTGGTGGAGTTTTGACTCAGAACGCCCTGGGGTGGCTCAGTTTTTATCATTCCATAACATTGAATCAATGTATCACCCGCCACACTCTTCCCTTTATTGGAGATGATTGCTTATGGACTCCTGGAATTAGGAGCATTGCTTTAGACAATAATGCGTTTATTGTGAGAATATAATGCGATGATGCCTTAGGGGTTGGCTCTGTCACATATTCTTACAATTCTTTTTATTATTATGCGATTCCCAGCATACCTAGCAGCCTTCAGACATTGTGTGGATATTGTGTGGATGTACATGAAGGGATGTGCTCAAATCTGACAGTTTGATGGAAGTAAAAGTCTGTGGGTGGAAGTCGGCACATTTTCTATATTAATATGCCATTTTGTGCACACTATTATTCATCTGGAACATATTATTTTACTGATTTGCATACATCTTATAGATTATGAATATGGTATGATCTTAGGCTTGGGTTCACTTGTAGGTCCTCTTTCCTTCTTTTCTACAGTTCTGTTTAAAGTTAAATGTATCTGTAGATGAGCTGAGCACTAAAGCAGGGAACACACAGCTCGATGTAGGAGCCGTTCGAGGTTACCCTTCAGCAGTGCTACTGCGTGATATTGGAGGAGCTGGAGACAGAGCACTGCTGTGTCTCCGGCTCAGCCAATGCTTTGCATGGAGACCCTGCGATCTCCATGCAAAGCAATAGACATCGACCATGTTTAATAGTCATGTCCAATATCCCTGTTTTTGAGTGGGATTGATTGGTCCCGCTCCAAAACAGGGATGGCCACATATGATATGGGCCAGATAGATGGCCATTTGGGCTGGCATTGACATATATGTATACTAAAGCAATACCGCACAGCCTGAAAGAGCCCCTTACACTATATGCGTTTTTTTAACCCCCCTAGCGCACTGCTGAGGTCCAGACTTCTGTACCCAAAGCGCACCATAAACTTCAATGGTAAATTTGTCTTTATGTTGTAGGCATATAACGTCCCAAAATATGTCCATTCAAGGGTCTAATAGACATCCGGAATATAATAATGTTTGAAACACAATTATGTAAAATAATTTTTTTTTAAATTAAAATAATGAGAAAACAGAAAAATCAGGGCATAAAGCTTTGCTGCTATGTACTAAATCTCGCCCGAATAAAGTCTCTAATATCCCAGATGTGCCCATTTGCAGTTAACCCTCTCTAACCTGGTGTGATGAAATTACACCAGGGAAGAGAGTGTTACTGCAAATGGGGACATCTGGGGCACCAGAGACTTTATTTGGGCGATGTTTATTACATAGATGCACATTGAAAGCAGTATTCTTCATAGAAAACTGCTTTCATGCAATTTACTTTTCAAATCTCCCGCCACCCGCCGAGGAAGAGACGGAGGATCCTAGGAGGCATGTCGCATCGGGGACAGGGGGACAGCGCAAAACCGTAAGTATGCGCTGCCGGAGCCCCAATGTGTACTGGACGGCACCATCTCGTCCAGTGCTATAGTCGCAGCGCTGCTGGACAACATTGTGCCGTCCCGACCGCTAGGGCGGTTAAAGTGGCCAACGATCTGGCCCATATCTACACATGTGTCCCCTTCTTTAGAGATGGGCCCATTTTTTCCCTATCTGACTTTGTAAGTTAATTCCAAAGCTTCTGAACATGGTATTAGCATTGATTGCTGGAAAAGGGTTATGGGACCATTGCATAGAAATTATTGTTCTAGAACATGTAGTTTTTGCCTAAATTTTGTTCAAATTGAAGTTGACAAAAAGCCAGCTAGTCAAATAAACATGTAGCCATCTCTACTCATGTTTCATGCTAACATACATTGCATCTGAAAAGTATTCACAGCCAGTGGCGTAGGAACCACTATAGCAGCCATAGCAGTGCTATGGGGCCCATATTCACAAGGGGGCCCACCACTCTTTAGCAGCCATAGCAGTGCTATGGGGCCCATATTCACAAGGGGGCCCACCACTCCTGGAAGGGCAGGGATTAGAGTGACAGGTTGGGATGGGGGGGGGGGGTAAAAACTTTTGCTATGGGGCCCAGTCATTTCTAGCTACTCCCCTGTTCACAGCGCACCACTTTTCTACTGGAGCTCGGAGCTGCGACCACTGTATAGGGTGCAGTGGGCACAAAATACGGC
Source organism: Ptychadena robeensis (assembly GCA_036250615.1). NCBI lineage: Eukaryota > Metazoa > Chordata > Amphibia > Anura > Ptychadenidae > Ptychadena > Ptychadena robeensis. The sequence continues at coordinate 8,411,433 of CM070039.1, forward strand.
ACTTAATTGTACACACATATCTATGATGTCTTTGTTTGCAGACATTGTTACAGAAAATAATATAATATGTCATGTGTTGTAGGTATAGGGGTTCCTATGACAATAAGTTTAAGCCATATTGGTCGTGTCTGGGCCCGATCTACAGAATGCACATACCGTGAATCATGTTCCTCTACCAATTTCCTGGTTTATTCCTAATGGTGCCAAGGTTAGCCAAATGCCAGACAAAACACAGATCACTGATGTTTATAACGCCAACTGATTAAAAAGTAAAAAAGTAAGTCTGACTAATAGGTGACGAATCAACATATTGCTTAATTGTGAAAAGACATGTTTGAGAAAAATAGAAATAAAGTGCGTATGCCAGTAATGAATGCCATGGTTGGAGTAGTAACCGGGATATGGTGCTGTAATGAGGATGTGTCTGAATCACCTTTTACCTGCTTGGGGAAATACACTGAACAAAAATATAAGCGCAGCACTTCCAGTGTTGTGTTGTCACCATTTTACATGAGCTAAACTCATAGATCTGGAACATTTTATATATACATAAAAGACCCATCACTCTTAAACATTGTTCACAAATCTGTCTAAGGCTATGTCTCCACTGCGTTGTGTAATGCGTTGGGACCCCCTACGTTAAGCGCGGGGATCCCGATGGAGCACATACACATTACCTGCCCAGCAGATGTTTTGTTCATTGAGCTGATCCGCCGGTGCAGGGGTTAATGTAGTGCAGTACATTAACCCCTGCATTGGCAGATGTGTGAACAGAGGATCCGCTGGGCAGGTAATGTGTATGTGCTGTGTTGGAACCCCACCAAACACTGCGCTTAACACACACAACGAGGTGCAGACATAGCCTAAATCTGTGTTAGGGCTTGTTTCCACTAATGCGGAATCGTGCGGGTTGCTGTGGTTGTGTCCGCGTGGCTGCAGCCCCTCCGACCGCATCTATAGTCAAAGCATCGGCCAGGTTACACTTGTGCCGCCAAATGCAGATGTGCGCGGATGCGGTGCGGATGTGGATGCGGTGCGGTTCTGAACGCCTGCATACAGCGTTTTCGTGCAGGTGCCGCAACCGACCGCATCCCTGGACATGGGGCATCCCTGAAGTCCACATCCTACCGCACGGATGTCCGCGTGCATCTGCATGCTAAACAGCTTGGGGTGCGGTCGGGAGCAGCTGCAGCAGCGCGGATAGCACGGCAGCCATCCGCATTAGTGGAAACAAGCCCTTAGTGAGCACTTCTCCTTTGCTGAGATAATCCACCCTCCTCACAGGTGTGGCATATCAAGGTGCTGATTAGATAGCATGAATAGTGCACAAATGTGCCTTAGACTGCCCACAATAAAAGGCCACAGTTTGATCACACAGCATTATGCCACAAATGTCACAACCTTTGTGTGTGAGTGTGTGCAATTGGCATGCTGACTTCAGAAATGTCTACCAGAGCTGTTACCCGTGACACGACTTGAATTTCTCTACCATAAGCCGCCTTCAAAGGTGTTTCAGAGAATTTGGCAGTACATTCAACCGGCCTCACAGACCATATGTTACCACACTAGCCCAAGATTTTTTAATCTCTAGACCAGCGGTTCCCAAGTTGTGGGTCGGGACCCCCTTTTTCACAGGGGTCGCCGCATTCACTGAAAGCTAACAAGTAGCAGCTCTAATGCCCACCAGCAGAGCGGGAAGTTAGGAGGTAGAGTAATGCCCCCTCCCTCCTAACTTCCCACCCCACACATCATTTCAGGGTGGGCAAATAGGAAGGAGGGGACATTGCACTTACCTGATCCTGCTGTAAGTGACATCAAGGAGCGGTGAATGATCAAGAACATTGGGATGTGTGTACAATTGTACATAATATTTAATTGTACATGTATGTAATTGTACAATAATGAGCACATACATATGTTACGTTTTGGCTCTGCAGATGACACAAGAACGTATGTTTCAGTCACAGGTGTCAGATAGTTCGCTGTTAATGAGAAGAGAGTAGCCAATAAGAAACTTGGAAGACTGGGGGCATCTTGTGGGAAAAGGAGGTATTGCAGTTTGGATCAAATGTGCTGAATAAAAAACTTGATCACTTTATCATGTATACACTACTAGTTGAACAACAACTGTTGTTACAGTTTTTGTAGTTAAAAGTATGCCGTTTATGTTCAGTGGACAACCTGATGGAAGAATTATTTAACAGCTGATACATATAACTATGTAGAATTGAAGCTAGGAGTGTGACATTTGTAGGGTAAGTATTTTTTTTAGGATATAAAGAGAAACACTATGGTGGATGTATGGGAAACAGTCACCACAGTGTGAATTCCCTCTGCGGTCAGCAGAGGCTGGGGGACTTTAAAGGTCTCCTTTATGGATGGGTTTATTCATAGGATTTTCATATAAAAAAGAGAATACATAAAGTATAATTAAATTTAAAAGGAATTTATAGTAGAAAGTTCAAAAGTACTTATTCAACATATACAGGTAAGGTATACAATACGATACAGCAATGGCTCTACACACGAAATGGGCATAAAATATGTCTCTCGATCAGCATCCAGCAAGATGATGTCGAGGAAAGCGCGGCCTGAGATGGAGAGTGACTGTCCCGACGTACGTTTCGTTATTAGAGTTAATAACTTCATCAGGGGAAGTAGTCAGTCATGCAGGCACATAATTGCTGGTGGTGGTAGAGAATTATTTATGCGGATTCGAAGGGGTATCGGGATGGTCTTGGTGGGGTCAGAACCCAAGATGATGGAGCGGGGGACCCCCCTTAATAGGGCAGCAGATGTCAGTCAAGGAGAGGTAGGAGTTGCAATTCAGGTCAAAAATAGTAGTGAAGTAGTATAGGCTGGGTCAGCGTAGCTAAGTCAGGTCATAAGTAGAACGACTCGGTCGGCAGACTCCCTTGTGTCCAGATCGGTTGTCTCGGAATTGCAACTCCTGGAAGTTTGGCCCACAGGTAGGGGGGAGCAAATTGGTACAGTGACGTATTAGGTCATGGAGTTTTATTCAACTTTTTTTTCCATGTTATTGAATCCTTCAGTTAGAAAGGTCCGTGACCATAAAAACCCCTCACCCTGTGCATGGCAAAGTGGAAGGTAAAGGTGCTCTGGAGTTTGTATAACAAATACACACATTGTAAATAGTCTTAAGCATGAATATTTGAATCACGATTCTTTATCACGTATATCATCACTTTCAGAATTTGTGAAGATCTCAAATATAGCGCTATATCTTTATCTTGAATATTCGAAATCTGGGGGAAGTACCATGCATTGTGTTCGCAATATTCACAAGTACAAGTGCCAATTTTCACAATGAATTACTTGAATTACTATGAGTGTTGTCTCATGTGGTGATTACACTGCAGTGGCTATTTCACATTCTGCCACTAGATGTCACTGTGACAATACACATTTACAATATTCATGTCACGGGTGGGTGCAGAGACTAAGGAGTCCCCGGTATTCACCAGAGCATTCTGCAAGGAATGGTGGAACTTTGCTGCGGGAGGCTCCCAGGTTGTGGTCCTTTAGTTACACTTACTTGGCAGCGGCTGACAGAGGAATATCAAAGGTGCGGAATCAAGTCAGGAGACAGAGATGTAATCAGACAGGCGGTAGTCGGGGAAGGCGGAAAACGGGGTGGTCGAAGACGGTCCAGGGGTCAGTAACGATAAGGCGATAGATAGAAACAGAACCTGTGTGTCAGAGACATGAAGCACTCTTTGTTCAGGCTAGGAAGGAAGTCTAAGATAACGCCCTGTTATCTCAAACTTCCTGATATATCCAGGCCAGGTGATCTGGTTTGACAGGGCTCCAGGTGTGTGATAATGCAGCAGAGTAAGCAGGAGCCAAATCATGTGCCACGTTCTCTTCCACCAGCAGAGGGAGCCGATCTGCGAAAAGTCCTGATCCTCTGAGGTTTAGGAGTAGACACAGTAGAATTGGTAGATGGCACCTCAGTGGTTGCAGATCACTGGGTGACACAGCGATCTGTGACAATTCACATGCACAAGTGCCGATTTTCTCAGTAAATATTAAGAACAGGAAATCTAATTTGCTTAGAATATTTGAAGAATAATTTTGCAAATTTGAATATTTTCTGTGCTACTCATCACTAATTGTAACACATTTTGTATCTCATTCTAGGAACTGTATGACTGAGAGAATCACATGTATGACCAGTGTTGCACATAAGCAGTACGCCGGTATTCAAAATCGTCCAAAAAAACTAGCTCTGCGTACCTTTTTTTTCCTTCTTAGCGCATATGCGGACTACAGGAGGAGAGGATTATAGGATTAGGATTTTGTCTGTAAAATAAGCTTTAGGCTAGGCCCCACTATCCGTTAAAATCCTGCATTGAGTGCAAGACGGCCATTGGCAGCTATGGGGCTATGACAGGGCTGTCTCCACAGCCCGTCAGAGCCCCCGATCCGAGAGTCAGACACGTTGATGTCAACACAGCCCATCCACGTTCACAGGCACATAGTGGAGCCCTAGCCTTAATGATATTCCTCTATATTCGCCCCTATGGTTAAAAAAGAGCATATGCTCGAAACGCGTCCCATTGTTCCTATTGAGCCCCCCAGTATCTGTAAGCAGGAAGCGATCTCATCCCCAACCAGGAAGTGAGGTCCTCCTTGAAAACACATGGCCCTGAGAGGTCTACCCTTGTAAAACTCTCTCAATGTGAGTATCTTGTCTGTTGTTTTGTCTCATTTTGTTTCAATTTGTTTTATCTTATCCTATTGCACATTATTTAACCATTTGTTGTACTAGGTTGTGCGCCTCTGTTCTTGTTTGTCTGTTACAGGGGGCCACACTCCTCCATTTTGAGAGCTGTACACCTACACACTACTTATACACCCATCCCTCATACTGAATCCATTTTACTGTGATCCTTGCTCAGGCCTCACACACCAACTGAGGGCCTTTCTGGCCACTGACATCACTATAGCTGTGTAATCACTGCTGAAGGTTGTGCGCAACTACCCATTATCTTTCTTAGCTTAATGATATTCCTGTTAATGTTTGTGAGATTGTGCCAACTTCTATTTCTTTATGTTGCTTATGTTACCTCATCACTAGTCAAAGGACCACACAGGATGAAGATCAAGGATCTCTAACATCACCATGAAGAGATGGAAATATACATCCTACTCAAGATATCAGTTATTTCTTTTCAGACTGACAGACAGATTATGTGAAAAATGAAGTGGATTATGTAATTAATGTTCATTAAATAAAGTATAACCAGATTTTACACCTTCCACATGTCAGCGTTGTTGGATCATTTGGTTCCAAGTTGGAACTGCCTGTCTATAAAGGTGGGTTTTCAAGATTTTTCTTTCGTTCAACTTCAGATAAAATTTTTTGATAGATTTTTTTATCGGATATCATTCGTCCATTTCTCGAAGGTAATTAGATTTTTTTTTTGATTTTTGTACAACCGACGCAAATATCGAATGAAAAAAAATCGGTGGATCTACGAATGAAAAATCTTTCATATTTTTTTTTTAGGAAGTGATGTATTCTGTGGGCGTTGCTAGGCTCCAAAATATATTTTGTAAACACCTTATACCACAGCTATAGACAGCGCGTTGTTACGTTCGTCCACAATGCAATTGTTTAGTTCATCCACAATGCAATTGTTTCGTTCATCCACAATGCAATTGTTTCGTTCGGAAAGTTCTACTTGTAATTAAAATATAAACAACATCAGAGACGAATCAAAATCATACATTGTAAAAATCCCAACATTCATTGCGCAGGAAATACGTCATGCTACTGGTTAAAAATCTGGTCAAAATATATCGAGTGAAATAAGGAGCGTTCGTTTTTTACTCGAAAAATAAAGGACAGATGAAAGTTTACCAACATGTCCGATAACCTTGTGAACGATTTTTGGTCCGATATCGAACAAAAAACAAATCCATCGGAGCAAATTGCCGTTCTAGATTTAGATAAAAAAATTGTTCGTCGTTCGTCGGTCGTATGAAAAAATCTTGACGTGTAAACCCACCTTAAGCCTTGAAGCGGATACTTTCAGCTCTGCTTTATTTCACATGGTGGTTTACAGCTCCCCAATGGGCAAGATGTCTTTCATGACTTGAAAGCAATTCCATACTTCAGTGTCAATGCAAAACAGACTCTGGAGGGCCCCAGCCAGCAGTTTCCTTTATGAATGTTTTATACGAGGAAATTCATATTTTCATACTAAAGCACACATAATTCAGCTTACATCTGCAGAGCAAATACTCCTTCAGTGCAATTCTTGGCATGCGAAAAGTAGATCATATCACAAGGATTTAAGAAACCAAAAGGAACTTGCTGAAAAGTATAAAATAAGTGTACAGTGTAACGAATAAAAATTCAAACTGCACTTGCGGGGTGTTTTGAAATCACTTATTGCTGAGCCAAGAGCTGCAGTTTGGCTTAGAGGACGGATGCTGAGGGTTTACACTGGTGTTTCCAATAAAAGAGATTTGTAACCTTTAAAGATTTGTGAAGGCTCCGAGGCATTTACTGGTTATGGGAAGAGCTCACTTTTCACTTTCACTTAAAAAAAAAAAAAACGATATAAATAATTGCTACGCAAACTGTTTTACAAATTAACCGCAATAAAAAATGATGTCTCCATTTCAATCTCCAATGTCATTGAAAAAAACTTTAAAAATGTGAAATGATGGTTCTGAGTGATCTTGAGGCATTCTGTTTACTGTTTGGGTACAGAATGGTCCCGAAAAATCTAATTTCCTGCCTGTGTGATTTACTCACTGCTTTTCCCAGAAGTCTGTAACAAAACACAAGGCAAACTCCACAGAACTGTCATTTTTGCTGAGAAACATTAACTGTTTAAAGGGAGGAAATAATCTACCGTATATACTCGAATATAAGCCATGGTACCCTATTTTAGAAAAAAAATCTGGGAAAACTTAATGACTCGAGTAAAACCCTGGGGGGGGGGTGGGGGGAATGCAGCTGCTAAGGCTCAGAAAAGATGTTATTATTTAATTCAGTAAACTTTTAATTACAAAGCCCCTGAACATGATATCATCACTAGAAGTGCTGGAGATGTAGAGAAGGGATCTGGGAACATTGAAAATAAAAAAAGTATTGCTCTAGCAGATCAAGTTTTTGCACAAAAAAGTTCAAATTTGACTTGATTTTGAACCTAATTTATGCAAATACTACATGTGCTAGAGCAATAATTTTTTCCCACAATCCATCTCTACATCTCCAGCTCAGTGGGGAAAAATCTAATGGAGTAGGAGCAACTGGGCATGCTCTCCACTCCGAGACCCATTACCAGTGGCGGTTTTAGGCATGTGCAACCTGGGCGGTTGGGTAGGGGGCGGCATGTGTGTATCAGAAATGTTTTTCCAATGCCCAGATGTCTTCTCCCATTATCTGCGCGTAGAGGAGACTCGCCCCCCTCTCTTTCCCTTGGAGTGGAGATGTTTTCCAGGGGGAGGCAGGATATGGATAGGATGTGATAGGGGAGACCTCACAAGCAATTCCATCCCTGCCACCCCACCCCCCCACCAGTGAGGGGGGACGAGACTTAGAGATTCAGTGAGGGGGGACGAGACTTAGAGATTCAGAGTCTCACAAGTTTCACCTCACTCCCATGGGGAGAGGTGGCAGGAGACTCTGCCGTTATGGACGGGGGGCAGCCATCAGAGGGGGTGCCCAGGGCGTCGATCTCCCTAGGACCGCCCCTACCTATTACCCACCACAGTCTAGGCCGGCGCGCAGGCAGCCAGGGAGCACAAAAGCAAATATCTTTGCAATTCCCGGCCATAGCTGCAGCCGACCAACTGGCGTGCTCGCTCCCACCGAGCACATAAAGGTTGGTCTGCCGCAACTATGAGGGAGCCCACCTTGAGTTTTGTAGAAAAAAAGCCGGCAGGTCGGATCGCACACGGATCCGTCCTGCTGGTTCTTTTTCTGCCCGACTGTGCTGCAGGCTGTTAACTCGGAGGGGAAGTCTCAGTAAGGGAAGTCTCCTCCCCTCCGAGTTAATTGGCTACAGTCTGACAGGAATTGCGTGTGTTAGTGGAACGCACTGGATTCCTGTCCTCTCTGTAGCCGACTCCTCACAGCGTGACGTCACCACGCTATGAAGAGTCTGCTAAATGTCTGCCATAAATCGGGACGCCTATGGCCGGCCTAAATCTGCCATCCCAAGGTAAGATGCTCTTATTTTTTGAATACATCTTCCCCATTGTGCATAGAATCTAAACCTTAAGGTAGCCATACACGTGGACATTTAATGACTTCCACAGAGATCATACACTGAAGATACGTTGGTCAGGTCTCCACATACTTTTTCAGCCCTATTGTAGTGGTGTTGCACATGTATATCAAGCTCAGTAAAGCCCCCCATAGACAGGCCGATTCCCGGCCATAGCTGCAGCTGACCAACTGGCGTGCTCGCTCCCGCCGAGCACATAAAGGTTGGTCTGCCGCAACTATGAGGGAGCCCACCTTGAGTTTTGTAGAAAAAAAAGCTGGCAGGTCGGATCGCACACGGATCCGTCCTGCTGGTTCTTTTTCTGCCCGACTGTGCTGCAGGCTGTTAACTCGGAGGGGAAGTCTCAGTAAGGGAAGTCTCCTCCCCTCCAAGTTAATTGACTACAGTCTGACAGGAATTGCGTGTGTTAGTGGAACGCACTGGATTCCTGTCCTCTCTGTAGCCGACTCCTCACAGCGTGACGTCACCACGCTATGAAGAGTCTGCTAAATGTCTGCCATAGATCGGGACGCCTATGGCCGGCTTAAATCTGCCATCCCAAGGTAAGATGCTCTTATTTTTTGAATACATCTTCCCCATTGTGCATAGAATCTAAACCTTAAGGTAGCCATACACGAGGCGATTCTGCCACGACAGATGAGGGATCGACTAGTAATACCACAAGTTTTCTACTTTTAGTAATTTACTTAAAAGTAAACTAGTACCAAGAGAAGGTTGCAGTGTCTCCGGAATATAGGGTTGGTATATGGTGTCTTTTTTGCATGGTAAACTTTAAGCTTACATTTTTGAATGTAGAAAAGAACAGTGTTAACAGACATTTGTGTCTGGAAGTATTCCTGAGCCCATGCACTGATTCCCACCACAGAATAGTGTCTGTTTTTAAATAAAGTTTCCAGTTTACAATGAGGAACATTATTTTTCAACTGTTGCATTACTTTCCCATGTAGTTCCCCCCTAGTCTCCCGAGAGACTGAGCTTCTCTGTAATTCTCTTTTTATTCCCAATCATTTTACTCACCTATTGCCCAACAACCTTTTTATTTTGTTCTACTGGTTTTTTTTTAAGGATTACACAACTTTTACGCTACTCCTAAACCTTTTAAAAAGCTAATTTTGACAACTTTAAATGGAAAATTTGCTAATATTTCATATAAATAACAAATGATCATTTAAAATAAATTATATATTCTTATTATTCTGAAATAAATATATATGGTTTAAATGAACTTTTTGGAAATAGGGTTGGATTGTTAGTCTATCTGCAAATTACAGTATTTTTTGGACTATAAGACGCACTTTTTCACCCCTAAAATCGGGGGGGG
>CM070039.1:8424749-8436503 GCA_036250615.1 Ptychadena robeensis
TTTACTTAAATAATGACAAGATATCTCTTTGTGGTGTGTCTACTATTTGGGAAGGTGTGCTTTAACAAATGGGATTTTAGATGTATGTCTAGAAGGTTCTTTTTTTTGCACAAACAGTGACCATGTCTGGAGGGTTCACATACTTTCAAGCAGTACTGTATGACATTAACAACTCCATCCCTGATAGCCCCCTCTCCTATGGGCATTCAGTCGGGCTACAGAGTCTCTCCTCTCCTCTCCTGCTTTGCCCGCGTCCGTGAAAGATGCAGAGTGATTGCAGTTTCCAGGGATGGAGAGAGGAATAGATGGCAGTTCATCTATCTCTCTGTTCATTGCTAATACCAGCAGGGCTCTGAGCCCTGCTGGCATAAGCAATTATACCATTCAGATGGTAGATCTGGTCACTGGCTGTATCGCTCATCTGACAGCTCCCCGGCTAATCTCCTTGCTAGGAGCTGACGGGAAACCAAGGCATGACCACCACGCATTCGGACCATAAGACACAGCCCCCCCCCCCCATTTTGGGGGTGAAAAGGTGCATCTTATGGTCCGAAAATACAGTAAATTATATTAATTCCAATCTTTAGTATAATGGCTTTTCTTGGATGAGAACCTGTAAATTGGTTTCTTTGCTGAAAAGATAAAACTGGTTATTTCTGCTTCAATACTCATTGGCTGACGCTCCTACCTAGATGTGAACTCCAAATACAAGAGTACAATGATATGAATATACAGTACATGTAGACCATGTTATGCCTATTTCCTGTTATTTGTTTAATACAATCATTTTAAGTATAAATCACAACATTCTGGGACTACAGTTATTTGACAAAAATCATCATACACTGAATTAAGTCACTGCTACAGAAAATGAAACATTTAGGAGTCTGACTTCCTTCCTATCACATCCTCCTTTAAGTATAAGCAGAAATCGCATCCTGCTTTAAGCCCATACCCCTTTAGATCACTCCATACAATTTCCATTAGATCTACCAACAACTATGTAGTGCCGGGTCCTTTCTGATAGAATACATAGTGATTGGAAGGTATATATCACTGCTATGTAGTGCCGGGTCCTCTCTGATATAATACATAGTGATTGGAAGGATTAGAAAGCTCCTCATATTACATGGTTTTGGTAGAACAAAAGTTGATTGTGCAGAAATTGTATGATAAGATTGTAAGGTGTATGGGGGGCTTTACATTGTGTGATAGTCTTACGTTTAGAAGCATTTAAAACTTAGTACTCATGCTGAAGAGTGTTCATTATTATCAATAACAATGTGTAAATATGGATCTTTTCTCATAGAATCAGGCCAGTTTTGCAACATTTTAAAAATTGGGTTTATAATGAGTTGCGCAGAAAAATACATATTTGTTTTGTAAACAACATTATGGATTTATTTCAGTCACCACTCCTAATTTCACACTTATCGAGCATTGGCTGTGGTGTGGTTTTTGGCTGTTGATGCTGCAGCCTCCAAAACCGGCAATAACACACCATGTTTCCACATTGTGCTGCACCTGTGTCTCCCATCTCCACACTTGTGCTGTGGCACCAAAAATGCGTGCTGAAGGGCATTCACGGAAATGCGATGTGTTGCGCATTCCCACAATGCAAACGTGGGGCTAATGTGAAAGGTACAGGTGACTGTTTATAAATATTTATATTAAATAAGTTTGATTGTGTGCTAGCAAAAAGTCTAAACAACAGCATGTAATAAGCCACCTTATTTTTCATCATTTATTCTGATTATGATATTGTAATATAAATTAGTGTAGGTAAAGTGTAACCTTTAACAAAAACTATAACTTTGCTAAGCATACATTAAAATTAATTATTTATAATTAGCTATTATGGGTTAATGTATTTAAAACATCATAATTAGGTTCAGAAAAATCAATTAACAGGCTTTTTTGCTGCAGCTGTTTGTATCACCACAAGAGGGCGTTGTGTCATTAGATTTTAATATATGTGATCATTTTTTTCTGCTATAAAAGGGAAGGGACTAACGTTTTCAGAGCTGGTGTCACAGTAAAGCAGAGTACAGAAGGCTCGATATTCGAGCCGTCCGATGTTCCCTGCAGCAGCGTGATGACGTCATCACTCTGCTGTCACATATCGGTGGAGCTGGGGAGACAGCTCTGCTCTCCCCAGGTCAGCCAATGCTTTACATGGAGACCTGCAATCTCTAGGCAAAGCAATGGACATTGGCCGTATTTAACAGTCATGTCCGATATGGCTTTAATCTAGCGGGATTGATTGGTCCTGCACGAAAAGAGTGATGGCTGCATAATATATGGGCCAGATAGATGGCCTTGAGCGCGCACGGCGCTCAAAGCGGCCATCAATCTGGCCCATATTTGCTGGTCTGTACCCAGACTCAGGCCAATTATTTTCCAATATAGATTTTCTTGCGTGATTTAAAATCGTCAGTTGAACATCTTTCCTGAGTTTGAGTTTGATGCGCATGCACCATAATACAATCAAAAACAAATTGGTCGAAATACCTAGAAGACCCACCAGATACTTTTATGATCTACTGAAATTTACCATGGGGGGTTGAATGTACCAGCTTCAGTAAGTCTTCCTAACTTCAGCTATTAACCACCCCTACTACTTATTATCACTAGTGATGAGCGGCATAGGCAACATTCGTATTCGCAGCATGCCGCAAATTTTATGAAAAACATTCGGAAAATATTCAAGGTTTTTTTTTGTTATTGCGAATATCGGCAGTTTTTATTGCGAATTTCGCGCGCGCAATATGTTTAACATGGCGCGAATTTTTATGCGAATTTTAAAAGTGACGATTTCCGCAATATTCGCATCACCCCAATATTCAATTAAAAAACTGTTGATGGCGTTGCTAAGCTCTTGTTGCAGCCTTCCCATTCGTCCACTTGCATTGAGAGGCGCGTGTAATGGAAAAAAAATACAGAATATCCGGAATTGCGAATATTCGGCAATATATTCACCATCTTCGCGAATTGCAGATATTCACGATTAATATTCGGAATCTGAATATTCGCGATCATCGCAAATTATCACCTTGACATTCCCAAAAAGTAATTAGTAGTGAAACATTTAATCCTCGCACCATTTCTTAAAATTAGCCAACTTAACAAATCCTGCAAAGAAAATTGATCTCCACCCTAACCTTAACCTTCAGCTTATTTAGAGCCTTTAAGCCCCTTACCCTAAAAATACCTCATCCTATATGACTGTTATGGCCAAGGGACCCCTGCGTGGCTTGGGTTTGAAGGCACTCATCCACTCCTTAACTTGTTACATCCTTGCCATGCAGTCTGCTGGACCAGACAGATTGTACCTATATAACCTCTGGTATTCTCCCATCCATGACGGGTTTTCATGTTCTCCTCTTGCAAGCCTAGAGAGATCAATGTGTCTTCCCAGGTGATCAACTTGTTAGATACCTGTAGCACCTTCTGCCCTATACAAGCTTGGGTGCTGCATGGCTTCCCTGTTATAGCATATAATTACTTCTGGGTGCAATCAGTTGTATAGAATATCTGACCTGTGCTCTGTTCCTGACCACTTTCTGACTACCGCCTGTCTGTCTTGGACTTGACCATTTTTCTAAGAAAGATAATAAATAGTTGCACACCACCTTCAGCAGTGATTACACAGCTACAGTGATATCAGTGGCCAGAAGGGCCCTCAGTGGGTGTATGTGGCCTGAGCAAAGATGCAAAGATTGCAGAGTAAAATAGGGTCAGTATGAGGGGGGGGGGTGTTTAAGTTGTGTGTAGATGTGCAGCTCTCAAAATGGAGGACGCGTTTCGAGCAGAGGCTCTTTTTCAACCATAGGGGCTCCTATGGTTGAAAATAAGCCTCCACTCGAAACGCGTCCCATTGTTCCTGTTGAGCCCCCCAGCATCTGTAAGCAGGAAGTGATCTCATCCCCAACCAGGAAGTGAGTTCTTCCTGGAAAGCACACGGCCCTGAGAGATCCATCCTTTTAAACTGCTTTTAATGTGAGTATCTTGTCTGTATTTGTGTTGTTTTGTTTCATTTTATTCAATATCATATTATTTAACCATTTGTTGTACTAGGTTGTGCGCCTCTGTCCTTGTTCTTATTTGAAAATTTTTCTGCCTGCCCTTTCTGCAAACATAATTTGGACATGACAAACCTGTATCTGACAATCCTTCGTCTACTGCCAAACCTGACCTTGCTTTGGAACCAAATATGCTCCTGTCTCATCCTATCAGGTACTGTGTTCTAGCTGCATTGGTCACCAACATTGCTCACATAAGAGTGAGACTAAGTGCTGAGAAGGTGCTTGTCTATAGGGGAAAAGTGCAGCATAGATTGGGGGGCATTTTTTTTACTTTGAATTGCATTGGATACAGTTATCACTGTATCCAGTTCAATTCCCTTTGGCACCCTCTCTCCTCTGGTGTGATGAACACACCAAAGAAGAGAGGGTTAACTTCAAAGTGGCACATCTGGGGAATCACAATGAAAACAAATTTCTCCATAGAAAACTGTTTTCATACGATTTACTTTCAAATTTCCTGCTGCCTCCCCAACGTCATCGTCATGACGTCATCATGTCACTCCACAGGGGGGAGGGGAACAGATTCCGTGCAAAAGCCTGTTCAGTAGATCTCGGCCTGATGAACCCAGCTCCTCCAGTGCAATTCTAACAGGTCAGCGCTGGGCGGCTGGGTTCGTCAGGAATGCCAGGGGGGTTTATTATGAAACACTTCAGCATATGGTGTTAGCTGGATGGAGGTAAATCCAGTAATATCTTCACTCTGGTTTAAAAGTCTAGGGTTGCCAAAAAGCCAACACATTTTGGAAGAAACAACAATTATTCTTCCTCATGGCTAAAAGTAAACACAAGTATTGGATATTACTCCGCTCCGTGTACAATAGGCCAATTTAGTATGGAAACTCTTGCTACTGTATCCCAGAGATCACACCTCCTTCCTAAGCCGGCACTGAACCTTCATTTTAGTGGGCGCATTATTTTACCTTTTTATATTACCATTCAAAGAACTGAACTTTGTTCTACTTGGTCATGTGCCTCATGTCCCTGTTCCTATCTGAATAATATTATATATTATATATGCCAGAGGTTCATTCATCTCTCAAAGCAAATAATTACTGCTTTTACTTCTGCTCATGTTTCCATGAGTGTCTGGATCCTAGAGGTGTCAAGGTGAATGATGTGTAGTGATGGCCGAACTGCCCGCAAGGCGGACAGTTTGGCCGCGAACAAGCATGTTCGTCCTCCTTCTCGCCGGCGGACAGTACGGGTGTTCGACCCGCCCTGTCCGCCGGCGAGAAGGAGCCCTCTATTCTTCCTCCGGTGGGATCATAAGCAGCGAGATCCCGTCGCAGGAAGAATCTTTTCACTGAAGACCGGGTAGAGAACCCGGTCTTCAGTGAAAAACCGGCTGACTGATTTGAATCGGAAAACCCGGATGTGACGTCAGTGACGTCACATCCAGCGACTGGAACGCATCCTGGAACGCATAGTTCCTGGTGTGCTAACCGGATGTGACGTCACATCCGGTTAGCACACCAGGAACTATGCGTTCCAGGATGCGTTCCAGTCGCTGGATGTGACATCACTGACGTCACATCCGGGTTTTCCGAGTCCGCTCCGCCCGTTCGCGGACGGACATGGCCGAGGTTCGGCCATCACTAGTGATGTGTCTCCCCGGATCAGAGAGTGCCAGGACAAGGCTTGAACCATAGACATGGGTTGTCATCACTATCATATTGCTTTCTTTATTCACCATGTACACTTTGCCAGATCAATGCCGGTCCATTTACCCTCTACGTCATTTTGTGTCTTTAAAGAGTTTATGGAACACAAACGTAGGGTATGAGCTGACCTCTCTCTGAGTCAATATGAAAGTATATTTACATTAGATAACTTTATTGGAAACAGGTTTAAGAACAATCCTGTATGAAGAAAAATATAGAATGTTATCTATATCTTCTGAGACAAATCTCTGTCTCAAAATGACATATAGAAAGATGACAAACAAGGGGCAGTTGTTTATGTGGAACAGAGACAACCAATCATCATTTAGCTTTATTCGTTTTGAGAAGTCAGATTGGTAAGAATGATTTCTAAATGAATACTCAGAGTAATCCACTTCCAATCATTCTGAGCACCTTCTTCTTCTAAAGCTACATATTAAATTGTATTTATATAGAGCCGACCTAATATGCAGACCTTTACATAGCACATCATTATTTCTAAAAGAAGCTCACAATCTAATGTCATATATACATAACTTACACAATTAGATTTATATGTCACAGTCTAAAGCCCCCATACACCTTAAGATCGATCCATACCATTTCCATTAGATCTGCCAACAACTGTGTAGTAAAGTGTCCTCCCTGATAGAATAACGTTATTTGGAATGGTCATACTATCGACCGGGCTGATGTAGTGCTGGTGTCTCCCTTGTAGAAATACATAAAGTGATTGGAAGATTGATAACTATTTCCCTGCTATGATAGATAAGCGCAAAAGCAGGAATAAAGTGCTCAGGTTTGTCTCCCTGATAGAATACATCGTGAATTTTGAAGGTATTATATCACTGCTATATGTTCTTTTGTTCGTCTGGGGTCCTCCCTGATAGGAATCCTAGTATTGGAAGGACTATATATCAACTGTGCTCACTGCTATTGTATTGTGCTGGTCCAGCCCCTGAGAGAATACATAGTGATTTGAGATAGGTGATATATCACTGCTATGTAGTGGGCGGATTGGACTCCTCGTCCTGATTAAGAATGCATTATGTGATCCGGAAGGTATATAGCACTGCTATGTAGTTGCCGGGTATTCGGCGTTTCCTGAATAAAGTACATAGTGATCGGAAGTAATATATTCATATACTGCTATGTTGTGTAGGCATGGATGATATTTTTATCCTTCTCCTGATCTGTAAATACATATGAAACGGGCAAGGGTATATATCAGCTGCATATTAGGCTTTATTTCATTCGGGTCTGGAATCTCCGCTTGATTATCAAGTTACATAGTGCTTTGGAAAGGTCATTATCATCCTTTGCTACTGTAGTGGGCCGGTTCCTCCCTGATGAATACATAATGGATCGGAAGAGGTATATCATTCAACTTAGCTAGTGTATCGTGCTGGGTCCTTCCCTTGATAGACTACATGTTGTTAATGATGGAAGAGTATAAAAATCGAAGTACATGCATTTTAAGTTTGGCAATGTGGAGTGTCCTGCCCTGATAGACATCCCTAGTGAGTTGGCATGTATATTACTTCACTGCTATTGGTAGTAGCTGGGAATTCTAGATATTCAACTTCCCCTTAGAATACAAATACATAGTGATTTGGAATTATATGTCGCCTGCTATGTATGTTATAGTCCGGGTCCTCCCTAGATAATATCAATAGTGGAGTGGAAGGTATATATCACAATTCTAAATGTAGTGGCTGGGTCCTCTCTGATAGAATACATACATGCAAAGTTGATTGTACAGAAATTGTATGGAAAGATTGTAAGATGTATGGGGGCCTCATATGTAACTAACACAGTCTAAAGCCCCCCATACACCTTAAGATCGATCCATACAATCTCCATTAAATCTACCAACAACTGTGTAGTGTCAGGTCCTCCCTGATAGAATACTTAGTGATTGGAAGGATTAGAAAGGTCCTCATATTACATGGTTTTAGTAGAACCTTATTTGATTGTACAGAAATTGTATGGAAAGATTGTAAGGTGTATGGGGTCATTTAGGCAGTGGTTCCCAAACTTTCCTTCCAGGCCCCCTCTCCTTTTTTATTTAGGAACATTATTGAGCCCCTCCCCCCTCCCTATTCAAACAAAGGTTATAAATGAGGGCCGGCGCCTCCCTGGAATACCTGCGCCCCCAGTTTGAGAACCACTGGTCTAAGGACAATATGGGGGGGGGGAGCCAATTAACCTGCCAGTAAGGTACAGACGGTGTTATGGGATGAGCCGATACCCCCTGCCTTAATCGCATGCATTGACGGGGATGTTTGCGCATCCCATACATGTGCTTGACTTCCTGCCCCACCTGTTCACACTAGGTTCATCGATCTGTTGGCCGAGCAGAGAGCAGAGGTTGCCATACTGCCTTGCAGTATTCTCTTGGCCAACAGACCTGATGAAGACAAGCATATGTATGGTATGCATCAACATCCATGTCAATGCATACGATGAATGCAAAGGGTATCGGGGGATCTCATAACGCCATCTGAACAAAGCCTTCATCTTTGGAGTGTGGGAGGAAACCGGAGTACACAGGGGGAACACACAGGCATAAAACATACAACTACCAGTGGCCAAGCTGGGATTCAAACCTGGACAGCACAGCATGGCACAGGCATGCCAAGAACACTCACAAGCATTATATCTTTACTGCAGTGTGAAAACAAATCAACATATATGATTGGAAATGAAAATGAAGATACAACTTGATGCTCGTTGATATAAAAAATACCAGTACTACTACTACTGAAAGGTAATTGACTGTAATGGGGTAGGTAGGTAGGTTTTTTCCCTGCTTTTGTGTTGGGTCAACTTAGGAGGGGGGGGCATTACTCTCTCTCTCTAAAGTCCCCCCCCCCCACACACACAGAAGCAGGAAGGAACTTAGGAGGGAGAGTAACGCCCCCTCCCTTCGTAGTAAGCCTGCTACTAAATAGGAGGGAGGGAAGGAAACCTCCCCGATATCTGTGATGTCACTTCTGGTATCACTCCACCTCAGTACTTCATTGTTCTGCATACTGGAAGTGAAGTCTGTGAAGTCAGTGATGTCACTTCCTGTCATTTTCCCCTTAATCGGGAAGGGAAAACTTGGCAGGTGTATATAGGAGCGATCCTCTCTCCAGAGAATGGTCATATCATTGCAAAAACCAGAGCAGTCTACTACATGTGTGGGATTCCAATAAAACACATCATGGGTTGGAAGACTTGCAGAGTTTTGTCAGAACACCAGGTACATATATTTATTAAAGGGTTAAAGGAACCCTTGTTGATAGTAAAATTAAGCTGACTCAGCAGTAAGTATCTAGCCAATTTAAGGTTTTGGGTTTTTGTTACTTATCCACCGATGTAGCAGATGGCAGCCACTGATTTGCACAGCAAATTGAAACATAACAGTCCTAGAAGTTCCTTGATGCATTTAACATGTCTGACAGATGGCAGTCTTGAACTTCTACAATGGTGTATGCACTGATCTGGTAGAACTACACAGAATCAGACTATGCTAACTCATAATCCAACTTGAAGGGTTTTTTCTCCAGAATGTATGAACACACACACCACCTTTCCACCAAAATGGCATCCTGCTGTGTATTACTCTTATGCAGCTCTCTTCTCTATGGACACTATTCAAAGAAAAAACCCTTAAGCCCCCCATACATCTTCAGATTACTCCATACAATTACCATGAGACCTACCAACAACTATGTAGTATAGTGACCTCTCTGATAGAATACATAGTGATTGGAAGGTGTAGAAAGGTCCTCATATTACATGGTTTTGGTAGAAGAAAAGCTGGTTGTACAGAAATTGCATGGTAATTGTATGTGGTGTATGGGGGGCTTTAAGCTGGCCACACACCTTTAGATCTCTCTGTCAGATATCCATTAGATCTACCAACAACTATGTAGTTCCGGGTCCTCTGTGATTGAACACAGATAGACTTGATGGCTTAGAAAGTGCCTCATATTTGGTCAAACAAAAGGAGAAATCTGACAGAGAAATCTAAATGTGTATGGGGGCCCTAAGGGTCCCCATTTACCGAGCGTTCATTTATTGGACGGCAAATCATTGCGCATCACTTTGCGCAATCGATTCCCGTTCAATTTTTTGGATCGGGACCCTCATATTACATGGTTTTGGTAGAACAAAAGTTGATTGTACAGAAATTGTATGGTAAGATTGTAAGGCAGTGGTGGGCAACTGAGGTGATATGGAGGGCCACAAGTGCGGCCCTCGGCATCACTTAAGGGGCACACGTAACATGTGGGACCAGCAAAGTTAATTAGAAAAGCCGGGTCAGCGTGTGATCACTACACATGGTGATATATGGAATTCCCCATATACATCAACAAAGGTTATGTGCCTCATATTATCAGAGTAGTCTAGTGGAAGCATAGGCGCTCAGGCGCTGTCCGGGTCACTCATTAGCTTTCACGTATGCCAATTAGCGAGCTCAGCTGAAGGCTCAGTGAGTCCCTCTCCTCCTCTTACTGCTCTAAAGCTAGCAATACACGTTCGGATTCCATGGCCGTTCGATCACCCATCCGATCGATTCCGGCGATTCTGCCGGGAATCGCAGGTGTGATCAATCGGCCAATTAAGAGTATCCATCGCTGCATACCACCTTAATCCAACGGATTCTGGGACGATTCCGTGTCCGATTGTCCACCTCACAAATGGCAACTCCCCCTGATGTGTGCAGAATCGGATCAGAAAGACCAACATGTTGGTTCTCTGTCGGATCCGATTCTGGGCCCCTGAACGATCGGACCTGATCGATCGGACAAGGTGGGCTGCATGCGATTCCGGCACGATCGTTTCACGTGCACGCGCCCGGAATCGATCGCGTCGGAATCCGGTGGGAATCCGACACGTGTATGGGGGCCTTAAGAAGTTCCCAGGTGAGGATGTGTCAGTGGAAGATCGGTGAACAGGCGAGTTCCTATGCCATATGCATTAACAGGATTTAGGGGCCGCAAGTGGGCCGCCAAACAACACCCAAAGGGCCGCATGTGGCCCCCCAGCCGCAGGTTGGGCACCTGGGTTGTAAGGTGTATGGGGGGGCTTACTCATTTTTTATAACTCTTTTATATATTCAGTTTCAAATAAAAAAAAATGATAATTAAATGAAAATAAGGTTTGTGGCTTGTTTGCTTGATATTCCATCATCAATGATCATTACCTGTTCAGGATATACAGATATAAATATATATTGTTTTGGATGTGCATGTGTAAGCGTGTGATTGTGCCTGTGAATGCGAGCATGTGCGTGCATATGTGTGCGAGCGCGTCTACATGGGCAGCAGGTGGTTTTGCCTTCATCAAAAAGGTACGTTTGAATGCAGATCTTTCCACACGTTAAACCTAATAAATCCCGAATGGAAACTGTGTGATCTGCCATGCCAAAATCATCTTTACAGCATGATGTGCAACGGGAAGGAGAATTAATCAGCGCGGTAACTAATTAATAAAAATCTGCATTTTGCATAAGCAATTAGGACAAGTAGAGTGTAATGAAAGGGGAAGTTTTATTCATTTCATCTCACTAGCTATTCAAGCGGAAAAATCTGCCGGGGCGGTGAACTGAATCCACGCCTGGAAATTCTTCCCTTTTTTTGATTAGTTAAAGGGATTGAAAGGTCAAATTATCAATATTTAATTCAAATGTAAATTCATTTGTTAAAAAGGAAAGCAAATGCTTTTTCATGTACCGAGTTAACAACAGGGGTGCCTGTGTGTTATGTGTGTTATGTGTATTAGTGAGGTTTACAAACGCACCAAAATGTATTGAATAGGAACATTACATTCTGATTTATCTACCGGATATGAATGCAGAAGAATTCTGATAGTGTTCCCTTTGTGTAACGTTCTTTATATCTCTTTAATGATGATTTCATTTCTGCCATTGTGATTTTATTGCTTTTTTTCAGCTTTAAAGCCCCCCCCATACACCACATACAATTACCATGCAATTTCTGTACAATCAACTTTTC
>CM070039.1:8458309-8469660 GCA_036250615.1 Ptychadena robeensis
TATCACTGCTATGTAGTGCTGCGTCCTCCCTGATAGAATACATAGTGATTGGAAGGTTTAGAAAGCTTTTCATATTACATCATTACTCATTATTTTGGTAGAAGACGAGTGGATAGTACAGAAAATGTATGGTAAGTTTGTCAGGTGTATGTGGGGCCTTTAGGAATACAATTAAGTGTGCATGTGTCCCCTGTAACGTTGGCTCATAGACATTTGATGCCTATTGGTGTATCTTTAGAAATACTACACTATATTATAATACTACACACTTTTATTACAACCAGTGACACATGTTTTTGTCCTCCTTTAAGTTTTGTCTAAAGTTCTTGGCAGACAGAACTTAACTAATGTTGAAGTTTAACCCACATTATCATAAGAGTGGGAACAATTTCATTTACTAATCGTCATTTACTTCTACATACAATTTCTAGCAATATAAAAATCAAATATTAATATATATATTTATATAAGATTCCAGAAGTTCCAGCTGTAAGAACTAAACATTTCTACAAAGATAAAGTTTGTATAGGTCCTATATTCTTATCACCTATTTTCAATAGTCAGACCCTGTAATCCAAATTGCCCGCAAAATTGGAAACAGGGAACAGAGAGAACCCCAATATATATATATATATATATATATATATCATTATAAAAAAAAATTCTATCGATCACATTTTCTGAATTCTGAGTTCCTGCTCGCACCGATCTGGCTTTAGAACATCCCGACTCTGTGACCTATAACAGTCAGTATATTAGGAAAGTAGATATAAAAAGTATTGGAGTCAAAGTTTCAACACAACAGCAAACCAAACATTTTCCAACTGACATGTCTTCACCGACAATCCCCATGTTTCTGTTATGACAGGCTTTCTGTTATATAAGAGAAGCTAAAAGCTCCTTCTGGAAATGCAAAGAGCCTGGATCAATAAGGGGTTAATGCGCGTGGCAGTTAATTGGGTCTTCCCCCATTGTCCGGCGGTGTAGACAAGGTTCGGAATTAGCGCAGGACAGAGATGTCCTAGACTCGGGCTGGGGATGAATGAGTGGCAGGTTGCCTCCAGTAGTCAGTTGGGAATTACAGAGGGGTTACTGGGTGATAAAGGATTGGGTTGGGCTGCCTCCTGGGGATGCTCAGCCAGCCAGAAAAGAGGCTTTTGTCAGGAGCGTGTGCGGCTCGCGTGCCTCTCCCTGGACAGCAGTCCCTCTGATTGGGACTTGTATGGATGGGATGGATCAGTATTAATCCAATAAATAATAGTAGACTGTTCTGTATATAGGGGGAGGGGAGGGGATCACAACTGTCCTCAGGCTCAGCAACCTGTGGCTCTCCACTTAATGAAGAACCTCAACTGCCAACATGCTGCCCATTGACTCAACTCCCAGCCATTCCCCACATCCCAGACGTTGTGCTAATCGTCTTATAAATCATGTCACAAATGATCGGAGAAATAACTGAAAATAGTCTGAGCCTTGGCTGACCTTGTAATGTGAATGCAATGTACAAAGAAGCGCTAATCATCGACCTGCGCTTAGCAAAAACATTACGGTAACGGCAATGCCATCCTAGCCCAATGTCCTACATCATCTCATGAAATTATATTCTTATACCCTATATACTTCTAACCTATATGCTCCTATCTATATACTCCTATCTATATACTGCTAACATATATACTCCTGTCTATATACTGCTATCATATATACTCCTGTCTATATACTGCTATCATAGATACTCCTGTCTATATACTCCAATCTATATGCTCCTATCTATATACTTCTATCTATACACTGCTAACATATACTCCTATCTATATACTCCAAACTATATGCTCCTATCTATATACTTCTATCTATATACTGCTAACATATATACTCCTGTCTATATACTCCAATCTATATGCTCCTATCTATATACTGCTAACATATATAATCCTATCTATATACTGCTAACCTATATGCTCCTATATATATACTCCTAACATATATACTCCTGTCTATTTACTCCAATCTATATGCCCCTATCTATATACTTTTATCTATATACTGCTAATATATATACTCCTATCTATATACTTCTAACATATATACTTCTATATACTGCTATCTATATGATCATATCTTTATGATCATATATATATATATATATATATATATATATATATATATATATATATATATATATATATATATATATATATATACTAATAGCCTTATTGCTCCTAACCTATATACTCCAATCTATATGCTCATATCCTGTATGATCCTAACCTACATGATCCTATTTCTATGATACTCATTTCTGTGTTTTTATCTACCGGTATATGCTCCTATTCTATATGATCCTTATCTATATGATCCTATCTATAGGTTCCTATACTATACAATCCTTACCTGTATTCTCCTATCTATATGCTCCTATCCTTTACGATCCTTACCTTTATTCTCCTATCTATATGCTATATTATATCATAACCTATATGCTTCTATATTGTATCTATATGCTCCTATATATACCTTTATGTTCTCAACCTATATACTCCTATCTGTATGCTCCTAACCTATATGATCCTAACCTATATGCCCCAGTCTACATGTTCCCTTATCTGTATGCTTCTTACATTTATCTAGGTGTGGAGTGTATGTTAAAACAAATGTCTCCCTTTTGTCCAAAATAAATAACTTAATTTTAATCAACTGTTTATAATTAACCTGGACATTGGTACCTTAAAAGGCCAGTTATTTTGAGTTTAGGTAGGTATAGGTTAGTAAGTATAGGGCATCATTTTTTCTATAAATACCTTTTGTATATATATATACGATTGTTTTAAATAAATATATGTGTTTATGTAGACAATTTCTTAAAATAATGTTTTCATTGAAGCTAGCTGATAGCTGTGGTGTGCTAATGGTATTCTCCTGTGAGTCGGCAGTGAACAGGTTAAGTGCACTGAGGCTAGTAGCCTTTGACCTAGACTTGTGTTGATGACTCATGTACACAGATTCATCTTCTCCCTCCTGCTTCTCCTCACCATACAACACCCACTACCTGTTTAGCCCATCTGTCGGTCTGTGGAGTCTGACAAGCAGGCACCGGGAGCCATGTGACCTCCAAATTGCCACTCATCTGTTGCAGCTCAAAGTTAAAGCACTGTAGCATTACGTGATCTTCCCCCTCCAAAAGAAAAAAACCAAAACAAAAAGCAAAAACAATGAGCCCAGCAATAGATGTACTACAAACAGTAAAGACACAGCCCTGCTCCCAGTCCTCTGAGTTTATTGTGTATTAATGCTGAACTTCTGACACTTAACAATTTACAGAGGAATACGGTCTACGAATAAATGTGATGACATGGGGGTGGACTAGGTGAACATATAAAGAATCTAAAAATACATTGGAATTAACAGATTTAATCTGCGAGATTGGGTTTGGGTACCAATCTGATGTTTGGATGGGAGATATCATTTCATTCCCAAACTGAGATAAGGAAGATAAATAGTGATCTCTTAGCTTTCAGAACAACGAATAACCTGGGCTAGGCATCAGTGCTACAAGGAAAGATAGATAGATAGATAGATAGATAGATAGATAGATAGATAGATAGATAGATAGATAGACCTATTACAACTAATAGTGTGGATGAGTAGAGATCGTTATAGAACATCGTGTTGTATTATTCTCCAGTGTCTGGTGATTAATTACCTGACTGTATTAAATAACTTAATTAGTTTCCGAGGAAGCAGAATAATGCCACCAGCACATCACATACACCATAGACTGCTACACAGAATGTTCCTCAGTGGTTGGAGAAGTGTCATTTGGAAGGATGGGAGAAGCCCAGACTGGTGACAGCTCCTACAATGACAACTCCATATATTGGATGGTATATTGATATATTGGTAGATTGGATGGTATATTGGATATATACTTGATGATACATTAGTAAATTGGATGGTATATTGGACTGTATTTTGAATGGTATATTGAATATATTGGATGGTTTATTGAATGGTATATTGGATATATATTTGAAGATATATTATTAGATTCGATGGTATATTGGGTGGTATTTTGGTATATTGGATGGTATATTGGATGATATATTGGGTGGTATTTTGGGTGGTATTTTGGGTGGTATTTTGGTAGATTGTATGGTATATTGGGTGGTATATTGGGTGGTATATTGGGTGGTATATTGGGTGGTATTTTGGTTGATTGGATGTTATATTGGATGTTATGTTATATTGGGTGGTATATTGGGTGGTATTTTGGTATATTGGGTGGTATATTGGGTGGTATATTGGGTGGTATTTTGGGTGGTATTTTGGTAGATTGGATGGTATATTGGATGTTATATTGGGTGGTATTTTGATAGATTGGATGGTATATTGGATGTTATATTGGGTGGTATTTTGGTAGATTGGGTGGTATTTTTGTATATTGGTAGATTAGCTGGTATATAGGATATATATTGATGCTATATGGGTATATTGGATATATATGTGATAGGTAATTGGTAGATTGGATGTTATATTGGATGGCATATTGGATATATATTTGATGATATATTGGTAGATTGGATGTTATATTGGATGGTATTTTGGTAGATTGGATGGTACATTGCATAGTATATTGGATATATATTTGATGATATATTGATAGATTGAATGGTATATTGCATATATTGGATGGTATTTTGATACATTGGATGGTATAATGTTTATGTTGGTTGGGGGCCCATAAGCCTTAGCGATGATGGAGAATATTACAAGACTACTTGGAAACGTTTTATTGTTACTTCATTATTAAGTGTAACTATAAATAATGGAGACAACGATGTCACAATGTAGCAGTGAGTCTGTGTTGAAGACCATAAAAGACATCCAGAACAATTTTAAAGTCACTTTCACATGACAAATAAAATACTCTACAGTTATTATCGTCATCGTTATGTATCATATGTTATTATTATTATTAGGTAAGGGGAAGAAGGACCCGGAGAGGTGAGTAGTGTCGGAATCTTGCGGGATGTCGCCTCCTTTGTAGATCAGGGGGCACCGAGAGGTTCCAGGGACACAAGTGTGATCCGCGCTGATTGCAGCCTCCTTCTGCCTCCCCTTCTGTCGCGTCCTGTGCACACAATGCCCGGGCAGGAAGGGGTTACCCCTGTCCTGCGGGTACAAACTGGTTCGCAGAATCTGGCGCTGGCGACAGATGGCCACAAAGACACGGAATAGAGAGCGGCGCTGAATACAAATGGGGGGCCGGCGTCACGTGACCCCGCCGTTTGCCTGACTTGGGTGACCATATGGCGCGTGCCGGGGAAAGTTAGTGGGCGGGGCTTGATGGAAGGCGCAGGAGGGGCGCATGCGCACTGCGCTCCCCCCGTCTCCGCTAATCTGTGTGACTGCTGCGCTGTCACCTCTCCTCCTCCCTCTGACTTGTCTCTCAGCTATAAAACCCCAGAGTCTCATCAGCCCCCAGAAATAAACAAAACTAGTCACCCCAACACCTAGCACCCTGCTCTGTACCACTGGAGAGGTTATGAGACTACAACTGCCAAGGATATATTCATACTAAGGTAAGACTCACCTGCCTGAGCATCTTTACATCTGGCACAACATTATTTCCATTCAATCTATTTATTATTAGTTCTTTGCTCTTTCTATATTTTTATTCATTTTTTTTTTGTTATTTCTAAGTCATTGATCAGACTTCCATCATCAGACCGTTTTCTTATTACCAGAATTAGATGTATGATCAGTAGATGTTACAGAGACAAACTTTGTTGCTGATGTTGACCATTTTAACTAAAAAAAATAAAGTTTATAGAAAAGTTAAAATAATCAAATGGAACAGTTCGGATAGTGAAGTATGCGAGCATATATTTTAATTTGTTCACTACAAGTCAGTTTATTACAAATTAATTTCCTTATGGTGTTTATGGTCCAACTAAATCCATCAAGGTGCAGATGAAAGGTGTGAGCCTATTGCTGTTGCTTGACTTTTTTTTAGGCTATTTAATATTTTTTTTAAGTTAAGGAACTTTAACGTTTAGTCTCCAAACTTACAAAAAATAAATTTGAACGTATCTAACTTTTAATGGCATTATTATCACAACCTGAATAAATGAGAATGAGAGATGCGCATTGAAAAAAAATACCGCAAAAGAGACATCAGTGATGCAGTTGCTTATGGCAACTACTCGAGTAGTCAGTAGGGACCAGAAGACAGAGGATGGGTAAAGTACAATTAGTATGTACAGCCATGGTGCTCAGAGGAACATATGCTACCTGTTAGCTGGCAGCAGGTTTAATACACCAGCCTTGTCTTACTGTATGAAAGCCATTAGGTCATGGTGCATTGTAGAAATGTCAAGTGTCTGCTTTATGTGTCAAGTTGTTTTTTTCTTCTTTTTTCTCTGGCTAGGTATAGAAAACAAAATACTTGAGCTACCCCAGTAAAGTGCAGATGGGAGATGTGTATAATAAGGAGCTGGATCGCACCTGATCCCCTTCATTCAGGGCGCCTGCGCTAGTTTTCATGGCATTGCCTTCTATTTGCCGTCTACTTATTCCTAGATTTCATGGTTGGAATAAACTTTTCCATCATTGCATATTCTATGGAACCTAGTATCTTTACCGTTCCCTCAAGTCATATTTTCCTAATCTACTTAAGGTCAGCATAATACATCCTTGTTACATAACAGTATTGGAAGGGGATTTATGGCAATGAAGGGGTGTGTGTGGTAACAGTTTAATCGCTTTTTATACTTTATTAGTTGTTGCCATCAAATGGTTAATGAAATATCTTTGTTCTCCTCAGATCTGAAAATGACGAAGTCCTATCGGGATAATGGGTTGATCATGTCCGACACCCAGGGCTCGAGAGGATGGGTGGACGAGTGTCTGAGCACTCAGGATGAACATGACATGGAGAAGAAAGAGGACGAGTTGGAGAGTATGATGAAAGATGAGGACGAGGACTCTCTCAAGCATCACAATGGAGAGGAGAATGAAGAAGAAGACGGTGAGGGTGATGATGATGATGATGATGATGACGAGGATGATGATGATGAAGACGAGGACGGGGATGACGACCAGAAACCCAAGAGACGAGGTCCTAAGAAGAAGAAGATGACGAAAGCCAGGGTGGAACGCTTCAAAGTGAGACGAATGAAAGCCAATGCTAGAGAGAGGAATCGAATGCATGGTCTGAACGCTGCCCTGGACAACCTCCGCAAGGTGGTCCCCTGCTACTCCAAGACTCAAAAGTTGTCCAAGATCGAGACCCTGCGCCTGGCTAAAAACTACATCTGGGCTCTTTCTGAGATCCTCAGGTCTGGGAAAAGTCCAGACCTGGTGTCCTTCGTGCAGACACTTTGCAAAGGCTTGTCCCAGCCTACTACCAACCTGGTGGCGGGGTGCCTTCAGCTGAACCCCAGAACTTTTCTTCCAGAGCAGAACCAGGATATGCCAACACATATGCAAGCAGCAAGTGCTTCCTTCCCTATTCATCCCTACCCCTACCAATCCCCTGGTCTTCCCAGTCCTCCTTATGGTACCATGGACAGCTCCCACATATTTCACGTCAAGCCTCATTCATACGGGGCTGCCCTGGAGCCTTTCTTTGAGAGCACTGTCACTGACTGCACCAGCCCCTCGTTTGACGGACCCCTCAGCCCTCCCTTGAGTGTTAATGGGAACTTTTCCTTCAAACATGAGCCTTCTGCGGAGTATGATAAGAATTATGCCTTCACCATGCACTACCCAGGGGCCAGCCTTGCCCAGAGTCACGGTGCCCTGTTCACTGGCAGCACCGGCCCAAGATGTGACATCCCTATAGACAGCATCATGTCCTTTGATGGCCACACACACCACGAAAGAGTCATGAGTGCCCAGCTTAATGCCATCTTTCATGATTAACTTTTGCAGAGATCAAATGATGCCCCTTCTGTGTACTGTCGTGTTTGCAATGGGTACTATGGCTGAGAAAAGCACCATACCCCACTTTGTGAATGACAACTCTCCATTCGATCCGTACTGCCCATCTATCTATCTATATATAGAGTGATATAGATAGATAGATGGGCAGTACGGATCAAATGGAGTGAGAGAGAGAAAAAAAGTTGGAAGGCAACTTTGGTTTTAACCTGCTGTATTAATGTGTATATAACCGCAGCTCGTCCACAACTTTATTCACAATGTGTTATTTTTTATCTGATTCAGATAAAAGAAAAAAAAAAAATCGCAAAGCAATAATTAGGATCTATGCAATTTTTACCAATGGGCCAATCAAATAAATATATATAAATCTATTTTTCCAACCAGCATTTTACTACTAGTTATTGTACCCACGGCTGAATTGTAAATTATTTTGTCGTGATTGTTTTTATTTTTTTTTTGTACAGAATTTTTAATGGCTTTTTTATAATGTGAATTTCCTATTTTAAAGAAAACCCATGCAGCTCCATCGATGTTTTTTTATACCTATGGAGGGAGGGGGAGGGGGTAGAATTCTATCTAATTTATAGCAAGAATAAGCGGGAAAAGAATTTAAAAAAAATAAGTTCAATTTAAACCAGCAACCGAGTGTTTAGAAAGTTGTGCTGCCTTAGATGTTTTCTCTGGAGAGGATGAGCACATCCGTTAACAACGCTTATTAATACATCGATGTTTTTTTTAATGCTTACCATAGGAGGATGGTGTCATTGAAAGGGTTAAAAAAAAAAAAAGGATATCCGTTTGCTGGGCTATATTGTCACGTGCAATTAATTTTGTAACCCTTTATGCTTGGAACAGAATCTTTATTAATCTTTGGTAGGTGCCATTAAGGAAACCTGAACGATGTAATTAAACCAGACTTCACATGACATTGTATTCCAGAGAAAAGCTGCTTGACTATCATAATCAATATCTGCAATGGCTGCAATCTACCGATCTGTATTTTCCGTAAAATTGGGAACATTGCTTTCAGAATCCTAAGGCTTGATTCGTGCATTTTTTTTGACAGTTATTATTTTGTTTTTATATGGAGTAAAAGTGAATTTAGTTTCTGTGGGTTATATTATATTCATTTTTATAGGAGAGGGTTCTAAACCCAACACCGACCATCTTCAATGGATCCGGTCATTCGAATTTTAGGTGCGATCTGATGTTCTCATTGCAGTTCCAATGATCGTTATCTGATGCTGGTTCAATTGGAATGAATAATTCCTGTCATCCTGTCTGTAATGATGTGACTGCAGAGACCCTCACACATCCCCATTGACTATGAAATAGTTTTCACCGGTTTAGCCCAATTGTTGCATCTCTAACTTCTTAATTTTATTATGCGTAATTCCTATGGGATTATTGTTTTATTCTAATAGCTCATATAAGTGCAACGTTTATCATTTGTACAATAAAATTATTTTAAAAATGAAAAGTTATTTCTCTAGAAGTTATTTGTATGGGGCGATGTCACTGGCAATCTGTGTAAAATTACTTTTGACAATTACCGAATTAATTATGAAGCGGCAAGTATATTCACACTCATAATTTTGTAAGTAGCAGAAGAGTTTTTTATTTTATTTATTACATTATTTGGTCAACGTGGGTTTTACTTTATAAACTTTATACCAATGGCAATTATTGGCATTATTAATTAAATTAAATATGGCTAAAGAGTTATGTATTACATTATTTGATCAACGTGGGTTTAACTTCATAAATTCTATACCAAAAGTTATTGGCATAATTAATTAAGTAAAGGCCCCCCATACACCTTACAATCTTTTCATTTGTTACAAATTTTGTTCTACCAAAACCATGTAATATGAGGACCTTTTTAAACCTCCTAATCACTATGTATTCTATCAGGGAGGACCCGGCACTACATAGCAGTGATATATACCTTCCAATCACTATGTATTCTATCAGGGAGGACCCGGCACTACATAGCAGTGATATATACCTTCCAATCCCTATGTATTCTATCAGGGAGGACCCGGCACTACATAGCAGTGATATATACCTTCCAATCACTATGTATTCTATCAGGGAGGATCTAGCATAGCAGTGATATATACCTTCCAATCCCTATGTATTCTATCAGGGAGGACCCGGCACTACATAGCAGTGATATATACCTTCCAATCACTGTGTATTCTATCAGGGAGGCCACTATACTACACAGTTTTTAGTAGATCTAATGGAGATTGTATGGATCGATCTTAAGGTGTATGGGGGGCTTAAAAGGGTTGGTCGGATAACCGATTTCACACATATTATTAAGTTCCTTAACGATGTTCCTTCAGGTGCCAATATCACAGTCATAGGAGGTCCCAGAAGTTGTGTTGTGCCCCCCTCCCCAACCGATTAGACTTGCCAACTTCTCTGATTCCCTGTTTATCCTGACAGCTGCGCAAAAGTAGACCTTTGCATAAATACGGTAATTGGAAAGACAAGTCAGGGGGTATTCATGCAATGCTTGTTTCATGGAGGGCTCTTCTGTCAAAAAAGGGGGCAGCTAGCATGCCACCATCTTTTATTCAGAATGGGTAGGCACAGATGTTTCTTCTGCAGGGGAGGTTTTAATTTATGAAAATGATATTGTTTATGCATGGGTGCTCCACAAAACACAGGCTGCTTCCATCTGAGCAGAGACATGCCACAAAACCAAGTCTATTGTCAGCAGCACTCAGGGGCACTTTCTGCTGCCTCACATAAAACACATATCAGTGCAGCAGATAACACTGTACCTCTGCTAAAGGAGGTTATTACAGGCTGATGGTACTGGCTGCTCTGGCTAGTGTGGCTTAGATCATACCTAGTACTATAAGCTATGAAAAAAGTTGTCTCCTTATTTTTAATTGCACATATAAAGTATTTATAATGCATTTAAAATAAAAATAAAGCACTTAAAACACCTAAATGGAGCTCAGCCAGCTTGCTTAAAATCTCTTCTTTTATCCATATGTTGCTATAGTGAATAACACATGAAAAAAATCTATTAATTACATCTTAAGACTATAAAACTGAATAAATTCTAAATTTTTGGACTTCACACGGTCCTTTCTTTGATGCAACATTATGAGCATTGTCAACTTAAAGAAGGGATATTGTGTGGCATTTAACAATTCCAGAGCAGAAGATACATGCTTCAACATAGGAAGTAAACCCATGTGTACCCTTGTGGGTTCAAGTAGACTTTAGTTAAAGAAAATTTAGTTGTATTTGTTTTTTTTTTATTATTTCAACTTACTTGCTTTGTTTAACTGACTTAAGGCCCCCATACACTTTACAATCTCACCATACAATTTCTGTACAATCAACTTTTCATCTACCAAAACCATGTAATATGAGGACCT
>CM070039.1:8469760-8482842 GCA_036250615.1 Ptychadena robeensis
ATATATACCTTCCAATCACTATGTATTCTATCAGGGAGGACACTATACTACACAGTTGTTCTAATGGAAATGGTATGGATCGATCTTAAAGTGTATGGGGGGGGCTTTACATATAGCCATCTAACTACCCAAACTTATATTCCAGATAGGTGCTGGAGGCTCCCTACTGCTTTCTTTTACCTTTAAGGACTTTATAGTAAGATCACTCTAATATTTCCAATGTATTATCCAAAATAGAATGTTTCCACTTACTGGTGATCTATTTATTAAAGCTAAGCGAGTTACATTTTATGCAGGTACTATACAAAACGATATAAAACAGACGTTGGGAACGCCATTATCTCTGGAGGGAGATATCTGCTCTTTTATGAAATCCCAAGTTTGTAAATTCGATTGTTTAGAGGCTGACAATTAATATAATTATCAGCATATTTGCACTGGATCGCAATGCTGCTACACATATTTGTATCCATATATTTATATCTGTTTTATAATCAGCAGCTGCACTAACTCCAATTTTTATAGGAAACACATCTTTGCATACAAAATTGGAAAAAAAAAAACTATGGGTTTAGGAAATAACATAGAAGAAGGGAGGGGAGGTTTAGGTAACTTCCACTGTAATGGAAATTGTATAAGAAAATCATGTGGGAAAAAAAAAAAAAAAAGAAAATCTAGATATTATATGTCCCATGGTGCTGGCACACAGTAATTTGCTACCTTTATGCAGAGAATGCTCCAATCTTTTCATAATGGGCACCCCATCCAGGATGTGATTGTAGAATGCAATGTTTCTACCTTGGTTCCACATACACAGACTAGGGCCAAGTTAAGCCGGCCATAGATCACCAAGCGTGCTTGTGGCTTACCTGGAGTGACCGATCCTGGTCACATCAAATACCGATCAGCCAGAGAACATACATGTCCATTTTTTTCTGGTTGATCACTATTACTTTGGATGCCAGGGTCCCGATCCGAAATATTGGTTGGCGCAATATTGTGCGCTTTAATGGTGCGCTTTGATTCCTTGAATGACCAACCTCAGTATGATCATGACATCACGCTGCGATCAAATGTAAAATGATTGCACAGGGATCTATATATCTATAGCTGGCTTTAGTTGGTAATCATGTTTCAGCTCCCTAGCATCAGCGATTATTGGTTAGTAAAAGTATATGTATTCTTTCTTGAACCCTGGCATGGTGTATATGTTTCTTAAGCTAGCCATACACGGGTCAACTTTTGCATTAGCGATCTTAAGGCTGCCATACACAGCACGGATTCGTGCCGGATTCTGGCGCGATGGATTCCGGGCGCGTGCACGCGGATCCATCGTGCCGGAATCCCCTGCAGCCCACCTTGCCCGTCCGATCACATCCGATGGATCAGGGGCACAGAATCGGATCCGAGGAAGAACCAACCTGTTGGTCTTTTCGGTCCGATTCTGCTCTGATCAGGGGGCGTTGCGGTCCGGGAGGCGAGCCATCGGACACGGATCCCTCCCGGATCCAGCCGTACAAGGTGTGCTGCCACGATCGGATTCCCTAATTGGCTGATCGTTCTCACCTGTGGATGCCGGCGGAATAGCCGGAATCCATCGGGTGCTGAATCGATCAGCCAGGGAATCCGTGCCGTGTATGGTTAGCTTTAGATTTAATCTTGTTGTGCGATTTTACAATCATGGCCCAGTCTAACATTGATCGATCATACCAACACAGTGTGATAGATTTCAACACAATAGGTTTACAATTGTGCTATGGAGTGCATGCGCAGTACGATCGTAATTGCGATCCTAAAAACATTACGATTAATTACGATTCTAAATACCTAGAAAACCCGTCAGATACTTGCACGATCAAGCCAAATTTAACAACTTGTTCGATTACTTTTCTATCAATTTTTTTAGATTTAGATCACTTTTGGTGGATCGTACCAGGTGTGCAGGAATTGATTTTCATAAGATTGACTTAAAAATCAATCGTTTTAAGTAGATTGAATAGGCATGATGAATCATGTATAGTGAGCTTTACAGGTTTGTGCAGTAATACAAAATGAAACTTCCAGTAGTAAGGATCAGTGACTCCCACTTTCTCAGTGGTAGAGGGTGTCTGGTCTTGTATTCGCCTAAATTTGTTTTTCCATGTAGTCACTAGAAAATAGTTAACCCCTCATTTTATTGTGTGCAATCTGAAAAGAACCTTGTTGCTCCGGTTGTTACCCCAGGCAGGGCCATGGTCAGAGCTGCTAGTCCCAGGCCCGATCGTCAGCATGTAGGGGCCCCCACAGGCTGCCCGATCGGTACGGCAGCCTCTGCTCACAACTTACTTTGGGAGGAAAGGGGGAGGGGGTTGGATTCTTCTACTAGCAACCCCCACTCAACAACTCATAGGGGGCCCAGATGATTTCTGAAGGAGGCCCTTACCCCAGGCAATGCTACACTACTACTACTACTATAGTATACTATAACTGTCATTAAATAAGAAATTATCTATAAGGCAAATTTAGGAATGTAAACACTAAAGAGTGTGACATTACAAGTGATGAAGAAGATAAGATGGCTCATGGAACATGGAACTTCAGACAATTATGAAAAAGGATAAATTAACAGCTTAAGGCTTTGGATTCTGTAAAATGTGAAGAAACCAGTTGTCTCTTCATCTTCAGAAGGGAAATCCCTTTAGGACAAAACAAACTGTTGAGGGAAAAGAAAAGAAATGCTTAAAAGATAAAAACCAAAGTGACAATCCAAAGATCTCCGTTGTTCCCAATGGAAACTACAAAGAGTAAGAGAGCACACGTTAATTTGTTTCATGTCCCGGTGGATCAAGATTGTATTTCTCAGATTATGTTTCTCCCTGAAGTATTATTTCATTATGCTAAAAGTATAACAACGCTTTCACTAAATAAAATCCGATTGTACATGTCCCTGAAGCTACTCGTTGTTCCATCATAAGAGTTTCCTCTTCAATAGCAAGTGTCCCTGTGTTGTTATCCACCTATAGGTCATCTAGAAAGAATAATATTTTGGGGTGTGCGGAAGGGGGGGGGGGTGAAAGGAGAATACATTTTGATGAACAACCCATTCATCTGCCAAGTGCAAATTTGTTAGAGCACCATAGGTAGTAATCTGGACTAGTATTTAGGTAACCCATCACAATGGACATGGCATTCATTCAGGAGGATGGGACAGGTACAAGATTAAACATTTTACTGAAAGTACAGTTATAATTTGGAAATTGAAGTAAAATGTAGTTAAGCAGTAAATCAAATATGTCACCATTAGCAGTTGAGTAACTGGCATACTTTCTACAGTTGCAAGAAAAAGTATGTGAACCCTTTAGGTTGATTTATGCATGAATTGGTCATAAAATGTGTTCTGATCTTCATTTAAGTCACGCCAATAAAAAAACACAGTCTGCTTCAAATACTGCACAAGCATTATATCTAAATATGTAAACATTCACAGTGCAGGGTAAAAAAAAGTATGTGAACCTTTGGACTTATTAACTGGTTGACGTTTCCTGTAGTTGCAGAAAACTGGTGTGTGTTTTTAAAGGTAAACACATCCAATATCATCACACTGATTGGACTCACGGTTGGCTCCAATTAGCTCTTGGACAAGTCATACGGCTAGGGGTTCACATACTTTTTCACCACTGTGAATGTTTACTATGTTATGTTTAATAAAAACATGAAAACATATCATGTTTGTGTAGTATTTTTTTTAAGCAGACTGTGTTTTTTTATTGGTGTGACTTGAAGATCAGAGAACATTTTATGACCAATTCATGCAAAACTCCACGTAACCACAAAGGGTTCACATACCAAGCTGTACCTGCAAAATCTTGGGGTGTAAGCTGTAATGGTGATTAGGAGAGGTGTTAAAGGCCGGATTCAAAATTAATAAAATGGGTAAATTTTTTAAATCTATTTTGAACATAAGGTGCATTTGGAAACAGTAAGCCAATTAGTTGTATTATTTTGGTTAGGGTTCTATGCAGTCAGAGTAGTAAAGCTACAATGTATACATGGAAAAGCAAAATGGATTTCAAAAGAAAATAGAACATTGTTACCACTATGTAGTCAATGAAAGATAAATGAGCAATGTTTTGATCCAGGGATTTTATTTGACTCAGGCAATGGGACTAGGGAGGCTTTTTCTTTATTTGCCACTTTTTCTATTTTTATAGGTTTATATATATATATTTATTTATTTTTTCCCTTCCTCTAGGCCTATGCTTAATTTTATTGACATCATAATTTTGGTTTTATTTACTGAAAAATAATAAATATATTTTCTGGTGTTTGTATTGTCAAATGTTGATCTCCTGGAGCCATACGTGTCAAGTTTCCTCGTCAGAAACCCAGGGGCGTACAGAAAATGACATCAGGGACGTCACTTCCGGTACATGGATTGTGGTTCTTCCGCGTTCCACGTACCGGAAGTGACGTCATTGATGCCACTTTCGTCGTCCGCCCGGTCTTTTGGCTGCTCAAGCAGGGAGAGGGTATTACTCTCCCTGCTAATGTCCCACCCGCTTGTACTGATAATGTGTGAGGTGGGACATTAGCAGGGAGAGTTACGCCCCCTCCTTGCTAGAACAGCTCGATTTCAAGATCCGGGATTTCTTGAAATCAGGATTTGGCCGGGAAAGCCACATAAAAACGTGACTTTCCCGGCCAAAACGGGAGACTTGACAGGTATGCCTGGACCCATCATTACAGTATACAGTCGTGTCCTAGTGGTTAATAAGGAGAGCCATTGGGTCCAAAGAAAACAAAAAGATTTACACATATGAAGATGGCGTTTCCAAAATTACTTCAGACAAGGATTCATCTTGAACAGAGTGGTATTCAGAGGAACACATGGACATCTTGTGTTGTTCAGAGACCGAGCCACTTTAAACTTATTACTTACCTTATAAATAAAACAATTGCATCCTTTAGGTGTTTGAATGTTTTACTCATAGTTCTCACATGACGTTAATAGGACACTTTACCACCTTTTATTTTTGTAATCTAATTGGGGTTTTAAAACTCTTGCCGCATGATTCATTTCATAATGTTTTTTGTGCTTTAAAATTGAAGATGAATATTGTTTATAACTCTCCTTAAAACTCCTACTCTGCCGTATTTTCACTTAAATGCATATCAATGGCATTATCACTAAAATGCATTTCATTTTGTATAGAGTCATGACCAATGGTCCTGGTAATGGACCATGCCTATTTATTGCCTATTGGTGACCCACAGATGTTACAGGGAGGGGTCATTGAACTTAAAGTTTCACCAGCTAATGGAGGTACAGATGTGCCCTATCTTGACCCTTCACTATGGCCTCCAGTGAAAGAGAGAAGACATTGGTATTGCTAAATCTTAAATTGACTACTGACACATGGTGAAAATACAGCAGTGGTATAGCTAATGTAACTTGCTAGGTAATTTAACCATAAATTAATATCATAAGTAAAGTACACATTAAGTAATGGACAGGCATTCTCCATTAGATCCACGTCACTCTAGTGAGAACTCAATATTGCCATAACTGTTATGCAGGGCTGTGGAATAATGTCCACCTTGAAATGCTTCAACCTTTCCTCAATTTAAGGGCTAGCTATCGCTCTTTTGCTGACAGATCATTTTCCACCATATTTTACCCAATTAAGGAACAATGCCTTAGGGTCATCATACACCTTTAGATTTCTCTGTCAGATTTCCTTTAGATCTTCTTTTGTTTTACCAAAACCATATAAATGAGGGACTTTCTAAACCATCAAGCCTACCTGTGTTCAATCGCAGAGGGCCCTATAATACATAGTTGTTGGTAGATCTAAAGGATATCTTACAGAGAGATCTATATAGGTAGGTATATGGCCAGCTTAAAGCCCCCATACAACGGACAAGCCGGAGCTGATAGATTAGCAATGGACTGCAACGTGATGACGCCATCGCGCTACACTCTGTCGCTCAGAGTATAAGCGGTGGCGCCGGTCCACATTCTAACTAATGGCATTGGCCAGAGATTAATGCACATGTCTGTTCTCTGGCTCCTGAGCTTTGGAGTGACAGGGATCTTGCCGCCGACTGACGCCCGCAAGCGCACACACACATCGTCAGCTGAAAAATCTGCCATGGCTCACTAGGTGTATGGGGTTCGTTACTCATCAATATATAAAGAAATGGCCCTGGTAAGTGTTTTCACTTCCATTTTTGAGGTCTTGATGGTTGTAAGTCCTCCACAATGTTGGAATCATTAGAGTGTCATAGCCTAAAACACCTCAAATAATTTAAAACATATTAAAAGTTCACAAGAATGAAAAAGGTCAAATATTGCAGAAATCTAGGAATCTACCTACACTCTTCTAACAAACATTTCTCTAGGTTCAGAACATAAAACATCACCAATTTCCATAAAATATAGATAACACCTATTAGGTTCTAAATGATAAACACCAAATACTGTGTAATTTGTTTTCATGTGCTTAATGTATATTTTTTAAAATAAAATAAAGTTGTTAATATTTGAAGTCAATAAACGATATTTGACAAGTTTGTCAATAACACATCAAATGTTAAACACTGGTTTATACTAATGAGGGAAGAATTATGTGATGGAAAAATCATCAACTTTACTAATGGTGTCCCAGAGGCATCATTAAAGCATCCATCCGTAAATGATGTTAAGAAGGGCAGTGAGAGAGATCTCTCTGTTTTTATCGGTGTATACATTGCGCTGGATCTTCCATATTCCTCAACGGAATTCGCAGTAACCCTTTAAGGAATAAAGGTTGTTGATATTTGAATGTCTGAAGTCTGCGTTTGGTTGAATAGGTGAAGGAGAAGGAACGGTAGCCAGGGCATTGGTATCATCCTGCTGCTGCAGAGGTTATATAAAATGTCTTAAACCAAATCAAATTTAAAACAGTAAGAAAGTAAAAGTGATTTACATTTTTAGTCCTAAAAGATATTATAATCACGAGACATCTTTCCCTTTACAGATCCGCTAATGCAGAACATAAAGCTGTCTGGCAAATCATCACAAATATTTTGTATTGGTTTTGCAATGGAGCAGATTATTTGAATTACACAGCAGTTAGTTTGTTAGTGCTCCTTTAAACCCTGCACCCTTTCCTTATAAGCCCCACCCACACATTTATATTCATTACACCACGGCAGATTGGAATGTTAAGTTGTACAAGTCACTTGCTGTGAGACGGTGTAACAAAAAAGTGATAAAATCAGGTGACAATTACCAATAATAACTTTCTCTTGTCACTTGCCGTTTTCAAATCTTGCACATCATTACATTCAAATACTGACAGTTAATGTAGATGTCATCAGTCACTAAAATCCTAT
The DNA here is from genome assembly GCA_036250615.1 of Ptychadena robeensis. Classification (NCBI taxonomy): domain Eukaryota; kingdom Metazoa; phylum Chordata; class Amphibia; order Anura; family Ptychadenidae; genus Ptychadena; species Ptychadena robeensis. The sequence continues at coordinate 8,477,117 of CM070039.1, forward strand.
CTAAAAAAGAAGTTTAAAAAATTTTACATTTGCAGATTTCATTTAAATTAAATTCCGACCAATTCTTCAAGAGACTGCATCATTAGAACTAACAATCTGCTTTACTTATTAAGTGATTGATCCCGCTCGAAGACAGGTATGGCCACATTGGATATGCGCTAGATAGATGACCGGTGCTCGAATCGGCCATCGATCTAGCACATATCTATGCGTGTGTGGGCACATTAATAGAGAACTTCTTCACAAGACATTCTCAGAGTTGTTCACATATGGTGAGGCTCTGAAGTTTTCTGGATGCGGTCTCATTTCATTTTACTTGTCCAAAAATTAATTCTTAAATTCTTAAATTCTAACAATAAACATTTTACACTTTTATCTATATAATGTGTTTGTTCCTATTTATATGTACTGGGCCCCACAGCAATTTGTTTTTAAAATGGTGGTATTTGGAGGACTTAAGTGAGATGCCATGGCACTTCCAAGTCTCAAATACCAGAAGTGACGTCACTTTCTGTAAGTTTTCCCTTATTACATAAGGGAACATTTCACAACTATGCTCCAATTCCCCCCTTCCTCCTGGACCTTACAACCCAACACTGCTCTGACTGTGTGCTTAGGTCATTGTTGAGTTCAAAAGCACTCTGGAGCAGGTTTCTGTACTTCATCGTGTTTTTGGTCACTTCCCATACTAAGGCCCTTCTCCTCCGATTGCACAGTTTAGATGACTGGCCAGCTCTATGAAGATTCCTGGTGGTTTTGAAAATCTCCACTTAATAATGATGGAGGCCACTGTGCTTATTGGGACAATGACCCTAAGTACAAGCCAAAATATCAGAGGAGTTGCTTTAGGACAACCCAGCCCATAATGCACTTCTGTGGTGCTGCTAAGAGGAATGGGCAAAACTGGCCAAGGATAGGTGTGCCAAAGTTGTGGCATTGTATTTAAAAAGACTAGAGGCTGAAATTGCTGCACAAGGTGCACTGACAAAGTAATGAGCAAAGGCTGTGAATACTTATGTACATGTGATTTCTCAGTTTTTTTATTTTTAATACATTTGCCCAAACATCAAGTAAACTTTTTTTCAATAATTTAATCCATTTTGGAATAAGGCTGTAACATAAAAAAATGTTGTTGTTTAAAAGATAACCCAGGTGTCAGTTTAAAAGGATTGAATACACTAATTTTTGTTTTCAACCTAAAACCCCATGGCCAACAACTACTTGGCACTAAAACCTATAGTTATCAGAAGTAGCAGTTGGGATTCCCCCATGTGAGCATGCTCACTCATTAATTGGGGGCAAGATGTGAAGTGCCCACCTGCAACTAGAGGTGCCTGGTTATTGGATGGCTCCATTTAGGGAATAAGGTCAGGTAGAAGGAAATTTTTTTCATATATACAGAAAATTTTAGCCTATTGCATTTTTATGTCTTTTGGGGGGCCCTGGTCCTTGGAGGGTCCAAATTACATTCCATCCTGGATGCTCCTAATCTACCCGTACATGGGCAGATTCCTGTGCGTTCCCACAAAGTGGTGGTGTCACCACACTGCTTTCAGTTGTCAGCCCAACGTACGGGAATCACGAAGTGTGCCACTCACAGTTGGATTCCCATAATATTTTTTTGGTTAGCCAAAGTATAGCAATCGACCAGAAAAGAACTGTCAACCTGGATAGCAGTGCAACTGATGTGTCGATCCCTCCAGATGGGCCGCTTGTGGACGATAAACTACGAGCAAGTGGCGCGAACACCCGCGGATGGGCATGTGTATGGGGGCCCTTGGTATCGTAGAACATTTCCTGTGTTTTTGTAGCAGTGTTGGTTATTTATATCGATGTATATTCCAGCACTTTGAGAGTTAAAATACTGAAGGCAGTAACCCACATTTCACATTCTGAAAATCATGTCCCAATTAATCACTTCTCACAGAATAATTATCACCTTTGCTACCACTGAGTTCCTTTCCCCTTTCCCATTTGTTAATTTTTCCATTACCCGCACTCACCACCTTTTGCCAGTCAGAAAAGCTTCCCAGTTTAATGCAATGTTAATCTCTATCACCTCTAAGCAGATTGACTGGCAGATCCTTCATGCTTCATAGTTAAGATGTATCCGTGAAAGCATTGTTAATGCCTGTCTAAAAATAGGAGAGACAGAGAATACTTTAGTTTCACACGAAAGGAAGATAAAAAGACTCAGAGCTCCGCTGTCATAGTGTGGGGCTTATTTCTAGCAAATAGCATTAGGATTAACAGTGCAATCATGGCATTGTGCATTTTGTTAGAGTTTTTGTATTGCAGCCATACATTAAATCAGGTGATGGGAGTTATCTAGACAGATTGTACTCATTCAGTAAAATGTGATGAAATTAACCAACAAAATTGTTTCCAGGACTTTAAGGGCTCATTAATATTGTGCATGTTACTGCATTGGAGAGCGAAGCACCTGCTCGATGTATGGCGCGTTTTGGTGTAACTCATTTTGAATAACTTCCCAACTACTGTACTACATATATACCGTGGGTTATGGTGTTCTGCCTTAAAAACAGGTTATTGTGTGGTTTTCTATCAGTTGTGGGGATTTGAATAACCTTATAAAAAGTGTATGCTAAGAAAGATAATAAATAGTTGCGCACAACCGTCAGCAGCAATTACACAGTTACAGTGGTATCAGTGGCCAGAAGGGTCCTCAGTAGGTGTATGGGGCCTGGGCAAAGATCACAGAGTAAAATTTTATCAGTATGAGGGGTTGTGTGTAGGTGTGCAGCTCTCAAAATGAAGAGGAGTGTGGCCCCCTGTTACAGACAAATAGGAACCAGGACACGAGGTGCACAACCTAGTACAACAAAGTAAAGTATTGTAAATAGTAAAATAAAATAAAACAAAAGACAAATTACTCACATTAAAATAGGTTTGTAAGGATTGATCTCTCAGTGTGCTTACCAGGATGATGTCATTTCCTGTCTACGGATGGGATCACTTACTGGTTACAGTTCCAGGAGAACTCAACAGGTTCAACCATCTTGGTTGACAAAGAGCTGCCGCTCGAAACGTGTCCCATTGATCCTGTTGAGTCCGTAGAGAATGGGGGCAGACAGACAAGCGACGGAGTGCTGCATGATGACGTCACCCCGTCGCTCAGACAATCGGCAGGCACCCTTTGTGAGCCGGCCGATAGCTTGGACGGTGACGCCGGTACCCATTGAACCTAATGGCTGACCGAGATGTGGGGAGACAGGGATTTTGCTACATGTATGGGGGCCTTGACTTATCTACATTTACAGACAGTTTAACAAAGGATATGCAAGGTAATTTCACTATTTTTTCTACCATTAAGAAACTGCCACCATTGGGGTAAATCTTTATGGTTTGAGTCAGAAAAATATTTTTGAATTTTACATTGTCAGTGCTGTCCACAATTCATTTTAGAAGAATGCACAGTTAATGCGGTACACACATTTAGTTAGTTTAAAAAAACTCTCACTGTAGTGGGGTCACACTCTGGAATCCCCATTCTGCAACGTTTCTCATTAAGGCCAAATCTTTGCAATGTTTTTTTAAAACACTGCAAAACCGTATTCTTTGGCACCCCCCCCCCCCCCCCCCCCCCCCCCCCCCCCCCCCCCCCCCCCCCCCCCCCCCGCCCCCCTGCATTTTCATTCTTTATCCCATGTTCTTAATGAAAAAACACAGAAGCGAAGACTAGGTCTGCATTAATAAATAAGCCCCAGTTTGTGATTTTCTAGAACTTAACAATAGTGTTCCCTTACCCCACCTCTGCTTTCCCACATATTTCTATTCCTGAGAATGCTCACCTTTTCTTAATTCCTCAGAACCCCCACTTCAAGTGAGGGTCAAAAGCTACTGTGTTAAGCCCCGCATACACCTTTAGATCAGTCCATACAATTTACATTAGCTCTACCAACTACTATGTAGTGCCGGGTCCTCCCTGATAGAAAACATAGTGATTGGAAGGTTTAGAAAGGTTCTCACATTACATTGTTTTGGTGGAACAAAAGTTGATTCTACAGAAATTGTATGGTAAAGCTAGCCATATATGTATAGATTCTTGCACTATCAATGATAGATTCGATCAGGATGTTCAATATTTTGATCGTATATCAATTGTACCTATATAAAATGAACACACTTAATTTTCGTATGACTGAATAAAATTTTGTTCGGATGTACTCAAACTAAATATCATTACATTTTTAATAGGAAATATCTTCATTCAAATGAAATTAGATCGAACAAAAAAGATCAAATGAAAGTATTTGACATGTACGATTTACATCCAATGGTTATCAATTCGATAAAAATGTAACAACATGCCCAAATAAAGATCAATTTTTCGTTTGATATCGATAATTTTTTTATCGAACTAACAAGTTGTTCGGTACTCGGTACAAGTTGTCCCGCTCGATTGAACGAAAATATCGAACCGTGTATGGCCAACTTAAGGCTGTAAGGAGTATGGGGGCCTTTAACATTGATGACTTATACACAACATATTTTTATTCTCAATGACACTTTATGGAGAAAGTCAACTTAGAAAAAGCTCTGACGTTGTATTTCTTGCTGTTCCATGCATGTTCCTCTGGTTGAGTAAAATATTTTCTGTAACCTCTGCTTGCAAATGAAAACAAAGAGAGCATAATGAATTCAATTGAAATGAACTGAAGACACTATAACATAGTCATAAATGAAAAATAAACTTCAGCTCCATCTGATCAATATATGGGAACTTGGCAAGCACGCCCATGTCATCCAGCTGTTGGAGAAGCATGGGGCCATTACTGGAGCAGACAGTGACAGATTCGGGTAATTTATAGGTAATAAAAGTAATGTACAACTGCATCAGCAAGTAAATACGACGAGACTTAACCTGAACACCTACTGCTTGCTTTTTCTTAAAAATATTTTTTTCAACATTTTAAGACAAACACATTAAGTTTGTTCAGGGACATATTTTTACTTATCTCATTAAAACTGTATTTTATTAAAAATGTATTTACTATTTTAACTTACTCTATTGAAACTAAATTTTATTGAAGGTTTATTTAAAGTTTAGCAAATAAACTTTCCTTGTATCTTATTTCTTGTACATAGCTTCCTCCTGGTGCCTCCAGCCTCTTGTAGTTCTACAATGGAAGAGAATATGCTGAGGACCCGGCTTTAGTCCACAACACCCCATCAAAGCGTAGGATGCAAGGTGCTGGAGGAAAAGGTTTGGGTTCTACAGTAATCTACAGTTTTTACAATCTATCTGTAGGTCTGTGAATGAGATATTACCATTCTCTCAAATAGCTTCCTCAAATATTAAACACAAACACCTATCTGCTGTTGTTTTTCTCACCCTAGGCTTATACTTGAGTCAATATGATTTCCCAGTTTCCGTAGTCAAAATTAGGCACGTCGGTTTGGGGCTTATGTACGGGTTAGCTTATACTGTATATGGAAAGTATTTATCGTTATATCTGGTAAGAGTGAAAAACTTCAGTGACTGTATAATTTTTTTTAAGTATTAAGGTTTTATTAAAGTTTTCACAACAAAAAAATTTCACAAAACAGCAGGTATAATAGATTCAAAATAGTGTATAAAGTACAAGAGTACTGCTAATAACAGACTGTATAATTTTTTACATAAATATTAGGATTGTGTATATGAGACTAGAGATGTCCCGAACTGTTCGCCGCCGAACTGTTCGCGGCGAATATCGCATGTT
>CM070039.1:8482942-8513087 GCA_036250615.1 Ptychadena robeensis
ACAAAAGTTCGCGTTCGCCGTTCGCGAACATTAAATTCCGGGTTCGCGACATCACTATATGAGACACACATGGCATAATGCACTGGGTGGTCTCTGAACTATGGTAAGCTCTTCTATATGGTTTTTTTTTAAATTTGGAATAAACCTATCCATATAGTGCAACAGTGTAAAAAATGTTTTGAAGGTGATACTGGACTTATTTATCCAGAATTTTCAGGGCTCCTAGCCCTGAAAATTCTGGATAAATGAGTCCAGTATCACCTTAAAAAAATTTTTTACACTCTTGCACTATATGGATAAGTTTATTCCAAATTTAAAAAAAAACATATAGAAGAACTTACACTTGAAAATTATAATGCTTGTATCTTTCTAAAATTTGGATAGGCCCGGGCCCATCTAGGCATGAGACTCTTAAAATTAGAATATAATAAAGCTGGGCACACACAGCTCGATTTTGTGCACAAATGAGCGCGGTTTACGTTCACAGAGCTCAATTGTGCTTGAATCTATTACAAAATTTATAGTATTAGAAATCCCTATATGAGGGCTTAGCCTTATGAAACATAAATGTTTTTTTTTGGGGCACCTGAGGTTATTAAAGTGATTCAGTACTATCGTTTTAAGCAAAAAGTCTTTATTGTGTTTGGACTATCCTTAGTAATTTTACAACATAACATGCGTGGTTTTCACTACATAAGGACCACGTATTTCAATATAACAACAATACATTAAAAACAATTCATAAAATCAAGAGACATGGTGCTACTGTATATAGTTATGCCATCACACATGATCTTTGGGGGTTTGGAGTTCTCCAATATGTTTTGCCCGCCTCCACGTTCCTACACCCTCCCTTGTGACCCTGGGACAAGTCTGCTTTTGGTGGGACCTGCTTCCCCAGAGTTTCCTAGGCTTTGCCCTGGACCCTTTTTCTCCAGATTGTGGGAGGACTGCCCCTGTTACCGTCAACAGGCCACTGAGATCCTCTTGGCGGCAGTGTACCATCCCAAGTCCTGGGAGGCTGTGTGGGGGCCCCTAGCAGCTCCAGATGTCAGTAAGTGGAGATCCATGAATGCAAATAGGATGAACTGTGTATTGCCATAGAGCCATTTCTCCATGACGAAGCCCTAGGCAGGCAAAACATGTTGGAGAACTACGAACCCACAAAGATCATGTTCGATGGCATAACTATATACAGTAGCACAATGTCTCTTGATTTTATTAATTGTTTTTATTGTATTGCTGTTATATTGAAATATGTGGTCCTTATGTTGTGAGAACCATAAAAATAGTCCAAACACAATAAAGACTATTTACTTGACACGATAGTACTGAATCAATAATGAACTTGAAATTCAATAACCTCAGGTGCCCCCAATTTTTTTTTTTAGGTTTCGTGAGGTTAAGCCCTCATATAGGGATTTCTGATACTATGCATTAAAGGGTTGCCACATTATATTTTATGGTACACCTCTCCCTCTAGATTTTGTACTATTACAAAATTTAAGCCATCCAGGTTTCCTTCGAAAAAGCGCAGCCGAACAGGGTTCCAACATGTGCATCCCTGGATGCAGTGCTGCACCTTGATATCCATAAAGCTCGAGCACAGCACGATTACGTCATCACACTGCGCTCATCTGGGCATTGGTCTGACGGGAATCTACCCATGTATGCCTTAATGCCTTTTAAAAAACACTAACAGTAATTTAACAAAATGGAATATTGACATTGCAGAAGCCAATGAAAGTCACGGTTGTGTGATTTGAGTAGTTTACAATATGTAGCACACCTGCCTGTACTGTGTAGGTGACAGCCATACATACCATATGTCACCCTAGTGTGCCATCCATTACAACAACAGTGCAATATTTCTTTTTACAGGGGTGACTCTGCTGGATTACCAGTCATATTGGAAAATAATCATTTATGTGCCAAGCCCACAGAAGCATACGTGCCATCTGTCTACTCGTTGCTTCCAATATATAGAGGATCAGTGAATGTTATTATTAAATTCTCAGCAAGCGATGGCTGCAAATTATCTCAGGTGTCGCAAGTATTTTGGTTACAGCGAAGGACATCATGGCAATGGAAAAGTGATCCTATTTGGCAGCTCTTGTGTTTCTGCCCTGTTGGCAGCTTGTTCAAATGTTTAATTCGTACCACTAAGATATATATTATGATTTAAACTAAACTTCTACTAGGAATTTCCATAACAAAAATCACATGTTATAATATAGACATGCAGTATGTAAATAACATGTGGGACATTAGGAAATGACAGATAAAACTTCATATATCATATACTTCATATTATCATGATGCAATTAATTAGGTTGTGATTTATAATGTACCATATACTGTGTATATATATATATATATATATATATATATATATATATATATATATATATATATATATATTAAATGTATATGTAAAGCTACAACTCATAAATAAAGATGGTAGATTTCTATGATTTCAAGTAAATTGCAAAGCCCCTGAGCATGGTATCATCAGCAAACTTGCTGGAGATATAGAGAAGCGTTGGGGTTATACTACAGAAAAAAAAAAGACTCTAACACAAATAATTTTTGCATAAATTAAGTTCAATTCAAGTCGACTTAATTAATGCGAAAACTACATAGGCTAGAGCAAAACTTTTTTTCCCAATCTTCCCACAACCCTTTTCTATACCTTCAGCAATTTTGGTGATGATACCATGTTCAGGGGCTTTGCAATCAGCTCATAAAGTTAGCAAGTCGAAAATCTTAAGTCATACATGCCTTACATAATATGTACAACCATATATGTAGATATTTCATGCTTGCAGCGCTATTATTAATTTGTGGTCGATTTGGACATGAGCCGATCTCCAAAATGGCCGATTCCACAAAATCCATCGATCGGAAAGGCTGCTGCACAGGAAGCTATGGGTCCACCAACGTACTTCAATTGCCAAACGATCGACCAAAAAAAAACAACATGTCGGTTCAATGTCCGATCATTACAATTTTGTTTGGTCGATCGTCCAGAGTGGGCAGAACTTAATTGATCATCGGTGATTGATCGGTCAAAAATCCACCCGTGTATGGGAACCTTTTACAATTATGGACATGTCTGTAATTTGTCAGATCGTTTTCCGGGCTGATTTATGGCCTAAATTTAAGATTAGCACATTAGATTTGCGGCCAGTTTTACAGAAATTGGTGCAAATCTAACTGTCTATGGCCAGTTTCAGGCCTTGTGCAAAGATGAAGCTGCCTATAGTATTCTATGGGCCATGATGTGCCTGTATAAATTGGCCTGATGTGTCACATAAATAACAAAGTTGCGTAAATAACAATGTCGGGCCCCATGACGCGGGACATGTCCACTGAAAATCAATGGGCACGTACAGTGACACCTACAATACACATCCATTGTTTTTCATGCCTATATAGTACATGTCATGCCCATAGGTTTTAAGTTCGGACGCAGTTTGATTGCTGTTTGGGCACAAATGGTGCCTCTCCGTGTACCTGTGGCTCTGTAGAAGAGCCGCAGACACATGGAGCCTCACAGATGACGCTGAAGGGGGTGGGGTGTGGCGCCGTAGACCTCCATGTTAATGGGGGGGGGGGCGCCGCTCTCCTCCCCACACACCGCCGGCATCTATTTGACACTGACGGTGTGTAGAGGGCTGGGCAGAGAGCCGGCAATCATGACGGAGTACAATGTACTCTGCCGTGATTGCGGGAGAAATGGCTTGTCGTGTCATAAAAAATGGCGTGAAAAAACCTGTAACGCCCAGAGGGTTAAATGGGCACATTAACAACGCATTATTTTTAAATGCAATGATAAACACACTGTAAATCAGGGAACAATGTGGCTGAGCCCCCCATAGCCCCTCCACCCCAGTGGACACTAGGCCTTTCAGAGCTTTTCCACATGTGCACCTAAGGGGCACATTTTATTTTCCAGCTGAAATTAAACAATTAGGGTTAAACCCCAAATTAAAAAATTAAAAAATTTGAGTCTATTGCATCATGATCCACTACACAAATCCTTCATAAGTCTCCCAATTTTTCTAAAAGTCATGTCCGAAGTCTTGTATACATCCTCATGTTTCATTACTGTGTTTGAAGAAGAATATTTCCGACCTGTATGTACTGTAAAAATTGTATATTGTTAATCATAAGAAGCATTTCTGGTAACCAAAACATTACAGACATGGCTCATTAATAAATGTGCAATGATGGATGTACAACTGTGGACTTATCTCATTTCAGTCTATGGAAATTACTCTCAGAAAAGGGATGGTTTCCAGTAAAGCGTCTATTGATGGTGTCTGTATTTTTACATCTTGAAATATCATACTAGTGTGTTCTCAAAGTCCATAAATTATTCAAAATATTATGCACTGAAAGGACAAACTGATATTTAAAGTGTAAACCCTTCTACGTAATATTTAAATTTTTGTGTAATCTGAGTCACATGACCTGTTTAATATTTCTGTTCACAAATGATGGAAACTAAGCAGGATAACTACAGTATTTCTATCCTTCCTATGCAGAGTACATTGGGTAATAGTGGCCATTAGTGATGAACGAGCATGCTCGGCCGAATACATGTTCGGCTTGAGCATTGCTATGCTCGGCACTTCTTGGACGAGCACCTCACGCTTGTGTCTATGCAGGTCTGCACCCCGCACATTTCGCAGGTTGTAGACCGGCAATCAAGGGTCAGGTAAGTACTGCCCTTACTGTAATGCCAGTAGCCATGTTAGGTGCTGTCATTACAGTGATTGGCTGGCCGGAAGAGGTCATCGTGTTATGTATTTATTGTATTTATTTAATTTTAACTTTGATTTCATGTTGTGAGTTGTGTTGTTTTACTGGTGGTTTTGAATTGGATAGGGGTCATCCTTTAATAGCTGTTGGTGGTTATGTTTGTCGTGTATCGGATGGCTGTTACTGCGGAATTTTTTGGGATTGCGGTTTTATATCTAATAATTGATGAAGTGATGAGTGTGTGTAGGTGATTTATTTAATGTTGGATGTTGTTCCAGATAACAGGTTTTTACTGTATTTGGAAAGTGTGTCTGTGGTTAGCGCTGGTGTTAATGCCTTGGAAGGAGTAAAGGATTACTACAAACCATTCTTCCTTCCAGTTTATTATCTATAACCATTTATTTTTTTTGGTTGCACATGCAGTTGAGTGGAAACGTTGCAGAGGGAAAATCAGATTAAAATATGCTACCATCCGGACTGAGGAATTCAAAGCTAGCTATGGTCCGTAAAAAAAACAGGAAAACAGCCCAAAAAATTAGTTTACAACTCTATAGGATGTGCAACACAGGCAAAGAAGTCACATATAACAGAGATTTTATTGGGTTTCATTTCCAAACTATTGGGGTGACTGTATTGTATTTGCAGGGCTAAAAATCAATGGACACGTCAGCAGGGCATGTTTTTTGCAAATCTTTCCCATTTAAACATGGCGTGTAACCACCAATGCAGTGGCATTGCACCAAAAGCTGTGGGCCATTTGCCTGCAAACCATAGGCAATCCTGTGGGAGCATGGGCATATCCCACTGACACATCCCTGTGGACACATAGGCGGAGCTTCCAGTTCTAAAAATAAAGTGACACTACAAAGTGGCAATGTGCCCATTGAAAATTAATTGGGGCGCACCAAAGACACGTCCACTGAATTATTACTACAATTTCTGCATGATGCTTTAGAGCCTAAAACATTGAGTGCAAATAAAAGCTACAAGTAAAAGGAGAGCAAGGTGGGGCATGCACTAAAGTCTGCCATACACACGCCGATGTGTGTAGGCAGACTAGTCCCAATTTCTTCCGGGATGTTAACGCGATGACGTCATCACGTTAGCACCCCGTTGCATTATGGGGCCCCTTCAGTCGGCCGGGCACCCTTTGTGTGCCGGCCATAAGCTGCAATGAAGACGCCGTCTTCATTGCAGCTTATGGCATCGGCTTGCCTCGGCTTGCATCAGCCAGAGAATATCGAACATGTCCGTTCTCTGGCCAGCCGAGCTGTGGGGCGACAGGGACCTGTCGCCCCATGTGGGCACATGCCGATAAGCGGACGATTTTTAACCTGACCGACGTCGCGAGCGCGCACGTCCGTCGGTCAGGATAAAAATCGTCCGCTTATCGGCATGTGTATGCCTAGCCTTACCTAGTCAACGGTTTGTTAAAGAGACCCAACACTAGTTGGATATGTCTCCTATACAACAAATACAGCAAATATTTTATTTCTCCTGCCTATACTGAGGCTTATAGATATTTGAAAGGTTGTCCACATTATATTATATGTAGGAAGTCCTAAGTAGCAAAAGCCTTAATATACAACTAAAACAGTACTTATATTTAGTAATAAGCATGGTACTTCCAAGTCCATTCATTTCCTTACAATTAGAATAGGCCATCTTTTTTTGCATGTGTATGCAGTGTGTTTGCATGTTGCTATGTTCCCAAAAACAAGGGCTATAGAGAAATAAATAGTAGGGGGTGTAATGTGATCGGCTGTGTATACTTTTTACACAAATCTGAACCCTGTATTATGTCTACTTAAACCCCGCTTATGATCAGCACAATTTGGTAACACCCACCATTCATCGTAGCACAAATACTCCCCTTGGGGTGCCCAAGGTGTTTGAAACCGACGCATTGCTATAATTGTTAGAGTCCCCTTCCTCACTGCTTCACTCCATAGAATGAATACTCAATAAAAAAAATTAAGTGGGTTGCAAAGAAAACTGGCTCACTGATTCAGACATAAATATTTATTATCAGCTGGTCACCATGTAACACCATAGAACACTACCAATAACTAAAGATACAACTGTATCACAACAATCTGGACACTTTGTTTATCGTGAAGTACTGGTTCTGTAGTGTAAAGCCTTGAAGAATGTGGATTGCAGACGGAAAACGAAATGTGTAACATCCATTAAAAATATTTTTTTATTCAACTTCATAGATGTAGTTTGGCGTCTATATTCATAACACAATGGGCACAGATGTTTCAGACTTGTTGGCCACCAATAGTACAATGTAAAGGAAGTATTAATATATCCACCCCAATGACTGTTGGGGAGAGGGTATTGGAGTAGAAGAAGAGTATATTCTAAAATACGATAAAGATTAAAGCTAGCCATACATGGGTCGAATTTCGAACGCCGAACATGAATTAATCATACTACCGCACAGTGTAATCAATTTGTTTACAATGATCGTACTATGGAATGCATGTGTATTAAGATTGCGCATCGAACTACCTAGAAAAAAGTCAGATATTTGTATTATCTAGCAAAATGTACCATTATGTATGTTCCCTTAGGATACATTTTTTGGTCGATCGTACCAGGTGTGCGGTAAGCGATTTACGATTGATCGACTTTGATCTTTTTAAGTCTGTCGAAGGGAAATATCTAACCGTTTGGCACCTTTACTCTGTTTGCATATTTCACTATTTTCCTTCTTCATTGTATTGTATTTTTTATTTGGAAAATTTAACAAAAGTAAATAAAATAAAAAAGCATCAAGGCCCGACCCTGAGACCATTTTGAAGTGTTTGATGCATGTCTTTTGTACTTACTGTGCTCCATCCTGTGTTTTTTTTAAATGCCCATTGAAACGTATTTGCATATAATTTTTTAACATGTTTTTGGAGGTTTTTTTGATGGAATTTCATTCTTATATGTACCTAAAAATGCATAGAAATTGCAGCAAATGAGTGAGTTGCGTTAACAGGGATGCAAGGCAAAAAATCAATAGAGACAAGGCCTAAAGCCAGCCATAGATGTGTTGATTCCCGGCAGTTGTTGCAAGCGATCAACCGGCGTGCGCGTCACGCCAAACGCATAGTGGTCAGTTGCCTGCAACTACAGGGGTGCCCACCTTGCAGTTTTGACCCATAAAGCCAACGGCTCAGATATTTTTTTGGCTGATCCTGTTGTAGGCAGTTTACTTGGAGGGGGAGTTAATGGGCTACAATCTGTCGGGAATCCCTGTGTTAGTGGAGCACACAGGATTCCCGTCAGTTCTGTAGCCAATGTGGTGACGTCATCATGCTGTAATGAGTCTGCTACAAGCCGGCCATGGATCGAGACGTCTTTGGCCGGCTTTAGGTTATGTATCTACTGCATCAAAATCCTCATGTTTGACGTGTGTTGCATCAGCTACGTGTCCATTGAACACCAACACACAGGGATTGTTGATCCCCCATGTTGACATTAAAGCAAAGCAATAAGCTCAACTTATAAGATAATTTTTTTTTATTTTCCATCTCCCTATGGACTTGTCAATAACACATCACTTATGCATTCTGCGTTTTTGCTACAATGGAGACATAGCCTAACTCAGGACCGTTCAAATGTGTGCGTTGCATTAACATGGACACAAGGAAAAAAACTCAATAGAGACAAGGCCTAAGATTATGTATCTACTGCATCGTAATCCCCACAGTTCATGTGTGTTGCTTCAGTCCATTGAACACCAATACACGGGGGTCGTTGATCCCCCATCTTCATATTAATGTAAATCAATGCAACTCAATACAATGCACCTATTGCGTTAAAGCAGATTGAAAACCTAGAAGACAAAATGGGAATATTTTCTGAGGACTATTGATCCGGCACTCCAGCAAGTCAGGGTGGTTTCCCCTAAAACCAATAGACTGTCAAAGAAAAAAGAAAAAAAGTTAGGTCAGGTATGCCATCACGGTATATAAAATACTGGGTTTTTAAAAAACCTTTTATCTATATAATTATATAATAATGTTATTATTTACATTATGCTGACATGTATGGTTTATAAGCTAAATGCTTTTCCATTCCGTGGGCTGGCATCATTAATATATCTTACTGATTCATCTCATGGAAATGTAATAAAATGTTCCTTGTTACTGGCAGACGTCACTGGGGAAGCAGCTTATAGCAGCCTGACAATTTATCCCTTACACTGTAATAATTTGTTGTGTAAAGCTCCTTATGCTTCCCTTGTTAACTGTCATAGTGCCAGTTTGTAACAGTAGTTGGATGTTCTCATTCACACATACAGCACTGTATAGCTCATCCATTGAGAATACAGTGACCTATTTACAACCAATATTTTGCTCTGCCTTAATGAATATAAAATGACATATTGTAATTGTTTGTTACGCACAAAGGACATTGTGAAACTCTCATCTTATTTGATAAAATTGCTACAATATTGGCAGCTGGCTGTTCATAACTGTACTGTACAAATGAATAATAACAAGGGGATATTTTACAAAACTAGGCACTTAACTTTGTAAACAAAGCTCTATAACCCAAGCAGCAGATTTCATTTCCATCTTCCATAAGCCTGAATATAAAAACTGCTTAAGCAGTGTATCTCTTACTCTATTATAACACAACCAAGCCTTCTTAAAACAGAAGGTATTTACACGGCCCAATCCAGCACAAATCCCAAAACAAAAAGCCTGCGTTTTGGGACAGTGGGCGGAGCCATGCAAATTATTCCTTTTCGCCCCATCAGCCAAATGCACATCCAGAAACCGCTGGTGTACAGTGCAAATATAGCCTTTTTGGTACAGAGCCATTTATTCCAAACTGCATACAGCTGTTTCAGGCTACTTGGCCATCATCAGTGCAGTGCATGGAAACCATGGCTCTATGGTGTGGGGCTTGGAAGCCGAACAAAGAGAAGTACCCGTGAAGGTTATGGTGAGAAGGGATGAAAGGAATCAAAAAGCCCTCAACTCGAGCAGTGCATAGCAAAATCAAGCCTTCTTAAAACAGAAGGTATTTACACAGACAGAAGGGCTTTTTGATTCCTTTCATCCCTTCTCACCATAACCTTCACGGGTACTTCTCTTTGTTCACTCTATTATAATAAATACATGTTTTATTAAAGTTTTTTTTAATTAAATAAATAATAACAAGTTCTACAATACAGATACAATAGGAGCATATAAAACAAGGTGAAAAAGGTGTGGTTGGGTGGAGACAATGGACACGAAATAAAGCATAACATACGAGATACACAACAGTGTGAATACAAATTACCGGTAAACTCGAATCAGAAACTACAAATACCAGGATCCATGAATCACTTCCCCTTAAAATGTTGACCAAACGAAATGTTAAAACTGGGTAAACAATAATCTACAAATGAGCCAATAGGATTGGCTTGTAGGATTAAATGCCAGCAAATCTTAAATAACGCTATCAGGGTAAGGAATGCAAGGAGGTAATGGAAAGGGCGGAGAGGGGAAGGGGGGTGGGAGTAGAGGTAAGGTTTACCCATTTGCATTGTAGGGGGGTTAAAGAACAACATGGGATATATGAAGGGATATGGTAGCAATCAATCTATTAAGAGGGTGGTGACAGCGCCAAGCCACCACAATGTAGGAGTGCTTGAAAGTCCTCGGAGTCCCCAAAAAATGACCAATTGGTCCAGATGTGGGAGAATGGTGCAAACTTATCCCGGTCTCAAGACATCAAGCTTTCCATGTGCATCATATCATTCATAGTGGAAGCCCAGGAAACTGGGGTGGGGATGATTTTCTAGAAACACAAAGAAAATGGCGGTTGTTGAACAGGACAGCTCCCCCAGATGTGGAGAGGAAAGCTTAAGCTGGCATTGCATCACCAAAACAAAGGGAGGACAAGAGAAATGCCATATTAAAGGCAGGTTTACACAAGTAGATTTTTTGTTAGTTTAACTGCCGATTAGATTTTTTGATTTTTTTGTCAAACATCGTTCGTCCATTTATCGAATGTAACATTAGATTTTTATGTCCGCGAACGGGCGGGTCGGACTTTTAAAGACACATTCAAATTCTAGGCGGGGAATTTGAATTGGAAAAACCGGATGTGACGTCAGTGACGTCACATCCGGTCCCTGGAACGCATCCTGGAACACATAGTTCCTGGTTAATGGAGCCGGATGTGACGTCACTGACGTCACTTCCTGCTCCGAGCCGGTTTTTTCACTAGAAGACCGGCTTCATGCCCGGTCTTCTAGGGAAAAGATTCTTCCTCCGGTACGATCTCGCAGGTTCTGATCCTGCCGGAGGAAAAATATAGATCTTCTTCTCGCCAGCGAACGGGGCGGGTCGAACACCTGTACTGCTCGCCGGCGAGAAGAAGGGCGAACATCCATGGGCAGTTCGCCCATCACTGACTATGACCGATAAAAATTTACCAACATGTTCGATGACCTTTTGAACGATTTTTTGTTCGAGATCAAACAAAATTTATCCATCGAACTAATTGGCCATTCTAAAATTTTTGTTTAATCAACCAAATAAATCGCTCGTTCTTCATTGATTAGACCAAAAAATCTACAGGTGTAAACCCATAGTGGTGGGGCATTGATTTTACCTACTGAGAATTTTGAAGTTTTTTACACGAAAGAAGCCTGTGCCTGTGTTGCCTTTGACAAAGCATTGGGGAGTGCAAAGCACCTGTCCCATTCCCGAGGAGTAAACGTTTGTTGTAATTCAGTTTGCGTCTTAGCAACAAAAGGCCCACAGGGTTTATGGGTTGTATCTCTCAGCATCACATATAGCACAGATAGATACTGCCACACATAATTGTTCAAACTGAGTGAAGTCTTTCTGAAGTTGAACTTCAGGAGATAGTGATTTAATGATGGCTAGCAAATCTCTAATTCTATTATCCACGAAATTAAAGTATGCAAATAACCAAAATTTGAGAAAAGCAACTTTATTTGTTCTAGAAAACACTATTTAAAATACTGATAAAGTATACCTGAACTCCTCTCTCAAAGAATCATCCACATCTAGATTTTCCTTTCAATCAATTTTGAAAGATCGATTTTTGGGGGTGAGGGAAATCGGTGATTGATTGTAATATATGCCAACTGTAGTAACAGATATTTGATCAAATTGTTTTGGATCGACTGAAAGTGTAATTGAATTAAGGTTCCATTTCAATACAACCGATTAAAATTTTCCAGCATGTTCGATCATTTTTTGATCGAACAGTTTCCCAATTTTAATAATTTTAGATCGGTCTAACCATGTGGGCTGCCATAGATTTTCAATCAACAAAAAAAATTTAAAAAATCTAGACATGTATGAGGGCCTTTACACTTTTATGAAAAACGTTTATCTCAAGCTTTTTTTGTTGTTTTACCACTATTCTCTATATTAAATGAACTCAGTCTATGGTTCTTCTGCATACCTGTCAAGCATCCCATTTTGGCCAGGAAAGTCATGTTTTTATGTGACTTTCCTGACAAAATCCCAATTTCAATAGTTCCCAGATATTTCCAGGGATTTTTTTAGTGGTAACTAAGAGGGAGAGGATGTTGCTCTCCCTCCTAAGTTTGCTTGCACATATGATGTGCAGGTTAACCAGCTACTAAATTGGTGGGAGGGGAAGTAAGCCTCATGATACCAGAAATGGCGTACATGTCGTCACCTATATTTGGAACACTGGAGTTCCGCATTCCAAGCACTGGAAGTGCTGTCTGTGACGTCACTTTCTGTATTTTTATCTTAATTATTAATGTTAAACTTCACAGGCATGTTCTACTGACTCCTTATATTGGAATGTCAAAGTAAACATAAGCAAACTTTTTGATCTAAAAAAACAAATACCTATTTGAGTCAGACGAAAATATGAAATTCTTGACCTATGCATATTCACACTCAAGATAATATTATGCACTAGCTTGGGGTTGCCATGCCATGTCACTGAACAGATTTTATTATTTTTAATGTTTAAATCAGAGCATTGTAACTAAACACAATTATGTACTAACATATAACCTGCTCCCTCTTCATGGCCTCCTCCCAGTTCCATGGTAAAGACTCTTTCGTTTAGCAGATGTAGTCATCTTGGTAAACAGTGAGATGTCTGCAGGGAAATCACCAATTAGATGTAGGGAAGGAGGGGATTTACAAATCAGCATTCTCGTAAAAATAGAAAAAATTGAGAATAGAGAGGACAGAGGAGGCAACATAGTAAAGTGTTGTGATGGTTGTTATAGTTTTAATTAAAACAAAAAAACACCTTTTTACTATTAACTTTAAATATTACAAATAAAAACCAACAAGAAAAAAAAAGAGAACCTCCAAGTATGCACAATAACTCAAACATAGATGCTTTTCCAAAAAACTAAATACCGGCATTCAATTTAAAAGAAAATAATTCAATACAGGGTGGCCAACTATCCCACACCTAATTAAATTTAGAGGTTGTCCCTCTATGTTCATAAATCAAATTTAACAGTCAAATTAACCTAGTGGCTCCATGTCGTGACATTTCCAATGAACCAAGAGTAACCTTCTTGCCTGAAAAAGAGACCTAGAGACCGCTGTAGCCATTGGCAACAGCTAAATCGGTAACTACACATGAATCTCATCCAAAAATATAAATCTCAACAGATGAAGGCCAATACATTTGCTATTTTCATGAGTGACAATGAGTGGACGAGTTCAATCTTTCCATAACAAATAATTGAAAAACATTTTAAATTATATGCAGTTGTCAAATCTCTTGGGAAATTTTCTATGTAAATAGTAAGCTGTAATATTTAAAATACATTTGGAGCACAAAGTGGAATCACCAAAAGTGTCCAACCACAATTAACACTGTATGTGCAAACCGCTATATATGTGACTGGTGGCTATATCCAACAATTTTATAATTGTATAAATTTATGTACACTGTTGTAGTTTTAACTCTGACATGAGTAATTGACTTAGGTCCTCGTTTGTAATAAAGACCCGTTTTAACCTAAACACCAAAATATTTTTTGATTCCCCCATGTGCCTCTAAACCTTTTATAGCTGGTCACCCAGGACCTTCAATCTGGGAAGTAGAGTAATATTTCTAAATTTAAAATACATCTCCCACCAAAGTGCATAATCAGTACAAGTCTGCTGTGAGACTCAAAGCCTTTTAGGTCTTCTCCTGTCTTTTAAGCTCATGAACAGTAGTCAGGTTAAAAAGCTCACACATAAGGCAGTAGCAGAGTGCCATCAAATCCTCTCTATTAAAACATGGGAGAACCTTACAGGACTACAAGTATTTCGCCAATGTGATGTTGCCAAAACTGCATATATGGCATGCTGATACCCTGAGCCAAGTGTCTTGATGAGCCACCCATACCTACTTAACACAGTCAACCAATAAAACAACAAGCATTAGGTTTAAGATCAGATCTCACAGCAGTATGATGGACATTGAAGAAATAAAAGACATGTTGGGGTGGCAGGGGTGCAGGGGGCCAAATATTGCCCACAGTGAAATAATATTTGTCCCACACGATTTAAAAAAAAAATTGAATCAACAAATGAATGCCACAGATGTTTAATGTCACATGGCTTTTAGTATTACACTTTGTTTGTTCCAGATTCATGTTTAAGCAATGTCACCACGCTGTGATTGATCACGGGTCAACTGAATGGTAATCAATATGCACCACATGGGCACATCAATTCCTGTTGGATGGGGACCTTGTTTCCCCGTGGTCCCCCGAGTCTCTGCTTATCCCCAACCGGAGAAGCAGAGTAAGCCAGCCTGCACGTCCCCCTCCTTGGCACAGAGACGTGCTGGCCATATCCCATTCACTCTCCCACAGCAGCTAGGTGATCACAGCCTGTGTGACGTGCAGCTGGCAGCCGTCCATTACATTGGATGGAGACCCGCTGTCCCCATTCAAAGTAATGTATTTCGACCAAGGTTTTTCAACATGTTGGAAATCTGTTTGGTCGAGTTCCTTTGTGCAGGATCCGTTGATCCTGCTCAAAGGAAACATCGATGGCTCAAAGAAAGAAACAGATTAGAGCAACATCGGGTGCGTGAGCGCGCACAGTGCCCGATGTTGCTCTAATCTGTTTCTTCATCGAGTATGGCCGGCTTAAGACTTCAGTAAAGTCCTGTCCTCCCTTGGGAGACCGTACAGACTGAAACTTCACCTACCTACTTATACGTATTAACTACTACTACTATACTGATGACCATACCAATCTACTCTAATTGACAATGTTGCCTTATACAGTCGAGGTCCGTTCCCTGAGGACGGGAGCCCCCCATTCCACCATCCCTGTTTAAACCCGGCTGACGCTACCCACTTCGGTTTACATCCTTCAACTTGCTGTAAAGCTCCACATCTACACCCTGATGAAGTTAAAAACAAACAAAACGTACGTTGGGGCAAGTCAACCAACTCAGACTGCAGGGTCCCCATACTGTCTGGGAAATTGACAAAGGCATTGTATTTTGAGTGTTGGAACGTGCAGCGAGTTTTTGTTTATTGTTTATTATGGATGCATAACCTGTAAAATAACTTTTTGAAGATTATTAAATCAGCTGTCTGCTAGACTTTTATCTACTTACGTTTTGTCACATGTTATATCAAACACGTTGGCCTTCAAAGTCCCCTAGCCTCTGTACCTACAGAGGAAATATGTACTGTGATTGATGCTAATTGCATTCCACCTTCAGTCGTTCCTATGTGTTACAATCCATCCTATTGATCAACCTCAATCAAACACATTCTTTGAGGCCCCTCAACCCAGCCAGACCAACCCTCTTTCTTGAGACAATGAGGAAGGGACTTGGAACCCGAAATGTGTCAGTCTGATCCTCATTTTTGCTGGAAAACATGACACCATTGTGGCTCCTATTTCAATCCTTGTGTAAGTAGAAGTTTGTACTCTAATGTTTTCTTCTATTTTCTTCTATTAAATCATATTAATGAACAGTTTGTATTGTGTCTGTGTGTCTTTTGTTTTTCCAATGTTTGCATTGCTATGGGGGTCTCACCTGATCCATTTGCAGCTACCTGAGGTTATTAAGGTGATTTATTGTTATTGACTTGGCATCCAGTTTTAGAGAAGCACTGGATAATCTTGTTGGGCATGTTTTCACATTACACAAAAGCATTTCCTATTTTTCCTGGTTTGTACCTTTTTGGTCTCCAGGTGCTGCATTAGGGGAATCTAAGCACAGTCATAGAGATCATTAACCAATAGTAATTACTACTCATTTGTACGTTCCATGCTTGCCAAAGCCCAGGAGCCAGATGCAGAGTCACCATCCGTTCCTTGGGATTTGAGATTTTCCACAGTGGTAAATTAATGGAATCCTGAGCAAGGTCTTCCATTTAGTATATTCCTAGTTACAATTCCAGAGAATAAATGCGCAGTTTAAAATACTTTACTATATATTATTATGTCTAAATCCTAACCCTTATAAACTTGTATGTTACTTATTCATGGGGCATTAATGCTAATGTAGGTGACTATGAGGGAGAACATCCCAAGTGATTATCTTAAGGTGGCTATAATACTGCTTATAATTGCCCACATTGGTAAACGCAGGGGTTATCATAGCAACCCTGGATGATATGTGATGCATTATAAGGGCCATCGATTGATCTTTCCTTCAATCTATCTATAATAATAAAATAAAAGTGTAATACATGTTGTACTAAGTCAGGGTACCGAAATAATAGATGTTAAACTTCTTTTTTAAAGGATAAGAAACAAGTGTTGTTGGTTATCACTAGGACAGAAATATGTCGCAGTATTCATAACCTTGCAGAAGGTTATTCCCATTTTACTGAAAACAAATGTTTTATCGCAGTATGTCCCCACTGGAGAGATTTTACAGTGACGTTTGAAAGTATTTAGACACATCTAAAGCCCCCCATAGACAGGCAGACTCCTCCATACAACTTTCATGAGACCTACCAACAACTATGTAGTATAGTGACCTCCCTGATAGAATACATAGTGAATGGAAGGTGTAGAAAGGTCCTCCTATTACATGGTTTTGGTAGAAGAAAAGTTGGTTGTACAGAAGTTGCATGGAGGAGTCTGCCTGTCTATGGGGGGCTAAAGCTTATATGAATGTTGTTTTCAACCTGACATTACAATTCTCATTTATTATAAGTGCCACATAATGGTACTCCCGTGTCAAAAAACCCAAAACAATGAAGTGAGCCACAATATACACAAATGTAAACAACACATAAAGTCTAACAACTTTCAACATAATGAAAGGGTTATCATGATAATAAATTGAAGGTAATACTAGAAAAGATAACAATTACGCCTCCCTAGGGAGGTTTAATTGGATTCCACTGTTCAGTTGTCAGTTGCCATTGGCTCTAAATCCAGTTTTAATAATTTTATGAACTGAAATTAATCCAGAAAAAATAAATACCAGACAAAGCTTAGATACATTCTCATTGCTGTTAAAAATTAAACCCACCCACCTCTATTACCCCCCAGGATTACATCATTATACTTCATTAGGATAAGTGACAATGCCTCCTGATAACCCACCACATCAGCAAGTTATACTCAATGACCCTAGCAGGCTGACCTCACTCAACCAGAGCCCGTGTTCTTTTGCTTTTTTGGTACTTTGGGGTTTTGGATTGTTTCTCTTTGAAATTCATATCTCTCTTTCACTCTACTAACAGGTAAAAAGTCTTCTTCAATCTCAAATCCAATGAGCTTGTCTAGTCCAACAAGATATTGTAAAGCCAGCCATAGATGTGCCAATTCCTGGCCATAGTTGCAGGCGATTGAACGCATAATGGTTGGTCGCCCCAAACTACATGGGTGTCCACCTTAAGGTTTCGACCCAAAAAGCTGGGTCTCCATCCCCTTCAAGTTAATTGGCGCCTTTGGGCGCTGGTCAGGTCTGGGCGCTGCTCAGGGGGTTAAACTTCTGACAAACTATAAGGGCTTGTCCCCACTTTAGTGAACTATAAGGGCTTGTCCCCACTTTGGCCACGATCAAGGACCCAACTGCACCTGTAGGAATGAGCACAATCAAACACATGGGCGCGATCGCCCACAATCTCTGCGGCGCGATTATAGACCGCAGGAGATCGCCAAGTGGGGACAAGCCCTTACATTGTACCTTTGTAGCAAGTCAAGAGGTTATTGGTTGTATTGGGTCTGATCTGTAGCAATGAACTCTATAATTTACATGATGTTGTCATCTCTGGAAAGCCATGGATGATGTCTGAATAAAAATTAGTTCTACCTTATGGAGAGAAAATAAGACATTGTCAGAGAGATAACAATGGAATGGAAATTGATCATATATCTGAAGCAGATTATTACTAATAATCAAATCAGCCATCTAGGGTATGAATAATATGATTTATTAAGTCCAGCCTAAATCACAGGAGATGATGACAATTTGCTCTATAGCATGCATTAACTAAGCACTACTATTTATGGTGTGACACTTCACCCACACACAGTTGTATCTAGTTAGTGTTTTCAGAGGAAATAAGCAATCACTGGTGAAGGGTAAATGACCCATAACATCTCAAATATCACACAAGTGAAATAATACCACAAGACGTCTACATGTTCATTGTTACTTTCCTCTTTCCTCCAATCTACGATCCAAACACAGTGTAGAAGATGACACTGACAGGTTTATATAAATACACTTTGCAAGACTGACAATAGGTCTTGTTTGTGAAACATGGAGAGGCAATTTGATGTTCTATGTTCCACAGACATGGTGACTAGGAGTCATAAGTGGAAAAGACAATTACCTTCTTATTTGTATCAACACAATTGTAGTGATATCCTGACGTCCATTATAGAGCAGTGAACACAGTAAATAAGAGTTACCTAGATATATAAGATATTACATCTGCGCAAAGATCATCAGTATATACCCGTAAATTATTCCAAAATGTATAATATAGGACCCATGTGTAGTCTTCAGGGGAATGCAGCTTAAAACTTGTATAAAGTAGTCTTAGGGCTTGTTTGCATTGATGCGGTCCCGCGCGTTTGTAGCCGTGCGGCTGCAAGCACAAACAACCGCATCCATTGGAAACTTCAATATAGTTTCCACTGGTGCGGTTGTGCGCGTTCGGGTGCGGATGCGGTTTAGGGTGCGTTTCTGAACGCTAGCTGCAGCGTTTTGAAACGCATCTGTGTCCCAACCGCATCCTCATCTGCATTAAAAAAAAATTGCGTCGCGAAAACGCGTGACAACTATGCCATGCGTTTAGCCGCACGGTTGCAGCGCAGTTACAACCGTGCGGCTACAACCGCACGGGAACGCTTCAATGGAAACAAGCCCTGAGTTGAACTTCTAACGTTTAGCAAAGGATAGACAAAAGAAATAAGCAAAACACATTGATGACTATAAGGCAGTGATGGCCAACCTATGGCACGCGTGCCTGAGGTGGCATTCGGAGTCCTCTCTGTGGTCACGCAAGCTATCAGCCAGCACAGAGGAAAAAACTGCAGCATATTGGCTCTCAATGCTGTCAGTTTTCTTCTGATTTCACACAGCACCCCATACCCTCTCCTTTTCTATCTTATAAGAATGTGTGTATGAGTTGTGTGTGTAATTTAGGTTAATTTGCCATGTCCGCACATTGAGATCAATAAGTAGGGTTTGGGTTTCAGTTTGGGCACTCAGCCTTTAAAAGGTTCGCCATCACTGCTATAGGGGAAGTAGAACAACCTGCTTAGAGTGAACTCTGTATGAGTTTGAGTAGATTGCCTACACCCTGTACATTCTGTGTCTGCTTATTACTAAATGTCGATGTTCTACTTTGCAATTTTTTTTTATTTTGGAGGAGGTAGACAAATGCTTTGATGAACAAAAGAACAAATGATAAGTAAAATGTAATACATGCACGATTTACATTATAGCTAATATCTGGGCAAAAAATGTAACCATTCATCAAGCCCCTCTTCTAAATGCCCACTAATACTTATACGCTTATACTTAATGAAAGTTGTGGTCACTGAAGTTCCCACCTTAGTTGTTCTCTTCCCAAAGTGGCTATGCAAGAACAAGAGTCGCAAGAACAAATGTGGGCTATTCAGGGATTTTCAAAATCCAGAAGAATGAAATCCTGGAAGTTAAGAAGCCTGGCTCACCTATGTCATCGGACTGGTGTCACCACCACTTCACCACTTCTGGGTTCTGGGGAAAAAAAAGGATGAGGGAGCTTCACAAGGTAAAAAAGGACAAGTGGGGATGCGTGAGAGTGATGGGAAAATATTCATTTTTACCTGGAGATGGGTTTTGATGTGTATTTATTGCCAAAACTGTGTTACTGTTTTGTGTTCATAAAACATACACAACCGCCAAGTTTTTATTTTGCTGCCTGTGTGGTGACCAGGTAGATTATCTTCTCTCCTTATCCAGGTAACCACTGTCACTGGGTAATAAATCCCAAATGCTTAAATTGTCACCAGAACAGAAGAAATGGACTGGATTTTTGCGAGGAGGTACCCAGGTAAAAAGATCTCAAGTAGAGGCGCGCTGAGGTGAAAAGTATACATTCTTTATTGGGAAAGTTTTTTTTACGTGGGTACCCCCTGTCAGGGTAATCTCAGCAACAACTTCATAACCTTTAGGAACCATAAGAAGTTCCTGAGATGGACAATATTTTTCACCTCACAGAACACACAAATATAGTGAATATGATTTAGGTTGTGCAATCAACAAAACAGAGCGGGAATAATCACACAAAAATATACATTTAATTAGCATACACGGAGATATATACACATATAGTAAAAGATGGTCATACCACAAGGTATATATGACCAGCAAGTCAGATATCAAAATGACAACATCAACATGTAATTAACTCAACATACAGTATATGGTGTCATGGCTAAATATAGGCCAGGAATGTAAAAATGCTCAGTTATGTAACAGATCACACATGCAGGGAACACATGAAACTTAAACTCTGCAAGATTAATGCCAACATCCCAGATAAAGGCAGTTATTTAGGCAAACTGCCGGCAAACTGCCAGAGTGTCACTATAAGTCTATGGAAGCAGCCTGGTTGATGTATGCATTTCACCAAGAGGTCATGCTAATCATAGACTATACTACCTTTAACCTCTGCAAACAAGCAGAGAACTTCTAAGTATTGCACCAGTTTGTTGAGAAATATAATATAAAACATATACAGTACTTTACCAAGATAGTGGACAATGAGACCTCGCGTTTCAATGGCTGGATCTCCCTGGTTGTGCTGGCTGGATCTTTCTTTGGTATATTAGTGGCAGGATCTCCCTCTGGAATCGCAATGGCCGGATTTTTTTTTAGTATCCCCATGCCTCCATTTTTAGGGAAAACTTTACCTAACAGACACACCCCGAAAAGGTAAGATTATCTAATCACACTGTACAAATTTCTATATTAACCTTCCTAGCGCACTGCCCGTATCACGCTGTGGTACGGGCAATCGAGGCAGTGTACACAGTACACTGCCTGTCATTTCCGGCCTCGCGCCGCTGCTCTTCACACAGCTGGAGTCATTATTGACACCAGCTGCGTGAGAGGGAAAGCCGGCGCTCCTCCATTAACATGGAGGTCTTTGGCGCCGCCCCCCCCACCCCCTTCCGCGTCACCGTGACGCGATCGGGGCGGTGCCGAAACCCCAGAAATGCTGCAGCGATTAAAACAATCGCTGCAGCTTTCCGGGGAGGTATCGGGTCTCCCTGATGCCAGCTTCCCCTGCGGGGGAGGTTAAATGTTACCATTAGATCGCTGGATGGCAGTATGGTATAAACTATACAATAAAACTATTTTTAATATTAGGAATTAAAGAACAGGTGTTCACTAAAATGTTTCAAAATAAGTATTTTGTGAACAATGCCTGCTTGATTTTAGGATGAATCACATGCCTGTTTAAGTAACAGAATGTTCCTGCATACAATGGTATAAAGCCCAGACAGATATCACAGGCCTTTCCCAACCATCTACATAGTTCCAAGGACAGACCTGATAGTATTATAAGAACGTCTATTGTTCTCACACAAACGACCTGGAAACACGTCTTGTATAATTCTCCTACAAACTACAAAAATGGAGAAAAGAAAACAAAATGGCTTATATATGTATGCCAACAGATATTCTAACTAAGAATATATATGAAACGTTATACCCCTTATAAAAGGCACGACACCCCTCGCAAACATCCATACTTACCACCAGAAGCACAGACTCTGCTATCTATGCCAACAGGATACCCACAGACACTACATAGAGTGACCAGGACTCCATTCTACAATCACTGAGTGGAGACGGTGATCCAATATCTCCACAGGCATACACACTCCAAAGGCTGTTGCCACCAATGGTCCTCTCGCATTAGAGTACCTTCAGCCAGCAGCCCAAGACGTAAGTGCATTTTTAATTTTTAACACCAATTCCTAATGTGATTTGCCTTCCTGGGCACAGATCACACACCCATAATATTCCACTCCTTATCCTGTTACTAACCTCTCATAGTCTTTTTTGGGTACTTCCTGACTTTGTTGGGGAAGCCCTGACACAGCTATCACCCAGAAGAAATGGAAAATGTTTTACTTCCTTGTGCTCCTCTACGACAAGAAGAAATAAAAAATCTGTACAATACATTAGAGATACAAACACACAATAACACACAGGTACAGGTATGACATAGGAGGAGTAGAGGACCCTGCCCGGACGAGCTTACAATCTACAATATATACAGGTATACAATAGGTGGGGGGGGGGGGACTGGCATGGTGGTGATGTTAGGAATGAGAAGATGGATAGGCCAGACTGAAGAGGTGGGTTTTTAGAGCTTTCTTAAAAGTGCCAAAAGTAGGAGCAAGTCTGATGGGACGAGGGAGAGAGTTCCAGAGAGTAGAAGCGACCTTAGAGAAGTCCTGAAGCCTTGAGTGTGACGAGGTTATAAGCGGTGATGTCATTAGTAGGTCACTGGAGGAGCGGAGGGGGCGGTTAGGATTGTTATTGTGTAACCAAGGTTGGAGATGTGTAAGGGGATCAGGAATTGGGGTGGAGTGATTTAAAAGCAAGGACACAGAACTTTGTTTGATTCGTGGACAAATTGTGACATGCCAAATTTTGATATCAGAGTTCTGTAGTGGTAGAGCATTTGCAAGATGAGGTTAGCAGCAGAGATGGATGCGTTAGGAGGAGTTTAGAGAGTCTAGCAGACAGCATTTCATGAGGACTGAATAGGCGAAAGTCTAGTGAGAGGACACCCGACCCGAGAGGATGATGTTACAGTAGTCCAGATGTGAGATGATTGAGAGCGTATGTACCAGGGCATGTTGGTTGGTCTCTGGTGGAGAGTGATAGGGACGGATTTTGGACCAGATGATGCGTGAGATTGGAAAGTGGCAGGAATGAGCGATGTTCGGATGTGGGGAATAGTGTTGTTATGGTAAAGGATAGAGCGCAGATGTCGGAATTAGGTGACACCTAATTGGGCCAGGAGGCTTGTGGGAATGGGGTGATTTTGATGACGGTCTTTGTATTTCCTTGGTGTAGTGAGAGGTTGGGGGGAGGGAGGCTTGGAAAAGGGATTGGGGGAAAAGATGATGAGTTCGTTTGCTCAGGTTATGAGTTAAATCTGTCAGCCATCCATGAAGAGATGGCCGATAGGCAGTGAGAGATGTTGTTCACTAATCCAAAAATGATCTTTCTATACCTACATGTTATATATAATTAAATGTTAATAAACCAAAAGGTTTTCTATAACTCTGTGATGGCTTCCAAGAGCTTACCAAGGAGAAGACATCATAGTCCTACTATGCCTATACTATACAGCCTATGTAAGTCTAATGGCACTGATGAAATGTTAGCCAAATATTTAGAAATGCAGATGAACATTCAACAATGCTGACACAGTGCTGTTCTGCGCCATAAATAAGTAATATATAACAATACAGCAAGTACAAAGTGTCACATGTGCCCCCTGATGTAAATGAGCTCAGGGGATAGTTAAAAGTGCTTTTGCATCTCATCTACATATTTTAACAATGCAAATGTATGCCTTGTACCCTTTGAAAGAATTGCTGTGTGCTTCCATCTGAAGGGTGGCAGATGGGCAAAGAACTAAGTAAAGAAGTTACAATGCATAGAGAAAAGTATGAAAAAAGTAGAGTTAGTGAAGTGAGGCAATCATTTATGCACATACAGTACGTATATGATTTACAAATCATCACTCCTGAACTACTTTTCTGTCACAAAACAACTAAAGATGTTTGTATAGTACAGACCATATATGTCCTTCACAAATATGCTATGCTCCATGAATCCATTGATAACTATAATATTTATATACAGGATTAGCAAAATGTTAGAGGGAAGGTCATCCAAAAATATTATTTCACAGGAGTCTGATGGCTGGCTTTATTTTCCTAGCATAGCTCCTGGATTTAAGCAGCCATACACCATTCAATTGACTTACAAAACAATCAACCATCCAAGTCAATTGTTTGAAAATTTATTCTTTTTTATGTTAATTGATCAACCAAAAATTTATTGAGCCGCGAACGATTATTGGCAAATTTTAGTCAACCATTCAAGTATCTGATGGGTTTTCTAGGTATTTATATCCCATGGTACTATCAATTATGTGCACAGAAAGGAATCGATTGGTTTTGAATTGATCACACTGAGTTCTGGTACAATCGATTGATGTTACCCTTAAGGTAGTCATACACGGTTTGATTTCAAAGCGATATCGGTTTCACCCAAACACAAACATGGGATTTTCCGTGGCATCAACTAACAAAGTAAAATCTTTTAATTCCAATATGTCGTGTGCAAAACAAAGTAAAGTCTTTACAGGCGAACTCAACGTGTTTCGCGGACTATCTTCCGCTTCGTCAGGAGTGTATTGCCTTAAAATGCGAGTGAAGACATATATCGACTGACCATCTGAAAATTAAACGAGAATTTGATATAGACCCCTGTCGAATCCAAATGCCCAAAGAAAAGTATAAGTGCAGAGCCATATTATCAAAAGCTCCTACCATAAAGACCATGATACGTTGTCCCAGGGGTTAACTATCGGATGGGAGGGGTTCCGGTCCACAGGGGAGCGAGGAGAAAGGAAGGTGCCCTAGAGCGCTCCTAATAAGTCGGGTGTCTTCAACAGCTAGTACCATACACGGTTCGATATTTCTGTTTGATTGTCCAAAAAATCTTTTTTTTCACCTCAAACGAGCAGAAATCTATTCCCGCATACCCGGTATAATCAACCAAAAGTAATTGAAATCGAACATAAAATCCTCTGACATCCTCCGAAAAAAAGGCACCCTTACATTTTTGCCTCACGCTGAAATATTAGGCATCCCACCAAAAATAAGGCACCCCAGGAGATACGGTACTGTAACTCCGGACAGGGGGGATCAGAGTCTCCTGTGCCATTTTAATATCCCCCCCCCCAACCTGATACCCCAGTGCCATATTCTTCGTCATGGAAAAATAAGACATCCCCCGAAAATAAGACATTGGGAGCAAACATTAATATAAGACACCGTCTTTTTTCCGGGGAAACACTAAAAAGGAATCGATTGATTTTAAATATATAACACTGTGTGGTGTAACAATCGATCAATGTTAGCCATATAGTTGATATTTTCTCACAAGACAATCAAACCAAAGATTGATCATGCAAAAGTCAACCCGTGTATGGCTTCCTTTACAGTTGATATTTAAATTGCATGAAGAGTGATCTGGCAAAAGCGGATTGATGAATGGCTAGCTTTAGGCTTGATACCTACCTTATTGTTGGGTTCTCCATTGGGAATCCCTGCTAAAGCATGGCTTTGGTCACACTGTTGGCCAATAGGACATATGGATATGAATTACATAACTTCACCCTGTATCATTAAATGAGCAGCATTATACATATACATTATACATTATACATATATATATATATATATATATATATATATATTTCATACAGTATATTTGTTAAAACTAAGCATTCCTAGGCCAAAACACTAATCTGCTGTTATTTCATAGCGTCGGTCTAGGGAAGTACTCTATAGAAATGAATATCATCAGAGAATCTGGCAGCTGTAATTTTTGCAATATAATAATACTTCTTAGACCCACTCACACAGAAAATGGGAAATTCAGGTGTCTCAACATCAACAAGTACAATCCTGTCCAACCAATACATTTCAGCAAGGGAATGCTCACTGTTATGACAACAAATATACAAATACAGATCTCAAATGCGGTACAAAAACAAGATTTTTTATTGATCAGAAACCCATAATGCCGAGATCAGATTATTGATCAAAGAATTGTAATTTCAGTATCAAGATTCAAAAATGACAAACATATTACCAGTTAGGGGGCTTCCAATCAAAGGAAATGTGATTTTTGTTTTGTTTTGCCTTTCCGCCCCCATCGGCATCACCGATGACGCCGATGGGGGCGGAAAGGCTCTGTTTGCCTGCAGCTCTGTAGAAATGCTGCAGGCACATAGAGAGCCAGCGGTTGTGCCTGATTCCGGCACGGGCGCAGTTTGATTCACGATCAGACTGCGCCAGTACTTGCTTCGGGCGTAACGCTAGGGAGGTTAAACCAGCCACAGACGCTATGCTTGGCGGGCGTTTATCAAACAATCGGCCGCAGCATGATGACATCATCATGCCATGGTCAATCGTTCGAAATGCACCATTTACGATTCGACAACCAATACTTTGGATGGGGACCCTTGTCCCCATTCAAAGTACTGGCGCTCGACCAGAGAAAAACGTATGTTCTCTGGCTGATCAAAGTTTTGTGCGAGTACGAACGGTTGCTCCAGGTGGGCGCGTTCATTTTGAGATTGATCACCAACCGATCACCCCGAATGCGCATGGTGATCATTCGCAAAATCGGCCAGAGATTGAAGCGCTACGGCCGGCCTTAGAGGTACAGAATTTTTTTTTTTTATAAGTTTACACTTGTTTTCTTTTCTTTTGATTTGGATTGGATAAAACATTTATAAAACATTTACCCAATCCAATCAAAATAAAAACAAATGTAAAAAAAAGAAAAAAAAATTTTTTTTCTGTACCTTTAAATCTCCCGCCCGGCACGTGACGTCATCAGGACACGAGTGCCGATCATGGAAATAGCCAGAGAGATCTGCTATTTCCGGAGGCACTCGGTGCAGCCGGAGACAGATCCCACTAGCAGAAACGCTCAGCGGGAGCGTTTCTGCTAGTTGGATCTACTTTTGAACTGGATTATAGAAAGACATTTATCTGATCCAGTCCAAAAGTTAAATTTTTTTTTAAATAAAACGAAAAAAACAAATTTTTTTCTTTAAGAAGCTGGCGACGAGGAAGACGTACGCAGCAGCCGGACCAGGTGAGCTCCCACGCTGTGCCCGGACCCAGTTCGGACGTATCCATAGTTGCTGGTAGAGATGGTCGAATTTTTTTACAAAAATTCGACCATTTCGCCGGTTTCGACTTAATTGCAAAGCCCCTGAGCATGGTATCACCACACTTGCTGTAGATGTAGAGAAGGGTTGGGGGTATACTACAAAAAAGAAAGTAAGTCTCTAACACAAATAGTTTTTTCACAAATTAAGTTCAAAGTCAAGTATAAAATTTGAAAATCGGAATTTCGACTTTAACTTTGAACTTAATTTATGCAAAAACGACATGTGCTAGAGCAAAACTTTTTTTTTCAAATGTTCCTCCAACCCTTCTCTACATCTCCAGCAAGTTTAGTGATGATACCATTTTCAGGGGCTTTGCAATAAGCTCACAAAGTTTGCAAGTCGAAAAATTCGACCATCTCTAGTTGCTGGGAGGTTAAATAACTCCTGAAGGTTACACATGGAACTACCCTAGGGGTGTTTTGTGCAGATATACTGTAGACAATTATTAGCATCATTTAGAAAACTACTGGGTGGGTATTTGAAAAAATAAACAGAATAGATTGGCACCATGAAAAGTAGGACCTTAATCCCAAAATACATTTAAATCAAACCAAAAGGTTCTGGGGGTGGACCGGGTCCTAATAATGGGGTGGCTAAGCCCTTGGGACTTTAAATAGGCTCGAAAAATACTAACATAGGTAAAGTATTAGAGTTTTATTCTATGCTGTAAGGGTGCAGACAACCTACATATAAAACATAAAACATCATTAATACAAGCATATATATACAGTACAGGCTAAAAGTTTGGACATACCTTTAGAAGGTATGTCCAAACTTTTAGCCTGTACTGTATATATATGCTTGTGTTTTCTTTATTTCATGACCATTTCCATTGGTCGGTTCTCACTGAAGGCATCAAAACTATGAATGAACACATGTGGAGTTATGGATACGTGGGATCGAAAATCGACTCACGGTTGTGGGATGGCTAGTCCCTGAGACTTTAACAGCACAAGGTATGAGACACGGATGTGAAAACAAATGATATATTTAATGGTAAATGCTCGGACATATACATATGAGCCAAAGACCCATAAATCACAAATGTATATCAATAAAACCATAACAATAAACTTCCTGATGAACTATTTGGACCCTAAACGTACCCCTGATGAAGCCCTCACGGGCAAAACGCGTTGGGTATACTTACCGTGGACCCGACATCTGAAGCCATCTTGGAAGTGACAATGTGGTTTTTTGTTTTATTGTTATGGTTTTATTGATATACATTTGTGATTTATGGGTCTTTGGCTCATATGTATATGTCCGAGCATTTACCATTAAATATATCATTTGTTTTCACATCCGTGTCTCATACCTTGTGCCATTAAAGTCTCAGGGACTAGCCATCCCACAACCGTGAGTCGATTTTCGATCCCACGTATCTTTTTCCCTTACATTATAGAGATGTTGGCACCCATATACCTCCCTCTGGTTCCATCTATATTTACATGTGGAGTTATGTACGTAACAAAAAAAGGTGAAATAACTGAAAACATGTTTTATATTCTAGTTTCTTCAAAATAGCCACCATTTGCTCAGATTACTGCTTGGCACACTCTTGGCATTCTCTTCAACAGGTAGTCACCTGAAATGGTTTTCCAACAGTCTTCCCAGAGGTGTGTTGCACTTGTTGGCCCCTTTGCCTTCATTCTGCAGTCCAGCTCAGCCCAAACCATCTCGATTGGATTCAGGTCCAGTGACTGTTGCAGCCAGGTCATCTGTTGCCGCACTCCATCACTCTCCTTCTTGGTCAAATTGCCCCTACACAGCCTGGAGGTGTGTTTGGGGTCATTGTCCTGTTGAAAAAATAAAACGCAATCTAACTAAACGCAAACCGGATGGGATGTCATGTCGCTGCAGGATGCTGTGGTAGCCACGCCGATGTGTGTGCCTTCAATCTTGAATAAATCTCCAACAGTGTCACCAGCAAAACACCCCCACACCATCACACC
Organism: Ptychadena robeensis; assembly: GCA_036250615.1. Classification (NCBI taxonomy): domain Eukaryota; kingdom Metazoa; phylum Chordata; class Amphibia; order Anura; family Ptychadenidae; genus Ptychadena; species Ptychadena robeensis. The sequence continues at coordinate 8,512,133 of CM070039.1, forward strand.
TCCTCCTCCATGCTTCACAGTGGGAACCAGGCATGTTGGATCCATCCGTTCACCTATCTGCGTCTCACAAAGACACAGCGGAACCAAAGATCTTAAATTTGGATTAATCAGACCAAAGCACAGAATTCCACTGGTCTAATGTCCATTCCTTGTGTTTCTTAGCCCAAACAAATCTGCTTGTTGCCTCTCCTTTGCAGTGGTTTCCTGGCAGCTATTTGACCATGAAGGCCTGATTCACGCAGTCTTCCCTTAACAGTTGTTCTAGAGATGTGTCTGCTGCTAGAACTGTATGTGGCATTTCTCTGGTCTCTGCTCTGAGCTGCTCATAAATTGCGTTGTCTGAGGCTGGTGACCCGGATGAACTTGTCTTCAGAAGCGCTTGATGGTTTTTGCAACTCCACTTGGGGACACATTTAAAGTTTTTGCAATTTCCAGACTGACTGACCTTTATTCCTTAAAGTGATGATGGCCACTCGTTTTTCTTTAGTTAGCTGCTTGGGTCTTGCCATAATATGAATGTTAACAGTTGTGCAATAGGGCTGTCGGCTGTGTAGTAACCTGACTTCTGCACAACACAACTGCCAGTCCCCACCCCATTTATAAAGCATGAAAATCCACAAAAAACCCCCGATAAGGCTTCACCCCTGTGAAGTGAAAACCATTTCAGGTGACTAGAGTGTGCTAAGCAGTAATCTGAGCAAATGGCGGCTATTTTGAAGAAACTAGAATATAAAACATGTTTTATCATCAGGGGGGACTTGTGAGGCACCGGAGCGTGTTCCACAAACGGTGGTACCTCTGGGTCCGGTGATCTCTATTAAGATTGAAGACATACAAAATAAATACACAGTATAAAATAGAAATTCAAAATTACAATCATGGATAATCCACCATGTTCACCAAGTGTAAAAAGCTGTAAAATAAAATTACGGTAAATATATGAAAAACAAAAATA
>CM070039.1:8565006-8576296 GCA_036250615.1 Ptychadena robeensis
GTATTCTATCAGGGAGGACCCAACACTACATAGTTGTTGGTAGAGCTAAAGGAAATTGTACGGAGTGGGTGAAAGGTGTATGGGGGTTTAGGATAGTGCTTGGTGCCATCTGTTGCTCTAATTTAGGTATTCTGTTATAATAGTGTTTAATTCTTTACAAATCTTGACAAATCTTCTTTAGGATGGATGTAGGGTATTTAAATACTAAACGCACACACATGACAACAACACTATTCAAGATCCCAAAAGCACTCGTGCCAATCAGAGTAGGACAACCAGTGTGCACTACAAGTAAGAGGTACAGAACAGTGTCCGGCACTTTAAAAGAAATATTACTGTAAGCCAAGGTGTTGTCTGAATCAATCTTGGCACATCTGTCTGATGTAAACCGTAAACAGGATTAGAGGAGGATTTATCTGCTTGACGCTAATTGTGCTCGCAGTTTTTAAACATGCCTGGGTTTTTTTTTTGTCCTAATGCCGCATGAAAATTAAGCCTGCCTGATAAATCTCCACCAGCCTATATTATTTGGAGATTTATACTGCCCTCTGTTTTAGAGCAGTGGGGGGAACTCGGCACATTTTAGCGTAGAATGACTTATCTAATCTCCTAATAATTAAGAATATTAAATTCAGCTTGAATGTGCCACACACTGAGTGAAGCCTACAGGGGCACGAACGCCAATAAATTTAAATACACACACGTGTAAATAGAAATCTGCTGCTTTATTGTTAATAGGTTAAAGTGTACTCTATGTTTTTACATAATTTGGAGTTTCATAGAACAAAAAACGGTTCTATCGGAATTAACAAACTGGCAATGAGCCACAAGGCGAAATGGATTTTGAAATCAATTTTTAAAGAAAGTTTGTATTATTCTACATAATGCCTTTTGTATTTCTGTTTCCTAAATTGTTGCTTAAGTCATTTCACATGATTAAAATATAAATATAAATATTCAGTGTATTGTTTTAGTTTAAAAATAGGTGAAATGAGTCAGCAAGTTGCTGGCGATGGAGAGAGCTGAGCTGAAATACAAAAAAATTTGGGGTAATAGATTTTTCCCTTTATTCTTGGTATGAAGGGCAGTGTACAGCAGAATGGAATAAATACCATTGCTATGGAATTAAGCCAGCTAAAAATGTTGTTTACTGAATTAAACATTGAAAGCAGACATTACAGTTAAGAGGGGATTTCTCTTTAATTTTGGGAAATTTTCCGTTTACCTATTTTGAAAAATGACCCAATTGGGGTACAGATAGCAAAGAATAAAACATCTGAAACACACAGTTACTAGTTAAGCTGGGCATAGGCGTCTTGATTTTCCGTACGATTTCTGTGAGATCGATCACAAATCGATGCGTGCACAAAGTGATCAATTTGACCCTAAATCGCACATAAAATCGATCGAGCAGGAATAGGACCTGTCTGTAAAATTTTGTGTAAAAAAATCGCAGGACCTTAAAGGAGTACCGATCAATAGGAACGATCAACCTGTTGGTGTCCAACCCACATTACATAATTACCAATTAGAACAGCTGCGAGCTGGAGATCGCATGATTCGTGATCGATCAATCGCGGGAAGGAATTGACCAGGAATCGAAGACATCATATGGTGCAGAGTGCGATCGATTCTGTAATTGTAATCAATTCCAGAATCGCATGCACAATTGATGGCTGGGAAATCTAAACGTCTATGCCCAGCTTTACTTTTACATGACATATATATATACACACATACTATATGGATGCCCTGATACAAGGAGCACATCAGGGAAAGGCAGTAAAGTGCCGTCCTCCAGCACAATCTGATGTTCCTGTGTAGTAAGTAATATGACTAAAGGAGGGAGATATTTAAATACAGTTTTCACTGTATCTCCAAGGTAACAGACATTAAGGATGATCGAAGTAATTTGTTTTGCGGAGCCTTGTGTTTTAGAGTGTGCTTTTGCACAGCATGTCACATGTAATTGGTGGCATTTAAATATTAAAAAAAAACTATTCTTAGGACCAATTTTTTCTTTCTGGGACTCTTAAGCATATGCAAGTTATCCCCTAAGTGGCATTATTTGAAAGTAACTCTTCTTTCACATTGGCATTATTATCTTCTCTTGACTGGACCACTAGACTCGTCAAAGTTAATTTGATATCAATGTGATATGACAAAACAGTAGCAAAAGTTAATTTAGATCACAGTAAGAAATCACAGGATTAAATAATACTGTTCAGTCTTTTAGAAAAGTTTATTGCTACCAGATGGAAGCAAGATTCTTTCCAACACTGATTAGGCCGGGCACCTTTAGGGGGCCAGAGAATAATGAGCCTCTATTAAATTGGCTCTAATAGGTCGTATGTGAAAACATAGCTATACATTAGGCATATTAGCTTCTTAGATGCCAGTTGATATTCTCTTAAGTAACAAGAATGTGTTGTGTGTTATAATATAAAAATTCAATTTAAGATGGCACGGATCAGTGAAATTGTATTTTGCGCTAGATGACTGATTTTTGCCCCCATGTTGTGGTTTACCATGTGTTGCTCCACATGGGGCTTCATGCTCCTTATTAGCATAATACTTCATTTTTTTCTAGGTATACTTACTTTTCTTTCCAGAGCTTGCTTAGATAATGTTATAAAATGAATAAGATGTGTTGAGGGATGTGTATTCCCTCTAATAAATGTCTGTTCAACATTTTTTGTTTGCTCAGTCTGCCCAATTTAAGGTGAAATTTAAGGTTTGACATTGTCTTAACACAGACGTTTTTTTTTTGACTTTTCATGTATCTGTGTATTGTCGGGTATGTGCTTTTATATGTAATAATTTATTTAATAATTATTACAGATAATATTTATAAGGGGATTTTTAAAAGTATATTTTTTAACAGGTACCGTATTTCTCGGACCATAAGACGCACTTTTTCACCCCCAAAATTGGGGGCAAAAAGTGCCTGCGTTTTATGGTCCGATTGCGCGACCCCCGCGGTGGTGGCACCTTGGCTTCCCGCCAGCTCTCCCGGCACGGAGATTAGTCAGGGAGCTGGAGGAGCTGTCAGTTGAGAGATGCCGGCCGGTGTCCGGGTCTCCCATCTGAGCTGTGTATTTGACTATGCCAGCAGAGCTCAAAGTTCTGCTGCCATACACAATGAAGAGAGAGATATAGATGATCATCTATATCTCTCTCTCCTGTCCATGGGAACTGCAATCCCTCTGCAGCTTCCATGGACACAATAACTGCAACATCATAAGAGACTGAGAGCAGAGAAGAGTAGGAGACAGCCCAGCCCCCTCCTTTCTACAGATCAGTGTGAAGTATGACGTGTTCTGCTGAGAGTCTTCTGCTGCTAGTGACACCTACTGGCTGAATTGAATATTGCATTCAATGAATTACTTGCATTAACCCAATTGATGTGACTTATTAAATCTTTTTTTTCTGGTTTTCCTGCCCTAAAAACTGGGTGCGTCTTATGGTTCGAAAAATACGGTATGTGCTGGGTATGTTTCAACTTTGAGAACAAAGGTTTGAGGTCAATATGACCCCTATAGTTATTACATTTTATATGTAATAATTATTTATTATTATATTATTAAACATAAAAGTTTTGAGCATTTCCAAAAACATTTTCTCCATCAGATAGAAATCTATCAAAATACCTTAAAAACCTGTCAGATACTTGGACCACCAACGGAAATTTACAGGCATGTCCGAATTTTACGTTCGGTTTCTGGTCGATCTTAACACCTAAACTGTATTCGATATCCGTCAGATTGGCGTGATTTTTTCCCTTCAAATGTTAATCTGGCGGAATTATCGAATCGTGTATGGGCACCTCAAATTTAATTTCAACTGGGTTTTCTATCTCCAGTCTTTGAGGGCTGGATCCGCAAATATCTTTACCTAAGAGTCTGTAGTATAAAAGGTAAAGTTAGTAAAGCTGGGTTTAGATGTTTAGATTTGCGGGCAATTTTGCCGCAATCACTCGACGTGTGCGCTCACGGCGGTCGATCTGCCGCAGAATTTGGCACAAATCTGAAGGTACCCATACAGGAGGCGATTTTGCCTCGATGATGTCATCCCGCTGCAGCCGGCCTCTCAGCTGATCGGAGGGCATCCTTTGTGTGGCCGCCATTACTTTGAATGGGGACTGCCTTCATGAATAAAAGGGTCATTTCTGTTTTTTAATATGTTGATGCGTGTTTTAGCTCATACTAAGTTAACTGGCTATTGTAAAGCATCACTCTTTACTGGATGTACTTGGAAAAATTTTTCACATTGGTTGATTGGAAACATAGATTCACATCTGCTTCTTAATGAAAAGCTCCTATTAAATGAGACCAACAAGTAAATATATTCTACGTGCTACTTACAGGACATATATACAGGACATAGATAATAGAGAAAGTGACTTGCTGGGAACATTTCAGAAAACCTGGCAGCCCAGGCTAGTTTACCTATGTTCCAGCTTTTTGTTATTTGGTCTTTGAAGTGTATGTGATACGTATCTTTAACTATCTGCTTCTGAGTTACATTCTTTCAACAGATGATCCCATGCCTATAGTGAGCTGAGGTGCCATATGGCATTTGTGTGCCGGCCATTAGCTTCAATGAAGACGCCAGTCTCGGCTTCCATCGGCCAGAGATTATCGGACATGTCCGTTCTCTGGCCGGCCAAGCTGTGGGGCGACAGGGATCTGTCGCCCCATGTGGGCACATGCCGATAAGCGGCCGATTTTTCACCTGACCGACGGGCGTGCACGCTCGCGCCGTCGGTCAGCGGAAAAATCGGCCGCTTATCGACATGTGCCCACATGGGGCGACAGATCCCTGTCGCCCCACAGCTTGGCCGGCCAGAGAACGGACATGTCCGATAATCTCTGGCCGATGGAAGCCGAGACTGGCGTCTTCATTGAAGCTAATGGCCGGCACACAAAGGGTGCCGGCCGACTAGTGCAGCCCCATAATGCATCAGGATGCAAACGTGATGACGTCATCATGTTTGCATTCTGGAGCTCATCTGAGCTGGTCTGTCTGCACCCGTCGGGGTGTGTATGGCAGGCATTACTGTATTTATTATCTGTTCTGAGTGTACAGTTTTGTGCATAAGAACCATTGATTTTTAATCTTTTTTATTTGTCTTTATCCAACTAAACATTGTTACAATGCATGCTATGTCCTAAAGAGAGAATATTAATTCATGAAGTTGTAAATGATGGTAGCTCATTTTGAAAATTAAAGGGAAAATTGGCAAAAAAAATATACTTACTGTATGTTCTATAGTTTTATGACAAGCATCAGTACTCCAGTTTATATATTTTACATTGCAACTCCAAGTATCTTTGTTTTATAACCTATAGATGCTGGAGAGGCTGGAAGAATTGGACTGGGTGGAGACGGGGCACGGACAAGCAAGTTCTGTAACTTTTGTCTTATGTTCTTTACACAGGCAACTCCAATCCCAGCCAGCAGCTGAAAGAGGAATCTATTGACCTTCGAGATATTTTTTCTGTAAAACTGAAACGGCGTCGTTCAGCAGGACAAGAGAAAGGCGGCACCTTATTGGGAATCACGTTATTTTTGTGTGTCAGGAAGGGACACAAACTGAAAGATGACTCCATCAGCCTTCACAACTTAAGTGAAGACTTCTGTGACATATGGTATCGTCAGCTTAGGGAAATAGTGAATGGTAAGTTACTTTTCTAATGCAAACCCTTTCATAGCTGTTTATTGGACTCATTTATAGAGTACTTTAAACAAATGAGGAGATGCCAGGAATTTTTTTTTTTCCGAACTAAAAAATTTTTTGTATATAAGATTTAATGTATTGAGGTTTAAAGTATCACAAGATTTGTACATTTAAGGCTTGTTTCCATTTACGTCTGGAACCCCTCGGGGACCCCGACGTAGCACATAGACATTGCCTGCCGGCGGACGCTCTGTTTACTCTTCCGCCGATGCAGAGACTCAACGTATTTGACTACGTTTAGCCTTACATCGGCGGAGTGGCTCAGCGCAGTTCAGACCGAGCATCCGCCGAGCAGGTAAGTCTGGGTGCTACGCCGGGACCTTCTGCCAAGCAATGCGCTTAGCGGAGGGGTCTCTAAGTATAATGGAAACATAGCCTAACAGAGCAAGTTCCAGCTATTTATTACTGCTATATATTTCTAATGGCATCTCAGCACTTTATCTTGTAGTCTGGTGTCATCACCTACAATGCAGGGCTATAGGCCATAACTGAGGATTGCCCACATTTCACAGCACTGAAGAGGATAGGAATAAATTAAGGCTATGTTACCACTTAGACGATTAATCGCCTGCGCACAGGATTTTCAGTTGCCTGCAGAATCGCCGGCGGGCAATTATTATAAAAAAAATCGGCTTCATAGAGAATGAATGGCCGCGATTTTTGATCGCCTCCACACGCTATCGCAAATTGCCTCCATTCATGTATATGGGTGCAATCAGAGGAAAATATTGCAACCCCAATTGCAACAGCGAGCGATCCTATCAATGTGGACAAGCCCATTGATACTAGTGTAGATGATTGGCAGGCGATTCCGCCGGTGATTGAAAATTGCAAGCGCAGGTGATTAATCGCCTAAGTGGGAACATAGCCTTACTAAATGTTCTCTTCACTTATCTCCTAGACATACATAGTATTTAACATTTGTAGTATGGGTCCTTGATCCAACTGTTAGAGCTTGTCCCTGCGGGCAGCTGCTTACATTAATGTAAATAGCTCTGTTCCCACATAGGCGGTTGGCCGTGGCTGCAATTTGAAGCTCCTTCACGCGCTACTGGCCACAAGCTACTGGTGGCTGTGGCAGATTGCTACGAATCGTGCCCATAGACATGAATGGACGCAGTCAAAAAACGTGCGTGGACGCAATGTTTAACATCATCCTTTCATTCTCTATGGGCGTGATCCGGGGCAGCTGCATTGACTCTCCATTAAAAAAAAACTGAACTAGTGGCAAAACGCGAGCAGCCGCCAAAGTAGGGACAAGCCCTAGGGGTATATTTTTTTTACTCTGGAGAAAACTACTTAGCGTAATTAAGCACTAATAAAAAATAAAGACTTTACTTATTGTCAAGCCTTTTGCTGCTTTAAACTTCTCCTTATAACCCATCGCTCTTAAGCCCCCCATACAGCTTACAATCTTGCCATACAATTTCTGTACAATCCACTTTTTTTCTACCAAATCCATGTAGTATGAAGACCGTTCTAAACCTTCCAGTCACTATGTATTCTATCAGGGAGGACCCGGCACTACATAGTTGTTGGTAGATATAAAGGAAATTGTATTGAGTGATCTAAAGATGTATGGGGGGTGGGCTTTATTCTCTAAAGAATGAAAACTACATCATATCAGGTGATTTGGCCAGTAGATTCTCTTTTTTTCTGTTTCCATAATTCAACACTATGGCATTTCAAAGCACTGCTTAGTTAACATAGGCCAGTGTTAGTACAGATTTGCCTAAATAAACAATATTCGTTCTGGGGAAACTTATCTTTTCACATCTGTCATGCTTTGTTTGCTTGACAATATGCCTTTGAAATACAAAGATTTGCAGAACGAGTCAGTATTAATCAGGAAAGGCGTTTCCTTATTGTGACATCTTCTTTTCTGCTTTTGAAATGGAGAGGACCACATTTACATACATTACAATGTACAAATATTTTCTACAAATCATAGCTCAGTTGAAGCTACACTTGTTCTTGAAAAGTTCAATCCTACTGCTGGGAAAAGTTTAAATCACTCTTGCATTATTGCTGCTCTTGGAAGGGCAATGGGTTAAGTGCTACTTTCACTTACCCTGTTCTTCCTACTAACTTCCCCTTTGTTTGTCCAGACCTCTACTCCTTATCTAAGGGCCCCCATATACCTTTAGATTTCTCTGTCAGATTTCCTTTAGATCTCCTTTTGTTTTACCAAAACCATATAATATGATGGACTTTCTAAACAATCAAGCCTACCTGTGTTTAATCACAGAGGACCCGGCACTACATAGTTGTTGGTAGATCTAAAGGATATCTGACAGAGAGATCTAAAGGTGTATGGCCAGCTTAAATCGCTCGGTTCATCCACCACAGGTCATCCACCACAGTGGCAGGAAAGTACCTTTGCATTGTAAGCTAGAACAACCACAGATAGCCACAGCACTAAAAAGAGGAAACCAATGGTGGTGACCACAGGAACAAAGAGTTATGCTAGCCATAAACATGCCGATAAGCGGCCGATTTTTCACCTGACCGACGGGCGTGCGTGCTCGCGCCGTCGGTCAGCGGAACAATCGGCCGCTAATCGGCATGTGCCCACATGGAGCGACAGATCCCTGTCGCCTCACTGCTCGGCTGGCCAGAGAACGGACATGTCCGATAATCTCTGGCCGATGGAAGCCGAGGGCATTAGCTTCAATGAAGACCGGCGTCTTCATTGAAGCTAATGGCCGGCACACAAAGGGTGCCGGCCGACTGAAGGGGCCCCATAATGCACCAGGGTGCAAACGTGATGACGTCATCACGTTTGCATCCTGGTGCAGATCGGGACTGGTCTGCCTGCACCCATCGGGGTGTGTATGGCAGCCTTTTGTTGAAGAATACAAGATGACACATTTGCATTTTGTATCAGAGTCTTTATCAGTCTCATGCAAGTATTTTCTCATTTAGTCTTCAAATAGTATACTGATAATTTTGTACCCTAAACTATAAGCGTTTGCCAGAAGATGGCAAATATTAGCAGTACCATATACAGAACCTTGAAGTTATTTACATTCTTTATAATTGACAAGATATGGGAGGTGTCTCTCTAAAGAAACATATGTGCCACACCCTGAGTATGATATGGTATATACAAAAAAACGGCTTTACCTCAAGATGGGGAACGACCAGATCCATGAAATAGGGGTTTTAAGGCATTACCACTTGCAATAAATAACATTGCTTAAAAAATCATCTTTACTCATTCAATAAAAAAAAAAAAAACACTGATCCGTCCCACACAAATGGGCCACAAGCATAGGCCATTTTAAGGAAAGTCCTTTTCCTTAACAACTATGCTAAACTTGGTTTATGTTGAGGGGTCAGTTTATTTGGGCCCCCATAGACACAGTGATTCCCGGGCATAGTTGAGGGAGATTGACCGGTGTGCCCGCTCACACTCAACGCTTGGTGGACGATCACCCGCAACCACAGAGGTGCCCACCTTGATGGATCCACCTGAAAAGCCCGACTCAGGTCCTCATCCAAAGTTTCTGACTGCAATCTGATGGTAATCCCTGCATTAGTGGCACACACAGGATTCCAATCAGTTCTGCAGGCGAATCACAGTGTGGTGACATCACCATGCTGTATAGAGTCATCTGCAAGACAGCTGGGAATCGAGATGGCTATGGCTGGCTTTATATCTACCCTTCATTAGAAATTGCTAACCTTTATATTGGACTGCAGTGGACTGCAGTGGCCATTGAAGCAGAAACTGACCCATTACTGGACCCCGTGCCCACCTTCCAGGCTGCCTTGCGGCCCATTTGCATGGATGTCCCCTCTGGGGTGGGATCGGCATGTGCTTGCCCCCTTACCTGCCTGCTCTATATAAGTTAATTGCAAGCCAGTACCCATGCAGTATTTTCTGCATGATTATACCTGCAATTGGTGTAATTTTATTGTATTTGCGTTATAGAATTTGCAACATTGTCCATATTATTAGCACCCTGCTATCCCTGAGGATGCCCTATTCATGGTGAAACGCACAGATAAGGAGCCTTGATACCATCTTCCAAATTATGAATTTTATATCATGGATTACTAATCTGTAATGTAAATGTCCTACAATCATGTTGGTCATGGGGACTACATATGTACTGTTTTTTATATATTGACGCTGCCTTTTGCTTATATATTGTAAAGTTCAGGGGAAAGGGATCACCAGCGCAGCCATATGATGAACAAAAACTACAGTTTGTTTCACCAGAAAACAAATTCTTGCAGCATATATAGCAGTTGTATTGCATGCAGTATCCAAACACATATATCCTTTGCGGTCAGTGGTTACAGCTCACCCATGACACTCAGGCAAACAGTCCTGTAAGCCCTCCCAGGCCTCCTCAGCTCCTCCACCCCGTCTCTGACATCAGAGCTTTTTCATCCAGCCTTCCTCTCTGGCTGAAAATCATCACCAAATCCTGGAGTGTACCCCAGGTGGAGTGGGAAGGCCCACCCAGTTCCTTCCCTCCCACTCCAGAGTCCGGGACCCGAAAAACTAAACAAATTGCAACTGGACACGAGGGAGCCCCAGCCAACCAGCCCAAACGTATATCTCTTCAATCTATACACATACTACTTGAAGATACTAATCTCAAAATCTACCTATTTACCCATATAAAAGATTTGAACAGGTAACTTTGGTCTGCTTGGTCGCCGGCTTTCGATCTGGCCCCCCGTTCTCTGCCTGTAAAGGCCCCCCAAGGGGGCTGTTGGTTGCTGCTTTCCTTGACTGCTTTTTCCATACCTACATCACGATACAGAAACCAATCGGATAAAGATACCGCCTGAAGAAGTACATATACGAAACGCGTGTTGGGGTGGACCCTGTTTGATATAGGATCCCTTACCCTGACTAATCTCCTGAAATTATACTTATCATCTACCATCACCTATCTAAGGTTATATACTGTATGGACTATATCTATGGACATTGCTATACTCTAGCTGTGTGATGTATCCTGGTCAGTCAACAATGTTATGCTCTTGTTTTTAACTCATCTTCGTTCATTAAACATGATACGGACATTTTTCCATAGTCCCCGTGCCCCTGGAATTGCTCCAGGGGGAATTCTTTCTGGTCTTGGGTCTCCCATTATCTAGTCAACCCCTAGTCAAATTGCAACCGTGGTTGCCCGTATATTTTCCCGGACTCCTTACCCGGAATATGGCCGGGTCCACAGCCCATAATATGGGGAGATATACTTCCCATCCAGGATCCACCCTTGGGATCCTCTACAATATATGAAATAAAAAAAAGTTTTCATTGAATGAATAAAGACAAATTTTTTTTACAATTTTATTAATTGAATGTGGTAGTGCCTTAAAAACGTATTACTATTTTATCTATCTGGTTGGATGGATACACCATTTTTCTGTGTATATTCGCTTTAAACACAGGACTTTGTCACATAATGTTATCCATACTCACAAAACTACTGAAGTTAAGGGTCGTAAGCTACTCTTGGTCACATATGTTTTAACCTCCCTAGCGCACTGCTGAGGTCCAGATTTCTGTACCAAAAGTGCACC
>CM070039.1:8594188-8612737 GCA_036250615.1 Ptychadena robeensis
AATTTGATTGTACAGAAATTGTATGGAAAGATTGTAAGGTGTATGGGGGCCTTTAGGAAGCACCAACAGGAAACGTCTGCATGGTCCTTGCATAGAATTCTCTAATGTGTGCTAAATAAATAGGATACACTTACAAATTTGATGTGTATATGACTACTATAAGGCTATGTTCCCACTAGGGCGATTAATCACCTGCGCTCGCCTCCATGCGCCATCGCAAATGGCCTTCATTCTTATCTATGGGCATGATCAAAGGAAAATAATCGTGGAAGCTGACCGTGCACGATCTTATCAATGGGGACAAGCCCATTCAAAATAGTGTAGGCAATTGGCGGCGGTTCTGCAGGCGATTGAAAATCGCGAGCGTCAGCCGATTAATCACCTAAGTGGGAACATAGCCTAACATGCCATGCAATAAAATAAGACTTTATATGCAGATTAAAACTTTGAGAAGTGGTTTTACGATGGGATTAGCTAATCCTGGAACCATTGTAAAAATGGGATGAGCTAAATGACACTCACTCACTCACTGTAAAGCTGGCCATACACATGCTGATAAGCGGCCGATTTTTAACCTGGCCGACGAGCGTGCGCGCTCACGCCGTCGGTCAGGTTAAAAATCGGCCGCTTATCGGCATGTGCCCACATGGGGCGACAGATCCCTGTCGCCCCACTTCTCGGCCAGCCAGAGATCCGACATGTCGGAAAATCTCTGGCCGGCGCGAGCCGATGGGAGCCGATGCCATAAGCTACAATGAAGCGTCCGCTTCATTGTAGCTTATGGCCGGCACACAAAGGGTGCCCAGCCGTCTGAAGCGCACCAGAATGCAATGGGATTGTAAACGTGATGACGTCATCACGTTTACAATCCCGGAAGAAATCGGCGGCAGATGTCGGCGATGGTCGCTGTGTGTATGCCCAGCTTAAGTCTTTATTGAATACAATGGGATGGATTTCCTTTTTTTTTATTAACAACAAATATAAACACTTACAAAAGTTTTCGGCAAGTCTTAAATTGTTCAGCTGGGCATAGATATTTCGAAATACTGCCGATCTCCCGGCAGATCAACCCCACGTAATGACGTCATCATGCATGGCCGGTCGTGCCAAGAATCGTCTTGGCACCCTTTGTGTGCTGGCAGTTACTTTGGATATGGACGCTGGTCCCCATTCAAAGTGACGGGATAGATCGAAGAAATTGACTGCCCAATTAGAGGGGAGAACGAAAAGAACCCCACAACTAATTAAATTCCCCCTGCGGACACCGCAGGGGCAAGGGGACTTTAACGGCCACTAGCATGAAACCAGTAACAAGGTGATATATAGGTAAAATGTTCAAAGTACTTTAATGAAAGTAATTGTTAAAAACATAGGGCATTTCAATGTTGGTAAAAATAGCATTATCAGTCTGGTGCAAAAGCAACCATAGGTGGAAAATACATAAATATGTGCTAAACAAATACAAGCGTAAAAGTTGACAATGGGTAGGTCATGATAAAAGTCCTGTAATTTCTTAGATTGATTTCCCAGCCGTATTATGGCCAAATTGAACTTTTAATCTTTAATTTAAACGTCTATGCCCAACTTTCCTACTACACTGGTCATGTAATACCATCTCCTTCACTCCCAGTCCAGTTTGTTTCACATAGACATAGACATAATCTTAGGAATAGGGACACAAATTGATGGAAATATCTAGAAAACCTGTCACATTCTTGAACCATCAACTGAAATTTACCAACATGTCTGATCACTGCTTTTATGTTCCATTTTGATCACATGAATGAATGAATGAATGAATGAATGAATGAATGAATGAATGGAAAAAACGATGAAACAATAGAACTGCTGCCACCTTTAGCGTACATTTGCGCTGTTGTTTCCCAGGCTGCTGTGGGCTGACCACCACTGAGCACTCCTGTCTGCAAACTTGAGCAGGCGCTCGGGGGGTGTTTAGATAACACACCTGTGACAGGTCTATAGGGCTAAAGCCCGAAAAACTAAAGCCATGTGCGCTTGCTTTAAGTGCTCATTTACCAAGCTGTAACCTGATTCTTGAATGTGTGTTTTCACTGTGTTTAGGCACTATAAAAGAGACAAGTTTTACATCATAAAACTGACCCGTTTATTGCTCGTTCAGGATTCAGCTCCTCATAACAGTTTTGACTATATGTGACCATATTTAGATATTTGGAACCTGACCAGGGTGGTCATACAACAATACCTGCATGCATTCACAGATACAGCATATTTGTTGTAATGAAACGGGAAATCAGCACTGGGAGCTAGATGTAGTCCTGGTTTTAAGCTAGCCATACACGTGTCGGATTCCATGTCCAATCGATTCACATCCATCCGATCGATTCTGGCGATTCTCCGGGAATCGAGGTGTGATCAATCGCCCAATTAAGAGTATCCATCGCAGCCTACCACCTTGTCCAACGGAGTCGGCGGATCCGGTGTCGATTGTCCACCTCACAAATGCAACTCTCCCTGATCCGGACAGGCATTGCATGAGAAAGACCAACATGTGCGTTCTCCGTCGGATCCGATTTCTGGGCCCCTGATCATCGGTTTTGCGAACGATCGGACAAGGTGGGCTGCATGCGATCCGGCACGATCGTTGGCGTGACGCGAATCGATCGTGCCGGAATCCGGTGCGAATCCGACACGTGTATGGGGGCCTTTAATCCATTGTATAATTCAAATCTCTGCCCAGTGTTTGAGTTCTAGTGGGCAGCTGTAACATTTAAGACTTTAGTTTGTTAGTCATGCCCCCCATACACCTTTAGATCACTCCATACAATTTCCGTTAGATCTACCAACAACTATGTAGTGCCGGGTCCTCCCTGATAGAATACATAGTGATTGGTTTAGAAAGATCCTCATATTACATGGATTTGGTAGAAGAAAAATGGATTGTACAGAAATTATGTGGTAACACAATACTGACCGACACTTTAGTATTTTATTTACTCCTGCACTCTCTACACTCGTTTTATTCTTTCCCCACTTTGTGTAATGGTGATAGTTCTGCAACATGTTTGTTTGCAGTACGTAGATCAAGTAGATGTATGGGGCCTTTAGTAACTGTAACGGGAGAAAGTGTTGGCTTATATTTCTCTTGTTGGCCTTTCACATATTATCTGTTTATTATTCCTTATATATATATATGGGAGTATAAGCAGAGGTACCTAATTTCTGAATAAAGTATGTGCCTAGGGTGGGAAATGCAGCAGCTAAGGTACAGAAACACACAGCAAATGTGCTTTTGTCTTGGGAAGTCATTATTTCATTGCACCCCTGGCGTGTTCAGGAGGTAAACCTATATTATTGTGCTAGCTTATGTAGTTTTTGCATAAATTAAGTTCAAAGTTCAGTCAACTTTAAAAATTTTTAGTTAATGCAGTGCTGGAGCAATAAAAAATATTCATACAACCATTCCCTACATCTACAGCATGTTAATTTTGCATATTTCATTAATTCGCCTTATACTCAAGTATATACGGTATTTAGTTTAATTAACAAAATACAATGGGCAGTATAAAAGCTTGAGAACCTTCCAGTGTTAGACATACTTTAAGGTTGTAATCTTTGAACAAAGCACCTCATATGATACACCTATTGTCTCTAAGTGTTTATGTGGCATCAAACCACTTTTTACATGAACATTTTGTGGTATATACTGAAAAGTTAATTGCATAATGAAATTAATCTTGATTCCTTGGTCCTCAAATGTAACTTTTGCTGCAGCGTGAATTTGCCCACATCAATAGAACAAGAATTTAAACCAGACAAAGTTTCTAACACTTCCATGTTCGTTCTCAAACTAGAAAATAATGTATAAAGCATTTTTAATGGGATGATTTCTAAGTGGTACTTTTTATAGCAGAGTGCCGATCCAGCATCTCCGGGAACAAAGAGTTAACTTGCCCGCTTCTATAGAAAACGTTTTAATGAGCACATTGTATAGCCGATTAGAACATTCCCAGAGCTTGTGCGGAAACATTATATGCATCTATTGCGTTGGCTTAATGAACAAGAGCTCATCTGGCGTTTCAATTTACGCGATTACTCTGACACTGTAGGTAATAATTTACTGTTTAGAATGATTACCAGCATGATATTTGTTTAATGAAATTTATAAACAAAAACACTTAGAACACATCAATCATTTGATGAATAAATATGCACATGACAAGCGGTGTTTCAGTTAGCGTTGACTTTGAAAGAAATCCCGCCAATGGTAAAAACTGTGCTAAAAAAAACCCCAAACTTTGATGATTAAATCTTTGGGAAAAAAACCCTGCCCCCCAGATTGCAGCTCTCCACTAAAATATCTAATATTAATTATCAAACCTCTCCAGAGTCCTAAATTAACATCACAACCACTGTTTGGATTTAATGCTAATTTTATTGAAGTTGTTTTGCAAAGCGAAATATATTAAAATTAATAGGGCAAATGACAGTGGGTTGTTAAAATTAATTACGTTGCCATTTTCTTTTCTTTTGGTTGACGAGGCTCGGTCGTAGTAGTGAATTTCCTGTGCACCTGCTCCTGCTGTGGCCTAAGTGATATAGAGTCTGCAAATCCAGAAAATTGTAGTATCAAATCTCCACACCAACTGTGCAGCCGCACTATCATCAAATCCCTGCTGAGAGGTGGTTCCCTTCAAATCCCCGAGGATATTTGCTTTCCCGCTCCCCCTGTTTCCAGCTTGAACTCTGACCCCATCCTTTCTCTTACATCATGCAGTAAGGTACCATTGTGATGGTTCATCACTGAGAGCTTGCAGACTATACATACCCATAGGCTCATTAGCAGGTCAAGAATTCACTTGCCCAAGGGCTGGCTGGGTATCGGGTTTAGGCTCCTGCAAATCTGGGTTTTTATATTGCCATAAAATATACGAAACTGTGTTAGCACTGCTGGACTAATACATTTCTGAGTATAATCAAATCGGAAGTTTTTTTCTTCATGTTTTTGCTGTGAAAAGTTTCATTTTAGAAGTTCTAATGGCTTTTAAATAAGACAAATGTGGCAAGATCTTCTTATGTGCATATCAAGAGAAACTATGGTTGGAGCAGCCAGAATAATCTGTTGCCTCACACCAATTTGTTCTTCACATTTATGTAAAGACGTGGGGACTTTAACGGTCGCCAGAATGAAAACCACGTTCCTAGGTGGATAATGTCCATAAATATGTCCAGTAGTTGATCAAAGTTTTTCATGAAAAAATCCAGTCAAGAGTCCAAATGTAGATCAACCGATCAGAACAAAACAAAGCTCAAATGGTGAACAGCAAATTAAATGTGTGAAGAGATGTTCATGTGTATGGGTATATGTGTATGTCATGTGTTAAAGATAAATTGTGCTCACCATGTAGAGTCTAAAGTGTCTTCTAAATTAAAAAAAAACCCCCAAAACAAATGATACTAACCTGGAAAGTGGGGAAATAAAGACTAATGTGTTAGTGTATATGTGTAACTTTGCCTGTGAAGATGTATCTAGCCTCAAATCAAACCATTGCTATACCTAATACGTGTTAAAGGTTGGCTATTCTCTGGGACATATCTGTTTTTTCTCATTAAATGGCCAAGACTGGCCTAAATATATAATCGTGGAGAATGTCTGATATGGTCTGTCAAAGCTACTTCTGTGTATGATCACAGTGTAAGAAATCTGTTATGAATATTAATACAACAAAAAGAGCAAGACAATTTCAATTAACACAATAAAAACAGATTACACATACATCTGAAATGCAACTATGTCAAATTCCAAACACAACTTGCCAAAGGGAGTTATACTTCACCCAACACTGGTGTAGACTGATGGTAGTCCCACAGATCTGCTAGGTAGGACACGGTTCTCATCCGTCTCTCTACTCTGTGTCAGGGTCTTTATCTTCCATCTCAGGAGCTTCTTTCTGGTCAGGAACCCCCTCTCTGGTCACGAACCTTCTTTATGGTTAGGAGTCCCCCTCTTCTGGTTAGCAGCCTCCTATACCTTTCTAGACTTGGGTTTTTATACCCCTTCCTCTAACCAAGCTATTCTGATAGTGACCAGAAGAATTCTCTGACAGTTTCCCATGCCCCAAGGTGAAGTATTACTTGGAGACTCCTGTTTACCAACGTTTCCATTATTTGTTTGTTTGCAAACTAGTATTCCCATTTATGTGCATTCAAATTATAACTTTTCCTGCATGTTTGCGGCGATTGTGCTCGAATCGATACAAAAGTCAAGCAGGCACCAGTTTTTTCAGGCGGGATCAATTGAAACTCGATTAAACAGGAGTCCAACATGTTGGTCAACCCTGTTTTTTCTTTCATCCCTTAGGCCAGTGGTTCCCAAACTTTCCACACTGGGCCCCCTTCTCTATTTAGGAACATTTTCGAGCACCCTCTCTCCATTGAAACACAGGTTCAGAATGAGGGCCGGCAGCTCAGGTAAAGAAGTTCAGTACACACGTTAGCCCATGGCAGTTTTGAGAACCATCATTCTAACAAAAGGCTTTGATTTCCTCAGAACAAACTGTACAATGATTTTGGCCATGCGTAGGAGAACTAAAAATAGAGCAGGCAGAACACAACCAGCACCGACTCTGAGTGTTTCTGAGTGGGGTGAGTGGGTGTTAAATGATAGATAAAAAGCTTTCTGCAGCTACAAAACGGCTAACTAGGAGGAGGAGCACAAGGTGTTGGTAGCTGCATATAATTATATATTCTCTTCTGGAGATGTAATAGTTGTATTGACCCTGATTGTATTATGCCTACACCTAATGGGCAGACAAACAAACAAAATAGATTAAACATATGTTTAGGTTCTTCAAACTAGCTATATTTTGTTTTGATAGCTTTGCAGACTCTTGGCATTCTGTTAACCTTCCCTAGCGCACTGCTGAGGTACAGATTTCTGTACCAAAAGCACACATAGACTTTAACGGAAAAAAGCTTTTTACATTGTAAGCCTGTAATTCATTGATTTTAATGGTAAAAAAGTGTGTCTTTTAGTCCAAAAAATATGATAACAGTAGATTAGACAGCCTATATATTATTTGTTGGAAATGTTATGATGGGGAATATGGACAAGAGTCAATAGAAAACCTGTATCTCTATGGGGTTGGAGTGCCAGACCTGTTAGTCTGAATAAAAAGAACCAAAATTACCCTCAAAATGTGACTTTTAATTGGCAGACTCTACCCAAAAAAGATGTACACAATTATCTGATAAGAAAAAACAACAACAATTTTATTATACTTAAAAATCACAGCAGACTTGATTTTACCACTTAACATGTTTCACCCTGTTTCTCTGGGTTCCTCAGGACAATGATAAAGCAGCTATACAATCAACTGTCATAGCTCGCAGGTGTCAACCCTTAACGGCTGGGGGGTGGGGGGATCAGACGGCCAAGTAGTCCAGAAGTTAAGTCCACCAGGACTCCAATGCTAACTTTTGTACTAGTTGGCTGTCTGAGACAGCTTTTGAAGCAACATAAGGGCAGTTGGGTTCCATTGAACCTATTATACTGCGATCCTGTTGCAATGGGCTCTGCTCAGCTTATAATGTTCAGCATACAATGACGTGGAACTAAAATCACTCACTAAAAGGTCTCATTTCCGCTGATAGATTGGACTGAATAAGTGGGCCTATTTTGTTCCCCCCCGTCTTTGGGCCACTGTGGATTGCCTTGTCGTACTGGGGTTTCGGTGGTTCTGCCTCTCCATCCCTGGTTTGTCTGCTCCCCCCACACCCCAGCCGAGCTATGAGTTCATTGTATAGATGCTTTATCATTGTCCCGAGGAAGCCCAGAGAAACAGGGCGAAACATGTTAAAAAATTAAGTGGTAATACAATGCATCTTGACTTTGCAACTTCAACTTGAAAATCAAGTCTGCTGTGATTTTTAAGTATAATAACATTTTTGTTGTTTTTTCTTATGAAATAATTGTGTACACCTTTTTTTGGGTTGAGTCTGCCAACTAAAAGTATTATTTTGAGGGTAATTTTGGTTCTTTTGATATGAAGGGGAATACGTAATGTATTTATTAATTGTGCCTTTTGACTGTGGCTCTTTCTATGCAATGTACATTTAGCTGCTTTTTCTTTTTATTTAAGGTTTTCCTAATAGGCCGAAGTCTCTTAAGGTAATCATTAACCCACACAGCCATAAAGGAGAAGCGACCAATGTGTATTATCGGCACGTTGCACCTCTCTTCAAGCTCGCTGACATTCAGACTGATGTTACAGGTAAGTTTGTTTCAGTAAATAAATCAACTGAATAGAGACAGAAAACATTGCTAAGCAACCAAGACAAGCTGAAATTTCAGTTAATCCCCACTGGCTTTCAGCTGCAGCTTAAAATACAGTAAATCAGGTTACATAGCCAATATGTTTACATCGTTAGATGTGATGTTTGTGTTATTCAGAGCCCTTTTTTGCTTCAAACTCAAACTGCGGATATTGAGAAAACAAAAGTAGCTTTGCTTAAAAACAAGGTGTTTGTAAATGCTGATATCCATAAAGCTCAGGTTTTTATTCCACAGAGTTCTTTACTTTTTAACTAAAAGTTTATTTGTGTTCAAACTTATGCTGTTTTTTAAATGGGCCACACACAACAATGACAATCCATGATGATCCAACCATCTATGGTTTGGATTTTAAAGACCTACTCTGTGGTACCTACCACACCGTACCATACTATACCATACATGCCAAACAAATCCTTGTCTTTAGGTTTAAGGAATCCGCACTCAGACTTTTTTCTTGATCTTTTAAAATCGTTAGCTCTTATTTTCAAATTGTTCCAAGGACGAATATATATATCATCAGCTCCACGCAGGGAACATGTCCTCACCCCTGACGCCATACATGCCAAACCTTTAGAGCAGGGGTTTTTACATTCATGATACTGGAAGTTGCGTCATTAAGTGTCATTTCCTGTATTTGGAATGCAAAAAGTGTTGATTCTGCGTTACAACTACAGGAAGTGACACTTTGCAACGTCACTTCCGGTGTGATTAGGTGAGTATTATGTCTCTTCTCTTATATTTTTCTGCTTGTGCAAATGATGTGCTGGGTGGGAAGTTAGGAAGGAGAGTAATGTACCATCCTGTTACTCTCCCTCCTCACCTCACTTGTAGGCATCAACTCTCAAGCTCTGATGCTTTCAGTAAACACGGCGACCCCTGTGAAACGGTCGTTCGACCCTCAAGGGGGTCCCGGGCCATCACTGCTTTAGAGCAATCTGTGAACCTTGAAAACAATGTAATCGTAATATATGTGCAGGGATATGCAAGGATTGATGTGATCAGGGAGTCATACTGCAAAAAATGCACGCCAAAGATGACGCATTTGTAGAAATCTTGCATGATAAATCTACTGCTAGAATATGTTATTAGAGTCAGCATCCTGACTTCTATATATACAGAGCTACTTTTCAGCTCTACTGATGGAGAGAGAGCTAGATAAATTATTGTTTCCCCAACTATACAGGGAGTGCAGAATTATTAGGCAAATGAGTATTTTGACCACATCACCTTTATGCATGTTGTCTTACTCCAAGCTGTATAGGCTTCGAAAGCTCTACTACCAATTAAGCATATTAGGTGATGTGCATCTCTGTAATGAAGGGGTGTGGTCTAATACAATCAACACCCTATATTAGGTGTGCATAATTATTAGGCAACTTCCTTTCCTTTGGCAAAATGGGTCAAAAGAAGGACTGCAGGCTTAGAAAAGTCAAAAAATAGTGAGATATCTTGCAGAGGGTGTAGCGTTTCATTCAAAATAGTCAACAGGGTCGCAATAAGCGCGTGGAACAACAAAGGTGCAAAATAACTGCCCATGAACTGAGAAAAGTCAAGCGTGCAGCTGCCAAGATGCCCACTTGCCACCAGTTTGCCCATATTTCAGAGCTGCAACATCACTGGAGTGCCCCAAAAGCACAAGGTGGTTCAAACTCAGAGCACAGAAAGCTGAAAGACGACCCCACTGAACAAGACACAACAAGCTGAAACGTCAAGACTGGCCAAGAAATATCTCAGACTGATTTTCTTAGGTTTTATGGACTGATAAATGAGAGTGGTCTTGATGGGCCGATATGATGGCACGTGGCTGATGGGTAGGACAGAGAGCTCCAGTCCGACTCAGACGCCAGCAAGGTGGAGGTGGAGTACTGGTTGGGCTGGTATCATCAAAGATGAGCTTGTGGGGCCTTTTCGGGTTGAGGACTGGAGTCAAGCTCAAACCTCCCAGTACCTACTACCAGTTTCTGGACGACACCTTCTTCAAGCAGTGGTACAGGAAGAAGTCTGCATCCTTCAAGAAAAAAACATGATTTTCATGCAGGAACAATGCTTCACACACGGCGTCCAAGTACTCCACAGTGTGGCTGCAAGAAAGGGGTATAAAAGAAGAAAAACTAATGACATGGCTCCGTGTTCACCTGATCTGAACCCCATTAGAACCTGTGGTCCATCATCAATGTGTGATTACAAGGAGGAAAACAGTACACCCCTCTCTGAACAGTGTCTGGGAGCTGTGGTTTGCTGCTGCACGCAATGTTGATGGTGAACAGATCAAACACTGACAGAAGCCATGGATGGCAGACTTTTGAGTGTCCTTGCAAAGAAAGGTAGCTATATTGTCACTGATTTGTTTTGAATGTCAGAATGATATTTGTGAATGTTGAGATGTGTATTGGTTTCACTGGTAAAAATATAATTGAAATGGGTTAAATTTGTTTTTTGTTAGTTGCCTAATAATTATCGCACAGTAATAGTCACCTGCACACACAGATATCCCCCTAAAATATCTAAACTAAAACAAACTAAAAACTCTTCCAAAAAGTATTCAGCTTGTGATATTAATGAGTTTTGTTGGGTTCATTGAGAACATGGTTGTTGTTCAATAAAAAATGATCAAAAATACCACTTGCCTAATAATTCTGCACTCCCTGTAAAGAGCCTTGTGATTCATCAAAGTATCCTTTAATCTTCTGGACTATCGTATTTGTCCAGCTGATTTTAGCCATGTTTCCAAAGCAGGATGAAAAATTTAAATGAGATAAGAAAAAACATTATCTCAATTTGTTTAATGTAAAATAATTTTCCTTCTGTAAAAACTGGCCCCACCACTGTTCTAAGGCTATGTGTCCACTGCATTAAAATCCCTGCGTTTGCAGCGTGTTTTTTAATGCACCACAAAGCATCTGTTGTTTCCACAGGTGCGTTCGGGACAATGACATAAACACAATGTAATTCAGTGGAAGGGTATGCATTTTTGAAGTGTGCTCCCTGCATTCAAACAGGGGGAAAAATTCCCCTGATACTGAGCTAGAATCCCATCACAGACACGTCTTAAGGCCCCCATACACGGGTCGGATTCCGGCCGGATTCCGGCACGATCGATTCCGGGCGCGTGCACGCGAAACGATCGTGCCGGAATCGTGTGCAGCCCACCTTGTCCGATCGATTACGTCCGATTGATCAGGGGCCCAGAATCGGATCCGACAGAGAACCAACATGTTGGTCTTTTTGATCCAATTCTGCCCAGATCAGGGGGAGTTGCCATTTGTGAGGTGGACAATCGGACACGGAATCGTCCCGGAATCCGTTGGACATAGTGGTATGCTGCGATGGATACTCATAATTGGCCGATTGATCACACCTGCGATTCCCGGCAGAATCACCGGAATCGATCGGATAGGTGATCGAGCGGCCATGGAATCCGAACGTGTATGGCTAGCTTTAACGTGACCCATGTTAATGCAGCGCATCCCTTAATGCGGTGGAAACATAGCCTTAGTCGTAAGATAGCGTCATATGCATTGCAGTCTAATGGATCTAATGAAGACGTTTTGTCTGCATGTAATGGTTTGTTTGAATGATACTAGAAGTCATATTGAATAAAAAGTTGTATTTCATAGAAACTGTGCCCTACGCAGAAGAATTGTATTCATTTCTTGTTTGTCGAGATTGGATACTTGTTATTTATATCAATTGCTCTGACTATTTACTGCTCACTGTTATATAATACAGGCATTTTACAGCAAATATATTTGGATCTGTGTGACTGAAGTAACCAGGCAGTAGAGATGGTCGAATTTTTATTTCAAAAATTCGACCATTTCGACGGTTTCAACCTAATTGCAAAGCCCCTGAGCATGGTATCATCACCAAACTTGCTGGAGATGTAGAGAAGGGTTGGGGGTATACTACTAAAAAGAATGAAAGTATGTCTCTAACACAAATAGTTTTTTCACAAATGAAGTTCAAAGTCAAGTAAAAATTTTTACTTTAACTTTCAACCTAATTTATGCAAAAACTGCATGTGCTAGAGCAAAACTTTTTTTTTCCAAATGTTCCTCCAACACTTCTCTACATCTACAGCAATTTTGATGATGATACCATTTTCAGGGGCTTTGCAATCAGCTCACAAAGTTAGCCAGTCGAAAAATTTGACCATCTCTACCAGGCAGTCTACTCTGAAGACCTCCTGGCATGCAGAGACATAATATGTAGATCCTGATGCCTTTGCTACAAGGTGTTTGCAGCCCCACCACTGGCCATAGAATTGCCATATCATTGTGTGCAGCAAGTTATATGGACAAAATGGCCATGTGCCTTTGCAGTTTTATTTTTCTGGCTAAAATAAACACTTTTTATCTGGATGTTAAAAATACAGCTTTTAAGGGATACTTGCACGCTTGGTTATGTGTTATAGAAAGCCAGGCCTTCAGAGGACAGGTTTAGGTATGTATGGTGAATTAAGAGAAAGCTACATAGAATATGGCCCTAATAGGGATAGCAAGACCCCCAAGGATATGTTCAGCAGGATAATTGATTGAGATGATCAATTAATTCAGCTTATTGATCTGTACTTCTCTAGTCAGGATCATTTGATCAGGTCTCAGTTCAGCTTTTTGCTTAGGCTTAATGCGGATGTAAACTGTAAACATAAAAACATGAAAGAAATAAACATATACATATAACTCACCTCCATGCAGCAGTCAACCAGAGAGAGCGACCCCTAAATAATAAAAGAAATACTCGTCATGCCTGGAGTGTCCGGTCCTCCAGGCTACAAGTTGGAGGAGGCGTGAGACTCTTCCGGTCTCGCTCCCGTCAACAAACTGGATTTGAATCCGGTGACGTTCCCCACTACCTACCGCTGGATTTCAATGTTGCTGGCTGCTGGAAGCAAGGGGACATGGGAGAGTGACATCATACCGTCTATTCCCAGCATTAGAAATAGGGTTGGATGAAAAAATCTGCTGAAAAAAACTTCTACAGATATCTTTTTCTTATTTAAGACTTTTTGAATTTTCTTTTTTACTTTCTTTCTACTTTTTAATTACTTTTTGTTTGATTGTCTCTTAATTTATCCCTCTTGATATGTCTCTTGTTTAATGTCCTGTTACTCTGTAGCTGCACATCCAATGAAAATCCAGTGACCTTGTGTCTGTGAGAAGTTTCTTTGCTGATTGTGACACCTACTGGCCAATGTAGGCAGAGGCCCGCGTGGAAAGTCCTGCTGACGAATAGTTACTGGCATGATCATCTTATGAATCAGAGAGTTTTGTTTTTATGACCGTGCCTGTAACGTCAATGCATTTTTAATTTCAAGAATTATATAGAAGTTTAAAAATATAAAGTGCACCTGTTGTTAATTTCAACATCAACTGTCACTGATTTTAAACCACTCTGCTGCTTAACTGAACAGATCAGAAGTTTAACTCACTTGATACTGAAAAAAAAAGTGTTCCTTTAAGTTTATTTTTCATCACACTGCAGCCTGCCCCCCAGAGAATCGACTGCCACCCTTTCTGTGCTGGGCAATACTTTGGTATTCCCTATCCACAGTAATAGAATCAGCTGGGAATCTACCAACATATCAGATCGGGGTGATTCCTAGTCAATCTCGCCAGGTGGACACACCTGATTTTCGGCTGAGCGATGAAGAATCGGGCAGGCATCTGCCCATGCATGGCTACCTTTAGATTACCATTGTTGATCCTGCCAGGACCTGTATTAATGTGTCAGCAATTATACTCTAAGCCTGAACCTTTACACAATTTTTTTGGGGAACATTCTTGCGACAATTTGACCATATGGGTAAATGGGGCGCGTTAACAATAATACAGTGCTTAAAGCATGATAAACACCGGCAAACCTTGCCCGCAACCCCATCTGGATGCTGAGGCGTACTTGGCCCCAATTGGAGACAAGACCTTAGAATCCCTCCAAGTTTATTTGCCCTGTTTATTGAAGCTAAAGTTGGAATAAAACTAAATATAGACTTTAAACCTTCTGCTTTTGGTATTTAAATTATAAAATTTTTTATAAATATTTAAACTTTTTAAAATAAGGGGGGGTTTCCACATACGTCGGGACCTCCTCTGCTAAGGGGGCACATTCACTTACCTGCTTGGTGGATGCTGTGTTCAGACATCCGCCGATGCAGAGGTTCAACGTACCCCACTAGGGTCAGCCTTGCATCGCCGGAATGGCTCATTGCTGTGAGAACACAGCACTGGCCGAGCAGGTTAAAGAATGTGCTCCGTCGGGACCTACCGCCAAGCAATGCGCTTAGCGAAGGAGGTCCCAATGGATGTGGAAACTCCTTTCTAAAAGTGTCAAGTGAACCTAGCCTTTTATTTACACATATTAAACATACTTGGCCTTATGAAATCTTTCACTGCAGAGTTCTGTAGCAGTGCTGGTGAATACACATGTATATATCATTTTTTGTCGGCAATGGGTCTAGAATACCAAAAAGCCCTACAACTCATTCTTATACCAGACCATAACCAAGAACAGACAAGCATGAACGATTTATGTAATCTTGCATATAACGATGTACATTCTTACACAAAGCATCCATCTGTGAGTGTCATGTCAGTCAAAAAGAATCTTTGATGGTTGGTTACAGCTGTGCAGTCTCTTCTGGCACTGCCGCCCCGGAAAATGCTAAACGTGGCGGCTCTGCTCTCTGCCATCTGCAGCTCAGCTTATCCGTTTTGCTGTGGCATTTCATGTGCTGCGCAGGGTATTGCAAGAGGCCAAGATGACAATGTAGAGTGACAGATTCATTTCCTCTGGAGGGTACATATTCTGGTATGCATTCGCGCCACCCTTCTCTCTGAGATTTGCTCAGCAGCTACTGGTATTTGGCTTTTTGTAGCAGTTCTCTCCTGAGTATATTTGCTCTTTTTGTATCTTTCAAGTGTAATGCGTGGTTTAATTGCATTGAATTTTGAATCTTGTCAAGTATAATATGTATACTCTTTCTGCCAAACACAGAATAATAGTAAGAATAGAATAGATAACCTAGAAGAATGAGGGCAGAAGAAGAAGAAGGGTCCATAGACTCTAGTGGTCTTTTTGTTCTATAGTTTTACCTCTCTGTTCTAAATATCAACTACTCTTTCAGGAAATTATACTTTCTAATCTGAGGGGTTAATCTGAGCTTAATTTCATATTGAATATACTTCCCTCCTGTACCTTATTCACACCCTAATGCATTTAAATGTTTCAGTCTCGTCCCCTTTTGTCCTCTTTTCTCAAAACGGTACGTAACGATTATGATGTGTAATACCAACAACAAAAACTGAACTGGAGAGTGGAAGTAGGACATCCCTCTGTGTCCTACCTATCACTTCCCAATATGGAGACTAGGGGCTCCAAGGGACTTTTAGGGCACTGATCATTCCACTGCTTTGTAATAAGATTTTTTTGATAGTTTATTGTTACATGATATGTAAACAATAATGATACATGATGCATAGTAATAAAAAATTCATTTTATACAGCTGTTTCAAATTCAGTTGGATTATAAATATTTAAAATTTGCATAGAAAAATCACAATGACTGAAGGACACCTTCTCAACGCATTTCGCTTTTATAGCTTCTTCAGGACATATATAGGTGCTCAGAATTTCTAATGTTAGAGAATAGTAGAGTGTTGTACCGTGTTAGCCATCGATAAATATAGAGAGTTTGGAGTTCAAGTGATACCGTTTATTGGCTAACTGAAGTCATTAGAGAAGCAAGCTTTCGGGATATCGCAGATCCCTTCTTCAGGCTAATCACCACTGTCACAAACCCCCTACCAACAGCAACCAGTCTCCTCGACACTTCTCCACAGTCGCAGTCCCGGTCCCAGCCACTGGGAGCCCTCGGACTGCCTTCCTCACTGTGAACAGGCCAAAAATGGGAACCGATTGGTTGGCAGGGATGTGAATGCAATACACTATACAATCTCCATGCAATCTCGGTGATTGTATATGTATATATCTCGGTATCACTGCCACCAGTCTGGAAAATGAGCCAGACATCTCCTAACTAAACTATCCCTGTGGGAGGAAAAGTTAATTCAACAAAAAAATCTAGAAATAACAATATCTATCACTAGGTAGCGTCTCTCCCGTAGCTTAGATTCTTTGTGGGTCATTAATGTTAGAGAATGATATAATCAATTCCACATAATTCATTTTCTATGTGAGTTTGTTCACATCTACATATGGTATACTCACAGCCTACAGCTGTGTTCAAGGTCAGATGGATTGGATCACCCCTGACCGAGCAGGACACCAGGGGTATTCAGGAAAGGCCCTGAACCGGAGGGAATAGGCCCCAGGATAACGAGGGATACCAATGGGCACATTGGCAATATTACACAATATTACGATGTGTAATATTCTCACATTTCACTGGTTTAGTTCCTTCTTACTGGTCTCCTTCTATCTTTTTAATATGTTTGAGGGCCCATTCATACTACTTGCAGCACAGCAGTTTACTGGCAACGGAACCCATTGGCGGTAGTCCATTGTAAATAAACCCTTTGTTTATATATTATATACTAGTGTAAGGGAGGCGCTTACACTGCTGTAAAAAAATTTGTGCTGCAGGGTGTCTGCCTTCCTATGCATTAACACAAATGCGCAAAACCATTGTAGACACCTAAAGGTCTCTAAAACTGGAAATAGTATTTTAAATGAGGTCTTAGTAAATATCTACATGGGTGAAGGGGGTGTACCTTCTGCTGTTGGTATTTGTTTAGTGATGCAGACATACAGCATATACTGTATATTCCTCTATTGGTGGAATGTGTTTGCGCCTGCTCTGCCTTTTTTAGCTAAACAGGTTGGAATAATAAAACAGAAAATATGATCAGGGGTGCACATAACTTTTTTAGTGAGCTCCTCAGATGAGTACCAGGAGATGGTGCTTAGTACTCACCCCATATGTATGTGGTCTTTTTCACTGTCTCCCTCACTGTCCTCTGTGTCACTCTTTCTCTATGGTAGCAGATGGACCTCCCTGTTCCTGATTGAGCCTCCAATTAGTCTCTATCCACAGGCCAACAGCTGGCTTTAGGTCAAATGTAACTCTGTACAACACAGTACAACACAGTTTGAACCCCAAGATCTCATACCTCAGTAGTACAACCCTGACATTTTCTGGCTTAGTTACTTACCCCTGAGACTACCTGCAGTCCAAAGGTCAACCTTTCATAGTCATATTCCAGCTGTCACACAGTGCTTTCCTCTTGTTAGATTTTACTCTTACATATGCCTACTCTGACTTTCCTCCCCCAGATCCCCAACACCCTTAGAAGTCCTTTTTTTTGTATTATTAATTTACATTCCCAATTTCACACCCCTAACTGCAACCTTTCATAGTTTATCATGTTTCCCTGCGGTTCTCCAAGTGACATAAATTGTATACATGTAACATTTAGCTGCGGCCGCCCAGACACGGAGTGCCTCCAAGTTATTAGTACACATATGAGCTTTGTAACAATAATGCCGGTATGCATAGCTAGTTTTTGGCCCCTTATGAGTACCAGAGTACCACTTATGTGCACCCCTGGGTATAATCAGGGGTGCACATAACTGGTCCGCTGGTACGCATATGGGTCTAAAACCCCTCTCTGCGTACCTGTCTTATCCCTCTATATCGCATGTGCGGACTACAGACGGGACAGATTGACGGGGCTTCCGCCCCCCCCCCTCCTTCTTCTTTCCTGCTGCGTAAGATCTGCTTGTGTAGCTGTGTGACTGCAAGCAGAGGAGAGCGTGTCAGGTAGGAGGAAGCTGATAGGCTCAGAACTGGAGCCTTTGCCGACACGCCCCCTGTGTTCCCGAGGCAGGAGAGAGAGAAATCAGGGCTAATCTGTTAATTTTTACTTCGTAAAGGTGTCTATTTGAAGGCCAGGACTGTTCCCATTCCTTTCTAATCACACACCCTCACAAAAGTGGCTTCATGGAATAATAATTCATAGTATTAGAGGGAATACTAGTGCACTGCACTGAGAGAGTGTGTGTTTGTCCCTCACAAATGCATACTGGTAAGATGCCACTTCACTCTGTGTGTGTGTCCTTTACAAATGCATACTAGTAAGATGCCACTGCACTCTGTGTGTGTGTCCTTTACAAATGCATACTGGTAAGATGCCACTTCACTCTGTGTGCGTGTCCTGTACAAATGCATACTAGTAAGATGCCACTGCACTCTGTGTGTGTGTCCTTTACAAATGCAT
>CM070039.1:8612837-8624622 GCA_036250615.1 Ptychadena robeensis
CACAGGTGACCTATAGATGGGGACAGCTAATCCGAGGCTCAATCAGGAACAGGTAGGTCCTCAGGTAGGTATCTGCAGCAGAATCTACCATGCAGGAGGGTAACGCAGAGGACAGTAGACCACGCTACATATGGGGCGAGTACCAAACATTATCTGCTGGTACTCATCTGAGGAATTCACTAAAAAAGTTATGTGCACCCCTGGTTATAATACAACTCCTAATAAAATTAAAATAAGGTAAGTTACTGACCGGGAAGAGGCATACCACTTTTTAGTTTAAATAGTTTTGCATGCTTTGAATTACATATTGCTTGGGAGAGGTCAAGATCAGGTTTACAGTTACTGAAGCTCACCTTTAAAAAAAACATTCTGTAGAGTATCTCCAGATTTCCTTCATATAAACTCTGCACTTACAGTGCTCACAGAGAAAAGCTATTCAGTGATTTATAGCCCACAACTCATGGTCTTTTATTGGTGAGCAGACTGTGTAAATATGAAACCATATTTGAAATCCACAGTACTGTGATGCTGGGGTCCTGTTATGGTTACACATTAACCTTTGTCTATAGCAGCACCTATTATTTCTACCTGTTTCTATACCACCTGCATGTTATACAGTACATAGTCGTATCACTAACTGTCTCTCAAATGAGCTAACAATATAAAACCCCATAAACGCATAGATCCGTGGGCGATTTTGCAAACGATCGATCGCTGTGTGTACACGGAGATCTCACTGCGATCAGTCATAGATCGATCACCCACAGAACAAATGCGCCCACCTGGAACAATCGCACTACAAGTCAGTCGTAAGGCGATACTTAAACTTCTGTAGATAGTGATCTGGGCAAGAGAAAATGTACCCATTAACAGGCCAATTCTTAATGCAAGTTTGCACCGATCGTTCCCAGTTGATACTCTGGATGGGGACCCTGGTCTCCATCCAAAGTAATTGAGATCGAACAGGGATTAACCAACATTTTATTTTCCTGTTTGATCGACATTTCTTCAAGCGGGATTGGTTAATCCCTGTTCGAACGCCATTACTTTGGATTGGAATCAGGGTCAACATCCAATATATCGACCGGGAATTGCTCATGCAAAGTGGTGCGCATCGATTTGACGATTCGCTGAGCCTTTGTGTCTGCGATTGAAAGGGTATCGACCCTTTAATGTACCCATGCACGGAAAGATTTTTCATTCGAATAGAACCCTGCCCACCTTGAGCGATCCCACTTGAATGAAATATTGATCGAACAGGGATCCAACATGTTGGTAAATCCCTTTCTGGTCACCATTTCTTGGATGGAGACCCTTGATCCCCATCTAAAGTATTGTCCAGGGATCGATCATCTAAGGTGATGCACATTGCTTCTTTCGTCACCGCATTGTGATCAATCGTTCATCGATCGCACAGGAATGTATATGTGTATGGGTATCTTGAAACCTGGGACCCTAGTGCCGCATGGAGTGATTACAGGGAAATGTTTAGACCTTTTAGACAATCTTTCATTATGTTTCATTGTCACGATGAAAGCGAAAAGATTAGCGAAAGGGAACTTGCATTTCTATTGTCTGCTAAGCATTTGTCGTGCCTTCAGCAAGGTGTCAAAGCAAACTAATATAGTTTTCATGAAGTTTCTTCAGAGCAGCACATCCTTCACATTAGGGGTGTGTTTCCATTATACGTCGGGACCCCTCAGCACAGTGAAGACACAGCATCCGCGGAGCAGGTAAGTGAATGTGCTCCGTCGGAGCACATTCACTTACCTGCTCCGCGGATGCTTTGTCTTTTTTTTTTTTTTACATTTTTATTGAGTTTTATAACATACAGTAAATAAACGTCAAATCCATAGCAACGATACAGGCATACAGAAAAAATATAAAATGATATGTCCGTGTCCCGAGCTGAGAGCACTAGCAGTAAAAAGCATGTTTTAAGAACCGAGTCCAGCTGTGTGAGACAAGGGCGGTCAGACAGCAAAATCCTGTAGCATAGCATGTTAGCAACGCACATATTAAAAAGTAAAACAGCAATAACAGCATTGAAGCTGAAAACACATAGTTGGCGAGTGCGCTAGAGTCCTCATACAACCTTATCATATAACATTCAGACAAAATAGAAATGGGGAGGGGGGGGGGGTATGGATATAGCGTCCATAAACGCAGGGAAGGGGCAAAGGTCAAAAGAAAACTTCACAACTCAGTTTGCAGCATCAACCTAAAGTAAACCAACATCATCTAGTGCAATACATCAGTGATAGGGGTCTCAAGGGCGCCCGAGTCTGAAAGCGACACCCTCCCTCGCGTCCATGCACACCCATATCGTCTCTGACTCCAAGAGGGCCGACCTGCCCCAGGTTTCACAAAATTCTCAAGCGGAGACCACCTACGTGTGTCTTCCACCTTCCACTACACCACCCTCAGAGGGCCCAATGTGCCGCTGATGTCCCCCCGCAAATACCACGTAGAGTGGCGATAGCAAAGCATCAAGTCCCTGAGTGCACGTGGGGGATAAGCCCGGGGGAGAAATCTGCGCCATCTTCGAAACAATTTAGTGACCTGTTTGTCTCCCATTGAATCTGCCGTCAAGCGTTTCAATTGGAAGAGACCAGTCAGCGCAGTCTGCACCATAGAAACAGTTGGAGGGTCGGGAGAGAGCCACGCCGCCATAATAGCCCTACGTGCCGCAAGCAGGCACAATTGTGCCCATTGAGACAGCGAAGACAGGATATGTGGTTGTGCCTCCCTATCCAGGTGCGTGAATAGAAGTAATAGAGGTTCCCTAAGGAGCACCTCCTTAGTGAGGTCCTGTATGTACCTAAGGACATCCTGCCAAAAGGCGGAAATCGCCGAGCAATGCCCCAAGCAGTGCACCAAGGGAGCCTTATACAAGCCACACTTGGGGCAGCATCCCGCGGCCTGGATGTGTGCCAACGCTGGCCACACAAGGGGATAGAATCCCATATAGGCTTTGTGCAAGCATTTGTACTGCGTCTCCCTCCACACTTCACTTGTGATTAATTTTCGGACAGACACATAACCCGCAAGCACCTTGTCGCGCAGTTCTGGCTGAGGGAAGTCCGCGACCCAGGGGGTGTCCATTTTGGGAGACACCGCGACTGAGGTTTCCTCCAGTAAAAATTGGTAGAGACTCGAGATATCAGGGGACCTCGTTAGCAGAACTCTATCAAAGACATGAGGGGCGAAGACCGCTTTAGCATCTCAATGTAACGATTTCCAGAAGCTAACCATTTGCAGATAATAAAAAAAGTGATGAGATGGGAGACTATATTCGCCACTCAGCGCTTCAAAGGAGAGTAAGTCTCCAGACGAGTTCTGAAAGAACTGTGATAGCGTCGTCAGACCCTGGGATTTCCAAAAGGTATAGATCATTGCATTTCCACACTCCCCTGTAGCCGGGTTTCCCAGAAAAGGCAGGTGTTTCGATACTGTGCTGGGAAGATGCAGGATCTTGCGCACCTCCCTACACGTCACTACAGCGTCCCTATAGAGGACACTGTGTTTAACGATAGGCGGTAACTTTGCCGGTGGGCAGTGGAGAATCGCGGGCAAAGACCAGGGGTGTGCCATTTCAGCCTCCAATGTATAGTTGGAGAATGAGGAGGTGCCCCCTGTCCAATCTATGGCATGTCGTAACAAACAAGCCAAATTGTATAGTCTTATGTCAGGAGCAGCCAGGCCGCCCTCCAATTTCGGTAGGGTCAGTTTCTTATAGGCAATTTTTGGCTTGCCCCCTTCCAAATGAAGTCGGTGAAGGCTCTCGGGAAGGCAATCGGGAGAAGCAGGACATTTTCAACAGGTGAACTCGTCCGTCAATGACAGGGGCAGATTCTTCCACATCTCTAATTTCGACGTAATTTTATGAAAGAGTGGGGGATAATTGAGGGTATAAAGAGAGGCGGGTGTTTTACCTATCTTAATGCCTAAGTAAGTAATGTGCGTCAAGGCCACTGCAAAGGGAACATTGCTCATCCAGTCGGATGTCCGGTTGGCGGTCAGGGGTAGGATCTCACTTTTAGACAGATTAATCTTTAGACCAGAAAACGTCTCAAAACACTGTAAGGTGGCGTTCGTCAAAGGGAGGTCGTGTGAGGGATTGTCAGTAAAAAGCAACACGTCATCTGCGAACATGGCGGCTCTCAACCCTGCCCTACCCACCGGCAGCCCCCTGATACCCTGTGGGGAATGTAGGAATCTGGATAGTGGTTCAAGGGCCAGATCAAAAAGTAGTGGAGACAGTGGACAGCTTTGCCTGGTACCCTTTTGTAACGGAAAGGATTCAGACAAGAGACCAGCAGTGCCAACCCTCGCCAGGGGCGACATGTACATTTGGATCAGAAAGTGGATAAAGGGTCCCTGAAAACCCATTTTCTCCAGGACCAGGAAGAGCCAGTGGAATTTAACATTGTCAAATGCTTTCTCTGCATCCAGAGAAAGCAATACAACATCCCTCTCAGGGAAGGATCTGGCATATTCCAGCGCCAGCAAAACCTTGCAGATATTTGTCACGGCCGATCGCCCCTTTACAAATCCCACCTGAGCCGGATGCACAAGCTGCGGTAGTAAATCCACCAGACGATTGGCCACTATCTTAGACATAACCTTCGCATGAACGTTTATCAATGAGATTGGGCGGTACGAGCCCGGTTCTAGGGGATCTCTTCCCTTCTTGGGTATGACCCGAATACAGGCCTCACGAGCCGTAGGGAAGTAGGCGCCACCCCCCCAAACTGACCCAAACAGCCTACACAAAGGGGCTCCCAGCGTCGGGAGAAGAAACTTATAGATTTCAGCCGGAAGGCCATCTGGGCCAGGACTCTTGTTATTGGGCATGGTTTTTACTGCACGAGCCACATCCTGCTGCGTGATCGGGTCATTGAGAGCTGCCATGTGCGCCTCCGACAGGCGAGGAATCGGTACGGAGTTTAAAAACTCCTTCCCTCCCGAAGGAGATGGGTTGACATCACTGTAAAGGGATTGATAAAATCGGGAGAATACCTTAAGAATACCGGCTGGAGAACGCTCCAACTGGCCAGTAGGGCCTCGAATGCCAGAAATA
The DNA here is from genome assembly GCA_036250615.1 of Ptychadena robeensis. NCBI lineage: Eukaryota > Metazoa > Chordata > Amphibia > Anura > Ptychadenidae > Ptychadena > Ptychadena robeensis. The sequence goes on from CM070039.1 coordinate 8,617,921, forward strand.
ACAACAGGGGACTGCCTGTCTCTAACCAAATTTGCAAGCATACGTCCCGCCTTGTTTCCAAATCTGTGGAACCGCATGCGTACATGGGCTTCCTTTATCATTTCCGTCTTCTGGGACCACAGGTCAAACTCCTTTTTACAATAGTACCATCTGTCCCTATGACTCTTAGAGGGCACGGCCTGTAGAGTAGCGTGTGCCTGACATAATTGAGCACTTGCCTCCTGAAAACGCGTACGGGTCGCCTTCTTTTTCGATATGGCGTAAGCAATGATCCTCCCTCTCAGGTAGGCTCTTCCTGCTTCTCAAAATAATACCGGTGTGTCTGCATGCAGACTGTTAGTGGCAGCATAATCAAGCCACGCCCTCTGAAGCATCTCCAGAAACTCTTTGTCAGAGAGCAGAAAGGTGGGACACCTCCATACTGCATCGGGGGGATGTGTCGAAGTCAGGGAAATGTCCAGGGATATCGGCGCATGGTCCGATATCACCAGGTCATGTATTGTGGAGCAGGTGACCCTATCCAGTAGTGGCGCGTTTACAAAAAGATAATCTAGGCGCGCTAGTGACCCGTGAGCCAAAGAAACGAATGTAAAGTCCCTTTCTAGTGGATGTGAGAGGCGCCACACGTCACAAACATTGGAGGCACGGGCGAACGTCTCCAGCATTGAAGCGGTAGGGGGGTGAAGTCCAGAGACTGGGGGGGTACCACAAACCTTAGCCCTTCGATCCTCATCAGGGTGCATGACCGTGTTAAAGTCACCCCCTATCAAAACATAGTGGATTGGCAGCCGCCCAGCCCGTGAGATCTTGGAAAAAGGCAGCAGTGGGGGAATTGGGTGCATACACATTAAACACCGTCAGGAATATATCATCAATTTTCAAGGTAACCCGTACCCCCCTGCCTCCCTGTAAGGGCTGGACATCCAGCACTTGACCTTGTAAAGAAGAGCGGATCAGAATGAGGACACCTGCCTTCCTCCCAGCGGCTGCAGAGCCCGCCACAGAGCCCACCCATAATTTTTGCATGCGATGAAAATCATGTTCTAGGAGATGTGTCTCTTGGAGTAAAGCAATATCCGCTTTCAAGCGATTGAGGTGTCATAACACCTGAAAGCGCTTCTGGGGTGTACGCAGGCCCTTTACGTTCCAAGAGACCACCTTGAGAGATCTAGACATTACCAAGCCAATACAAGATTAGCAGCAAGCGAACGGCCACATTCGCCTGCTCAAAAGTCGGTATACAGGTAATGAGGAACAGGGCATATAGAGCCCTCAGCGCATGCACTAGAAGAAGGGGAACAGGCTCCACAGAGCCAGACATAGCATGGTAATGTATAATAAAACATATGCTGCAAACATAAACCAGAACAAAGAAAACAATAAAAAAAACGTATGCAGGTAAAACGCATAAACATGACGTCTTGTGACATCAAAATGAGTAAAGGATACCCAGTGGTGACTTCACTTTTTTCCTCATGAGTCGTCATTATGTAGCTCAGGTGGAGAAGCGCTGTCCACACGGGAACCCACCAAAAGAGTTGAACGATCGTAGATCAGAATAGCAACCTCAAAGACAGGTAGTCGAGCATCCAAGAATAAGTCCTGGCAGCCGCTGTTGGCGGAGTTCTGAGAGGCTTGGTCCTGTGCTGCATCCTCCAGCGCGGAGATCCTGGCCTCTGCCTCAGTTATGCGCGACGTCTGCACAGCCAGGTCCTGCCGTACACCCTTCAGTGCCTTGGTTATAGCAGCATCCACTGCCTGTTGGATCGTGGGCTTCAGCAGCCGCGCCACGGCCCGAGCTATTTTAGTATGCCCCATGTCCTCCTCTTCTCCCTCAGAGAGCGAGAGGTCCTCAGGTGGCGTGGCCGGAGCCATCTTGGATTTTTTGGAGCGTGGTGTCAGAGGGCCAGAACGGGCGGAATGGCGACCCCTGGACTTCGGAGAGCCTAAGAATTTGTCCATGCCGATGCTGCTGTGAGTGTCAGCTCACGATCGTTGGTAAGTTGGTGTCTAATAGACACGGTTTGGATGCGGGTTTTGGCGCTGCAGCGGGAGCTCTCCGCACACACTAGCGGCTCATGAGGCGCTGGAACCGGAAGTCCGATGCTGTGTCTTCACTGCGTTGAGCCGTTCTGCCAATGCAGAGCTGAACATAGTCAAGTACGTTGAGCCTCTGCATCGGAACGGGATGTGTAAACACAGCATCCGCCTAGCAGGCAATGTCTATGTGCTACGTCTTGATCCCCACCAAGCAATACGCTTAGCAGAGAGGGTCCCAACATATAATGGAAACAAGCCCTAACTCATAACTGTTAAAATATAAAAAGTATTATTTGGAGATAATTGGGTTTGAGGAAGAAACCATGATGGATGATGGGGGGAACAGGCGTTCTTTTGTGTGAAATACTCTACTGAGGTTTTAGTGCCGCAGTGGGATGAAGATGGTAGACCTGGACCACAAGAAGGGTACATGTAACATCCGTCCTATTGCACATGCCTTCCTTTCTTGTCAGACATGGTGATTTACAGAACAAAAGGAGGGTCTGCAAGATCTTAGCTATTTGTAAAGTTTGTTTATACTTTATATAAAAAAAAATATATATATATATGCCTTGCTTAGTGAATTTTATACGGGCGCATCTGACACGTGCTGGCGCTGCAATGCGGCACCGGGCAAATTTTTCCACATTTGGTGGTCCTGCCCTCACATACAAACATTCTGGAAAGCCATACAACACCACATTATATCAATCAGTGGTGACCAGATTCCTCTGGATCCTGCACTTTTCCTACTCCATCACTCCCTCCTCTCCGCTCGCAGTTACAAACGCTCCCTACTCCCCCACCTTTTGAACGCAGCCAAACTTTTGATCCCCCAACACTGGAAATCCACGCGCGTTCCGGTGGTCAGAGAGTGGCTCATCCAGGTAGACAAGATAGCCACGATGGAAGAGCTGATCCACATCACTCGTGACACTGTTCACACTTTCCACCATGCGTGGGCACCCTGGCTGGGCTTTAAGGCGTCTCCTGCATTCACATCCGCCCTCGATGATTGACAACTGTTGCTCTCTTACATTCGCGGTTCTGATGTTCATTGTAACCTTCTTAACCTGCTTCATTTCATGTTTCTCCTCAGGTTGCTTCCTGACGATCATCAGCGCGTAGATCCTTATTCTGGACATGTCTATAGGCCCCCATACACGGATCCGTTTCCCATCGGATTCCGGGACGATCGATTCTGGGCACGTGCGTGCGAAACGATCGTCCCGGAATCGCGTGAAGCCCATCTTGTCCGTCCGATCACGTCCGATCACGTCCGATCGTTCGGGGGCCCAGAATCGGATCGGACAGAGAACCAACATGTTGGTCTTTCTGATCCGATTCTGCACACATCAGGGGGAGTTGCCATTTTTGGAGTAAGCGATCGGACACGGAATCGTCCAGGAATCCGTGGGACAAGGTGGTATGTAGCGATCGGACAGACTTAATTGGCCGTTCGATCGGACCTCCGATTCCCGCTGAGATCGCCGGAATCGATCGGATAGGTGATCGATCGGCCATGGAATCCGACTGTGTATGGCTAGCTTATGTTTAACCCGTTTACGTTCTTTTTCCATGCTTGTATTTTACATACTCTGTACTGACTGTACTCAATAAAGCCATCTTGGAAACTAAAAAAATATATATATATATATTAGGTTGTCTTTACAGTTCACAGAGCACATTATACACACATTTCTGTCACAAATGTTACTAAAATGAACTTTATTTTCTAAAGAAATTTCAATGTTGTGTTTTCTTTCCCTGTAGAAACTAAGTATACAGGACATGCTCTTACTTTGCTTAAAGAATGTGAACTCCAGGAATTTGACGGGTATGTTGTTGAAATTTATAGCTGCTAAATAGAAATAATTTTTAGTTGTTTATGTAGTGAATTTAGTAGAGTTTAAATGACGCATGGATTTATATGTTTACTGTAGAAGAACTACCATGTACAAGGGTCTCAAACATCAACAATTTATGCTAATCATAAAATATAAAAATACAAAGCAGATGTTACTCCGGATGCTAGGTCATTTCATTGGACATCATGGCGTCTAATCACTGAAATTACAGTTCCTTCCGCCAGATGAATGACATCTACGGGCTCCCTCCCTCTTGTCTGTCTAGCCAATCTTGAAGTAGCAGAATTAGGAAGGGAACCATGATGTCATAATGGGGAGTCAGGTGTTTTCATGTTTAGTAAATTACATGTTTTAATAAATGAGGGTTTCAAAAATGACATTGAAGTTTCTTAGTTTTTGGAACTTTTGCATTACAGAAGCTGCAGTTGCATCACTTGTATTCTATATTAATGTCCATGTACTAAGCAAGTGATGGGCAACTGAGTTGATATGGAGTGCCACAAATGCAGCCCTCGGCTTCACTGACTTGTATAAGCAGTTTTTATAAAAACAATTACAGCAGACAGAGCTAGACATTGTTTTTAAATTTTTCAATTACAAAATGCGTGTTAATTATACTTCAAGCATTAGATAACACTGCAGTATGGTAATGCACATAAAGCCAATCAGTGACCAGGCAAAGACAAGTCAGCTGGGGATTGGTGAGTTTGTATGCCCTTTGCATAAACAGTTAGGTTTCAGGGCTGCTGAAGAACGGCCGCAGGTTGGGGCACCTGGGTACTAAGCTTTATACAGTTGTGCTAAGTTTACATACCCTGGCAAAATACTGGAAGAAATTTCGTACTCATCAGCCCGTAAACTGCCAAATTCCAATATAACAATGATCCAAAACACAGGACCAAGCTGACATGTCATTGGCTAAAGTAAACTAAAGTAAAGTGAAGGTTCTAGAGTAGCCATCTCAGTCTCTCAACACAACTGTAATCCATGTTTAACCACCCTAGCACATCGCCGTACAGAGCAGTACGGACAATCGCGGCAGTGTACAAAGTGCAATTCCCATGCTCCCCCAGGGACTGTCCACACAGTCGGCATCATTAATGATGCCAGCTGTGAGGGCTGGAAAACAGACACCCTCCATTAACATAAACACAGTGATGCGAACGGGGCAGTGCTGAAACCCCGGAAATGCTGCAGTAGTTTAGACAATCACTGCAGCTTTATGTGGGTGTATCAGGTGCACCCAACGCCCCTTACCTAGCGGTTGGGGTGAACCCAGACACCGAACAGACTGGGTTCCTCTCAACCGATAGGGAGGTTAAGCAAGAAAGTGCTATTCTTTTTAGTAATAAAAAGGAACCAGTAGAAAGTCTTTGCCCATCATTATAGTGTTACCTAATATAGCTATTATCACTATTATATAATAGTAATATAATAATAAATCTACCACAAACTTTGTCAAGTTTAAACTCATTAAGGTGGAACTTCAAGTTACAGAATTGACACTCAGGTTGAAGTGATACTTTAGTGGTGCAAATGATGTTGCCCCCCTATGTTTTTGGGCTGTTTATAGGTTCAATCAGTGAGATTCTGCTGATAAAATTCTTAATATCATACATTTTGTGAAAAAAGTTTATGACCACCTCTATCACCCATCACGGTTGACCTGCTCCTTCAGCCCCTCTTCACTACTGTGTACGGGAAAGGAGACTGCTGCTTGACTGGTGTTATAGCAGGGATTACTTTGTGAGGTAAGTGGAGGGTTTATTGCTAAGGAGAGCACTTCTGCCAGGATTTAGGTCTGATAACACACTGAAGGGGTGTGCTGTAGTTCCAGCAGTGTGCCCCCTGCAGTGAGTACTATTGCCTGCGGACTATAATCAACATCATGCCACATTTGTGTGACAGTGCATAGCAGTGGTTTATAGTGGCTTTTTTAACATTTGCTATGTGTTTTAGTCTCTTACCTGCTGCTTTTTCTTTGCTATGTTTATACGGGGATCATTCAGCTTTTCCAGGTTTCTAGGTAAAATAATGTACTTCTGCTTATACTTTTATACTACTAAAAGCCCCAACAGACACGAGGTCTGGTGACAATGATTTAGCTTTTACAGATTGACTTAAGCCTCCCATACACCGTTAAGCTAGGCACACACGGGTAGATCTGTAAAAAGATTGGAGTACAATCAATCAACGTGCACGCTCACTTTGATTAATTGTACTCTAATCTGTTTACAAACCTACCTGTGTGTGCTTTCCTTCGAGCGGGATCAATAGAGCCTGCTCAAAGAAACTTGATTGAACGGGGTTTCAACATGTTGGAAACCCCTGTTCAATCTCCATTTCTTTGCATGAAAAAGAATCTTCATGCAAAGTATAGGAACAGCCGGCTCCAGCCTTCTTCTTACACAGCAGTCCGACTGTCAGTGTGAAGGGGGCGGAACTCCTCACACTGAAGCTGCTGCTGCTGCTGTGAGGAGAGAGGATGGATTTCTGCCCAGCTTCTAGTCTGTGTTCTGATTCACACAATACAAGCTAGGGAGAACGGCTCCCCGGGGTCCCCATTGAAGGGGAATCGATTTGCCCATGTAGTGCACATTGTTTTACGTTCAATTGATCCCCGATCAATCACAGTGTGGTGACGTCACCATGCTGTGATTGATCTGATGTCGATTTCGCGGGAATTTACCTGTGTGTGGCTAGGTTTAGATCACTCCATACAATTTCCATTAGATCCCTGATAGAATACATAGTGATTGAAAGGTATATATCACTGCTATGTAGTGCCAGGTCC
>CM070039.1:8624722-8635398 GCA_036250615.1 Ptychadena robeensis
CTGCTATGTAGTGTCGGGTCCTCCCTGATAGAATACATAGTGATTGGAAGGTTAAGAAAGGTGCTCATATTACATGGTTTTGGTAGAAAGAAAGATTGCACAGAAATTGTATGGTAAGATTAAAAGGTGTATGGGGACCTTTAGAAACGAAACATGAGTTTTCATGTCCCAATGCTTCCATATGTATGGGGGGTAATGCCAGGCATACACGCGGCGACCATCACCGACATCTGACCCGATTTCTTCCGGGATTGTAAACGTGATGACGTTATCACGTTTACAATCCCATTGCATTCTGGGGCCCCTTCAGTCGGCTGGGCCCCCTTTGTGTGCCGGCCATAAGCTACAATGAAGCAGCCGCTTCATTGTAGCTTATGGCAATCGGCTCCCATCGGCTCAGATTTTCCGACATGTCGGATCTCTGGCCAGCCGAGAAGTGGGGCGACAGGGATCTGTCGCCCCATGTGGGGACATGCCGATAAACGGCCGGATTTTAACCTGACCGACGGCGAGAGCGCGCACGCCCGTCGGTCAGATTAAAATCCGGCCGTTTATCGGCATGTGTATGGCCAGCATTAAAGGTTCATATATATATATATATATATATATAACGTATTTATGTTTCTTTATAAGCCAAGCATATTCAGTACTAATACAGTAAAGCTGAATATAAAGCCTCTAATAAAATAAAGGGTTCCCCAAAGCAAAAACAGTTAACTCAGAAATGCGTGAACATATGTTTACAAGTAATGTCTCTATAATTATGCTCCTTATTAGACCCCAAGTATGTCATTGTTTTCTTTTGTGCAGCCTTTGCAAAAGCATGCTTTGTCCTCTCAGCTAAAAAAGTGTCCTTTTCGTTATCCTGTATTTACATATTGCTGACTATGTTTTACAATCTATGTACAAATAGGCAAAAATATATTAAGTGAAGAATCCAAATAAATAATTATCTGCAATAGCTGTTTATCGCTTCAGTTCAGTTGTGACCTACTTGTAACCTACAATCTTTATCTAGTGAATCTAGTGGTTAGAAGATCTCAAAAATCACATTGCACAAAAAAGCCGTTGTATATCACATGTAATTGTAATTTGTGTAACATGAACATGAAATCTATGACATGAAAATTCTTGTAATCTCTGTAAATAATATTAGATTTATGTTAGTAGATTTATGGCCGCATAAAACATTCTGTTACATTTCAGCTAAAGGCTCCTGTCTTAAGGCCCCCATACACCTTACAATATTTTCATAAAATTTCTGTACAATAAAATTTTGTTCTACCAAAACCATGTAATACAAGAACCTTTCTACACCTTCCAATCACTGTGTATTCTATCAGGGAGGCCAGTATACTACACAGTTGTTGGTAGATCAAATGGAGATTGTATGGATCGATCTTAAGGTGTATGGGGGGCTTTAACAAGTACCAAATGTAGTTACTAGTTGACTAGTTGTCATGTTAATCCCTTAAAGCTGACCTATACCCCGTTTTTTTTCTTTCTTATTACTTTCAAGTGTAGAAAATGGGACAGATCAGGGGTTTAAATCTGGGTAAAAATCGAAATCCTTGGTATCTGGGATCCAAAGAAGGATTGTCCAGGAATCCTGTGTTACAGACAGTATGTGGAGATGGTAAAAAATCCTCCCCACGCTTCATTATTATGTTGGGAGACTCACAAGGAAGTGCAAGCTATTATGATACTATCATCATTCGGAGTAAACCCAAGGTGACAAAGGGGTGGATTAAAAAGCTGAACAGGCCAGATCTGGCCCCTGGGCAGTAGTTTGCCCATGTCTGCTCTAAAATATAGAGCCAATAGCTCTAAGGCCATGTCTCCACAGCGTTTGTGTTCCGTCTGGATTCCTACAGCGCAGTGTTGGGGGGGGGGGGGGTCCCGACGGATCATATACACTTTACCTGCTCGGCGGCCTCTGCCTAACAGGTAAAGTGTATGTGATCTGTCGGAACCCCCACCAAGCACTGTGCTTAACATAGGGGTCCCCACGGAACATGAACCGCTGTGGAGACATGGCGTAAGTCTCCACTTAGAGCATTGGTAAGGGCTTAGGGAGCACAATCCAGAGTGTAATGTCAAGGCAGTGCAGAAATAGGCAAGTAGATTATTTTCTGTGCCATGTGTATCTAAATAGAAATAAACCCTTTCAGACAGGTGAGGGATATACTGCAAAGATTAATAAATGTTATTATGGTTGAGCTTAAGCAGGTGTCTTTACTAGACATGGTCGAATTTTTTTTCAGAAATTCAACGATTTCGAGTTAATAGCAAAGCCCCTGAACATGGTATGATCACCAAACTTGCTTGAGATGTAGAGAAGGGTTGAGGGAACATTTGAAAGAAAAAAGTTTGTCTCTAACACAAATAGTTTTTGCACAAATTAAGTTCAAAATTAAAGTGGAATTTCCGAATTTTCAACATTTTGACTTGACTTGACTTGACTTGACAAAACTGTTTGTGTTGCAGACATACTTTTTTCTTTCAAATGTTCCCCAAACCCTTCTCTACATCTCCAGCAAGTTTGGTGATGATACCATGTTCAGGGGCTTTGCAATTAATTCGAAATCGTTGAATATCTGAAAAATAATTTGATCATCTCTAATTGGTATGCTAAACATGATCTTTTGTAGAGCTGGCAAAAAGTGAATGCTGGGCATACACGGCTTAAAATTGTAATAGATTCGAGCACCACGTGCGTACAATATTTGAGCTATCCAGGTTTCCTTTGAGCAGGATCCCTTCCGAAAAAGCTCAACCGATAAGGTTTCCAACATGCTGGAAAACCTTGCTCGATTTCCATTACTGGCAGCCGCAGAAGTGCTTCAGCTCGATGACGGGCCAGCTTTTCCGCCGTGGGCGGACTTCTTAAATCAAGAAAGATAATGGGTAGTCGCGCACATCCTTCAGCAGTGATTACACAGCTATAGTGATATCAGTGGCCAGAAAGGCCCTCAGTTGGTGTATGGGCCCTGAGCAACGATCACAGAGTAAAATGGAGTCAGTATGAGGGATGGGTGTTTAAGTTGTGTGTAGGTGTGCAGCTCTCAAAATGGAGGAGTGTGGCCCCCTGTAACAGACAAAAAAGGGCAAGGACAGAGGCGCACAACCTAGTACAACAAATGGTTAAATAATGTGGAATAGGATAAGATAAAACAAAGTGAAACAAAACAACAGACAAGCTACTCACATTGAGAGAGGTTTACAAGGGTGGATCTCTCAGGGCCATGTGTTTTCAAGGAGGACCTCACTTCCTGGTTGGGGATGAGATCACTTCCTGCTTACAGATACTAGGGGGCTCAATAGGAACAATGGGACGCGTTCCGAGCAGATGCTCTTTTTCAACCACTTCTTAAATCAGCCAGCTTCCTCGAGCTGTGTGTTGCCGGCTTAAGGGGTCCTTGCGAAGAGAAGAGCCAAGGGCCCTGGCACCCTTTATAAAAAGCTAAAACACGCCATAGTGGTCATAACACAGGAAGAGTGTGTAGCAGCCATTATCTTGCTTTCCTAATAAGGTCCATAGCTCTTCCATGATGGAGAAAATCATCCCCATTTGCTGCAGATTGTTCTTACCTGTGTGAGCTTATTTATTCATCTCTAATGGTAACTATATCACTCCTAATCTTTATTATACAACTCCAGTTAAAAAAACAAAGACAGAACAAAAGTCATTTCAGTGAAAAACAAAATAAAAATGTTATCAATATCTTCATTTGTACATCATCACGTCACAGTGAAAAATCAATTACTCATTTCAGAGTTCCAGGTAAACTGAATGCCGGTCGATGGAAACCACAAATAGAATAGTCAGAAAGTCATTTTACTGACTTTCTGACCATTTTTTGGGGGGGTTTTAGGGCTTGTTTCCACTTTTGCGTTTTTGTGCGGTTGTAACGCATGGCATAGTTTTCGTGCGTTTTTGTGCGTTTTCTCGACGTGATTTTTTTTCAAACGCGCCCAGTATCCGCACCCGCTCTGCCATGCGTTTTTGCGCGTTTTGAAACGCATCCAATGCTGTCCTATGGATGCATTTTTGGGATGCGGATGCGGTTGGGACACGGATGCGTTTCAAAACGCTGCAGGCAGCGTTCACAACCGCACCCTAAACCGCATTCGAACGCGCACCAACGCACCAGTGGAAACTATATTGAAGTTTCCAATGGATGCGGTTGTTTGCGCTTGCGACCGCGCGGTTACAAATGCGCAAAAACGCAAAAGTGGAAACAAGCCCTTAGGTAATCATTGGTAATTGATTGGATCTTGTGCATATTCTATCTTTTTGGGGTTTTCCGTTTACAGTTTAACCTCCCTAGCGATACACCCGAAGCCAGTTCGGGCAAAAGGACGCTGCAACTATCGATACGCCCGAACTGGCTTCGGCGCGGCGCAGGAGCTCACCTGGTCCGGCTGCCGCCTCCAGCGACGTCCTCGCCGGCTTCTGCCTGCTTGCCACGTAACGTCACGGAGACAGGACCCGGACTTAAAGGAAAAATTTCTTTTTTTGTTTTTCACATTTTTTCTTTTGAACTGGATCAGATCAATGTCTTCATCTGATCTAGTTCAAAAGTGGATCCAGCAGAAACGCTCAGCGGGAGTGTCTCCCAAAATAGCCGATCTCTCCGGCTATTTCCGGATCGGCGCTCGTGTGCCGATGATGTCACAGCCCGGGCGGGAGTTTTAAAATGTAAAGGTACATTAAAAAATGTTTAGAATTTTTTTCTTCTTATTAGTTTACATTTGTTTTTGTTTTGTATTGGATTAGATAAATGTTTTATAAATGTTTTATCCAATCCAATTCAAAAGAAAAGAAAACAAATGTAAACTTATAAAAAATATATATATCCAAAGTATCGAATCGCAAATGGTGTATTTCGAATAATTGACCATGGCATGATGATGTCATCATGCTGCGGTCGATTGTTCAATAAACGCCCGCCAAGCATAGTGTCAGTCTGATCGTGAATCAAACTGCGCCCGTGCCGGAATCAGGCGCAACCGCTGGCTCTCTGTGTACCTGCAGCATTTCTACAGAGCTGCAGACACACAGAGCCTTACCAAAAGTGATACAGTGTTTTGCCTTTCCGCCCCCATCGGCGTCACCAATGACGCCGATGGGGGCGGAAAGGCAAAACACTGTATCACTTTTGGTACAGAAATCTGGACCTCACTGAACCACCAGGGAGGTTAATGAAATATATTATTTTGCTAACATACCCTATTTTCCGGTGTACAAGATGACTTTGAAACACAGGAAAATCTTCGCCATCTTATAGGCCGGGTACTGGTGACTTCGGAGCCAGACTGGAGCATCTGCGGTCTCTGCATATGGTGCCAGGGAGCTCTAAAATGGCCGCTGGAGGAGTCTGCCTCGCAATGGCCCCCATTGCTCCTCCATGTGTGAGAGGAATGTGTGAGCCAACGTGGCCCAGTGGCTAAACTGCTATTGCATTACCGGGTTTTGCATTATTAAATAGCCTTTACTGTATCATGTATAAAAATTTAATTTTTAGATTGCCAACATTCTTTCAGATTTTATTGTAAAATGTTTACAATTTATGTCACTTGGATAACCGGAGGGAAACATTAATAAATATGAAAGGTTGCAGCTAGGTTTGTGAAATTGGGAATGTAAATTACTAAAAAAAATAGGACTTTTAAGGTTGTTGGAGATCTGGGGGTTGAAAGTCAGAGTAGACATATGTAAGGCCATGTGTCCAATGCTGTTTCCCTGAGCTGGCCGGCAAATTTGCCGGTAGATTCCTTCCCTAATTTACTTAAAGTTGTTTGCTTTGTTATTTTAATGTGCTCATATTTTTTTTTTCAATTGAGTACCACACATTGCTATTATCATTTTATAACGAAGGCTTCCACCTAAAGTTTTGGGATTTGTGCTGGATTGGGCCGTGTGAATACCTTCTCTTTTAAGAAGGCTTGATTGTGCTATACTTCTTTTTGGAAATTTTTGTCCTTGAAAATTGTAAAAGAAGGTATTGAAATTAAATTATATTTAAACTAATCTTGTTATCCTGTATTTTCTATCCTCCTCTCTATCTTTTAAAAGGTTTCTAATCTAGAAAGTTGTAAATTTAAATGAAGAAATGTACCTCTATTGTTTTTCCATAGGCTGTACAAACCACATAGCTCCCAGGTGCCCAACCTGCGGCCCGGGGGATTCTTTAGTGGCCCCCCATGGTCTTCCCCTGAAACCTTACTGTTATTGCATAGGCCATAGGAACTCACCTGTCCACGGATCCCACGCTGACAGGTCCTCGTCTGGGAACTTCTTGTGGGAGGCAATAAACTTATGTGATAGGCATACATAAAAGCCAATCAGCGACCCAGATGGCGCCTGAGCAAGTCCCTCTCCTCTTCTCCTCTAGTGTTGGTGGGGCATCAGCAGACTTATGAGTGCCTATGCTCCCTCTATTTCACCAATGAATGGGGGTGATTGTATAATATATATTGCAGCACATAACCTGAGAATAGAGACATATAACCTTTATTTGGTGCTAAGTAGTGATGGCCCGAACTGTTCGCCGGCGAACTATTCGCGGCGAACATCGCATGTTCGCGTTCGCCACGTGTTCGCGAACATATGGCGAGTTCGACCCGCCCCCTATCTTTTAACATTGGTTAAACTTTGACCCCTGTGAGTCACAGTCAGCAGACATAATCCAGCCAATCAGCACCCCCCACCTCACGGACCATCCCACCCCCTATAACATAGCAAGTAGAGGACGCCATTTCACATGCTGCTGGAGAGAGTTAGAACAGAGAGCTGCTGCTGCTGCTATAGGGAACCATTATGGGGGACCATACATGGGGAATATACATCTCCAACCAGTGTCCTCCAAACTGACCATCACCACCAGTGTCCTCCACACTGTCAAATCTCCCTCCAGTGTCCTCCCCACTGACCATCTCCCCCAGTGTCCTTCCCACACCTGACCCAACTCCACACCAGTGTCCTCCCATAGAAATTAAAAAATGTCACCTTTTTTGAAGTCGATGGGCAACGTGGCTTGGAAGCAGATGGGAATTCACATTACCAACCATGTTGTTTAGTGCTCTCCAGCTCCCCTCTTATGTTCAGATCCCATTGACTTTTATTGTAGAAATCCTTGGTGCGGATTTATTGCGTGAAATAAAAAATTTCTTGGGAGTTGTCATTGTCCAGGTGTTAGACCCCTTGAAACAACTTTCCCAACACTATTGTGGCCAGAAAGGGTCCCTTTGTTTTTTAAAATTCGCCTCCCCATTGAAGTCAATGGCGGGTTCGCCGGGTTCGCGGAAGTTCGCGTTCGCCGTTCGCGAACATGAAATTCCGGGTTTGCGCCATCACTATTGCTGAGTGCCACACTTGTGGCCTTCCATATCAACTCAGTTGGCCACCACTGACATAGCTATTGCAAGTAATGTCTTTTCACCCAACCCACATGTCAAATTCCTTTAATAAAAATCTATTGTCCATCGTGCCATGTAAATATTAACTTTTGTTTAAGGATCTATTTCCTTAACAATAAATTCTTTGGTTAGAAATCTGCTATCAGCTGTGGTCAGGAATATGTATTTGGTGGTAATATCAGAAATACCAAATACCCACAATATGATGTCACATTATAGCCATAGAATTTATATGACTTTCCTTCAAGTTTTTGGATTTTAAGTGCTTCCTGTGGAGAGTAGTGTTGCAGTTTTGGTTCATTTCCAGTTTGAACGTTGTGGCTATTGTTCAGGTAAGGCTCTTTGCTTGTCCAGCATAACTGTGTTTTGGGTTAACAGGTTAATGTTGAGTGGGCTAGCCTGTATTATTACCCCTGTTGAACACCTTTGTGATAAATTGCATCCAGGTCTTCTTATCTACTATTAGTATCTAACCTCACAGATGGTCGCTTGACTTAATGGACACAAATGTCACTATACAAAGGTTTCCCAGTGGAGGGGAGGCCGTTTATAGTTACAAGGATTGAAGGGGCAACTCTCTATTAATGTCCAGTTATTTGTTTGTGATATACAACAAGCCCATAATACTTTGGAGACTCTTAACTACAAATATTTGTCCATATCGAGTATGTTTTCCTGCTACTTTTTATTCCGGTTGGTATTTGCTGACATTACGGTATATAAATAATATCTCTCTAAATAAGCAATTGAGGAATGCATTTTACTTTCCAATGCATGATAGTAATTACTTTTCTTGCATATTAATGGTAATTAACACCCATCTAAATTGTGCTTTTATTTATGTAAAATGTTTATAGCATCCTCGCTCCTCCATAATTCATGGAAATGCAGCAGAATATTATGAAGACAGATTAAGGAACAGGCTTTATATCACTGGAAAGTGTGGTGGAATGAAAGAGTTATTAGAGTGAAATACTGAGCACTACTTCTCCAAGTTTGGCACTTTTTAAACTGATCAGTTTTATTCTTGTCTCAGAGTGGTTGTGCCACCCTACTGCTAATATTTTAAATATGCAAATTACCCAACATGTGTCCTTCATATTTTATTTCCTCTGCTTGAATTAATCCTGGCTGTAAACTACAAAGACTGCAGAAGAAATAAATATAATATTTTCCTTTTTTCTGCAGAATCGTTTGCGTCGGTGGCGATGGAACAGTCAGTGAAGTTGCTCATGGTCTCCTTCTCAGGGCACAGATGGATGCTGGGAAGGACATAAATGCCAACTTTAATCCTGTCAGAGCAACACTACCACTTGGAATAATACCAGCAGGTATTTATATAATAGTCAAATAATATTGTATTTGCTGATGAAAATTCCTTAAAACTAGCCATTTATTATGTATTATAATATGCTGTTTATACTTCTTAAACTTTAACCAGGGTTTACTGGGTTAGGCCATACCCAACCAACCAATTTAAAGTATACCTGACTCATTTTGGGTACCACACATGTATCCCTTTTTAAATATGTCTATCACAAAGAGACCAATTTCACCAGAAAATATACAAAAGAAGATAGTGACCTCACATACCATAGAGGAGTCAGCAAATCCTATAGGTAATCACTCCCCTACACAAAAATAGTTCAAACTTGCAGCATGGCTAGCTCCATAGAAAACCTTTTGCACTAGCCCAGCACTTGCGTTTCCGGTAATGTCCTGCCACACTAATTTTATCAGACACAGCACAAGTGTGTAACACAGTTTTCATTGGCAATATACGCTGGTAACAGATGCGGCTAGCGCATGAGCGTAAGAGTACTCACTAGCTGCATCCTGCCTAGGCCCATTAGGGCAGAGGCACTAAAACTGCCATATAGACTCAAGTATAAACCAACCAAAATATAAAAAAAAGGCACCTGGGACACCTACCTGATCCAAGTATATGCTGAGGGTGGGAAATGCAGTATATCTGTAGTATTTAATTCAAATCAACTGGACTTGCTGTGTTTTGTTTTCTTGAAGACATTTAGCTAGCCATCCGACTTTTGAAAAATGCCTTCAAGAAAACATAATACAGCAAGTCCAGTTGTTTTGAATTAAACACTACAGATATACAATGCTCTGGATGAATGAGAACCTTCCCAGACATATGCAGCAGCTAAGGTTCAGAAACGCAGTGAATGCTTTTGTTTCAGGGTGATCTTATCTGTTAATGGCACCCAGGACTCGCTTTCAAAAGCAACTACTATGCACTTCCAGAAATGTGGGATGCTGTGTTGTAGCCCCCTTTAGGATCATTTCCTCACCTTCTATTTTAATGGATGGGAATATGCAGGTACTGCAGGGGCCTCAGTGTGCCCCTTCACCAGCAACTAGGTGATGCAAAAATCAATTGTCAGTACAAACAGCACCTAAGTTGAGTATATGCTAAAGCGGGACTTTTTCAGCACTTTTGGGACTTAACCCTTGACTTACACTCCAGTAGAGATGGTTTTTTCAAAAATTCAACCATTTTGACAATTTCAAGTTAATTGCAAAGCCCCTGAACATGGTATCAACACTAAACTTGCTGGACATGTAGAGAAGGGTTAGGGGTACACGACAAACAAATAAGTATGTCTCCAACACAAATATTTTTCAAGTTCAAAATCAAGTCAAAATTTCGAAAATCAGAATTTTGACTTTGTTTTCAAACTAACGACATGTGCTGGAGCAAAACCTTTTTATTTCAAATGTTCCCACAACACTTCTCTACATCTCTACAGCAATTTTGGTGATGCAATCAGCTCACAAAGTTAGCAAATCGAAAAATTCGACCATCTCTATACTCCAGTATATATGTTACATTATTTTTCGTGATAGCAGTTACAGGTTAATGGAAAAAGTTACTTTGTAGCTGTAGGTAATGTTTATACAATTGTCTTCAGGGCAGTATGAAAACCCCAATTCCAACTTACATATAATCAATTCACCAAGTTTGTCACTCTTAACAGCCTCACACTCCTAAATCACATAAAGAAGAATAGAAAAAAATTCTTGTATAACAATGTTTTCTATTTTATGGAGCCCCTTAGGGGTCATGTGGCAGAAAAAAATATTGAGGTAAATAAGTGTAGGAAAAAAAAATTTTGGAGAGGAAAAAAAAAAAACTGTAAATGAGCCCTCTCTCTTCAAGCCAGTCTGCTGATAAAGGTCCTAGCCTGTTTGGTGCTCTAGGAGAGTACCCTATCTGGCGCCCCCAAAGCACATCC
>CM070039.1:8635498-8646946 GCA_036250615.1 Ptychadena robeensis
CTGTCCTAGTTTGCTTATTTGCTGTTCATACATCTCAGCCACATGCCTTAGGTCCTCTTTTAGATCCACATCTTTTTTTTCCCTCTAACATTTTTATTTTCTCTCCAAATTTTCTTTTTTTTTTTTCTCTCCAACATTTTTTTTTTCTACCACATTTTTTTTTTCCAACATTTTTTTTTTCTTTAACATTTTTTTTTCTCCATTTTTTGTTTTCTCTCCAACATTTTTTTTTTCTCCAACATTTTTTTTTTTCCTCTCCAAAATTTTTGCTACAATTGCTACATGATGATGTGTTTCCCTCTTTATGCACTGAAGCTGGCACGTTCCCTGAGTTTTTCCAGCAAGATGGTGCACCACCACATTATGGGTGTCTGGTCTGGAATGGTCGTCGTATGCCAGTTAAATGGCCCCAAAGGTCTCCCGATCTGACCCCCTTATACTTTTATCTTTGGGGTCATCTGAAGGCGATTGTCTATGCTGTGAAGATACGAGATGTGCAGAACCTGAAATTATGGATACTGGAAGCCTGTGCTAGCATTTCTCCTGTGGTGTTGCTATCAGTGTGTGAAGAGTGGGAGAAGAGGGTTGCATTGACAATCCAACACAATGGGCAGCACATTGAACACATTTTATAAGTGGAAAGAATTGTAAATAACTTAAGAAAGAATCAAGTTAAAACCAAGCACACCATTGTTTTTGTGAAATTCCCAATAAGTGTGATATGTCACATGACCCTCTTCCTATTGAAAAAACAAAAGTTGGATTCAAAATTGCTGACTTCAAAATGGCCGCCATGGTCACCACTCATCTTGAAAAGTTTCCCCCCTCACATATACTAATGTGCCACAAACAGGAAGTTAATATCGCCAACCATTCCAATTGTATTAAGGTGTATCCATATAAATGGCCCACCCTGTAGATGCTGATATGACTACATGTTGTAATGTATCTGCTAAATGAATTATATTTATCTGCCTGCTTTTACACAACCTTCACTGTCAGTGTGTGATTGTCAGTTTAACTGTCATCAATGAATATATAAAAAAAGAATAAACCCATCTACCTAAAATTATTCTGTACATTTTAATTACACCTTAGCTTCTAAAAAAAAGATTATAAACCAAGAATAGCTGTTGGTGTTTGCTGTGGAGTTCATAGAACCAGTGTGTATTCCCCGGTGTAAATAAAAGAATATAAAGTTATCTTGGCCACCCGTAGAGACAATTTGTTTTTAGCCGCATTTTGTTGGTTGCTAAGTTATTGGTAATTCAAACTAATGGGCAAATTATCCAAAATATGACGCTATCTCAAATAAATGATCTCCATAAGCTATATTGTGTTTAGATGGAAGCCCATGTGTGTGTATATATAATAGTAAATACCCCCAAATAAAACTCAGTGGGAGCATTATTCTTTAGGAAAAAATTTCTCTTTTGTTTGTTATTTTGATCATTAAAGAAGCGTTAGTTGAGAATTGGGTCATGGTGTTCAAAAATAGGAATGAAACTGTTGACAATGCAGCAGAAGTTTTCTTTTTATTCAAAATCAGAGAGAAACAATGTGAAAGAATGCAAACTGGAATAAAGGTCTAGTCTCCATTGCATATCCATTGAGCATCATGTACGCATCAGTGCTACCTGTCCAGGATGCCCTGCGGGTTGTGCGGACGTGTTTTCCATGGTTAAAGGTGCCCATTTAAAACCCATGGCCATGGAGTGTATGAAAACAGGGATTTTGATGTAGTGGAGAGTAGAGATAATGTGTTGTCTTGGTAGTGTGTGATGGTGTGAATTAGAGTGATAAGGATTATGAATTCATGAATTCATATATGTTAGGCCTAGTCTCCACTGGGAGTCCTGAATGTGTCCAGGATACCCAGTGGACAGCAAGGGTGCGATTTTCCTTGGTTTAGGGCTCATTATGAATAAATAGAATGAAAATAAAGAAAAAATAAGCCCCATTTATTTTGAGCTGAGTTTGTCATGCTCCTCCACCCTATGGGCAAAAATTACATAGCAAATATTTTGTATACAGTCAGCAGGTTTTCCGTCCTATAGTTTAGTTTTTTTCTGGGTTTTTTTCTTGCCTCAGACTTTTTGTTCAGACTATGCTCAAATCGAAATACACACACACAGCTAAAATCAATGCAGAGGAAACATTAGAACTTGTTTAGTCCTTAACATTAAGATATCTCTAAATGTATACGGCAGAACTATATGTGAGTTGGGCAGCTTGTGTCCAACTCACATACAGTGCAGACGGAGAAGCCGCCCACTGGTGTGTCTCCTATCTGCATCTGCCACTGAGTGTGATTTGAGCTCCAGCTGCCCAGCTCACAGACAGTAAAACAGAGCTGTAGGAAGGACCCACCCACGGGTAATCAGTGCATATGCGCTGGTGGGAAGGTAAAAAGTGCATCTTACAGTGCCAGAAATATGGTACATAATAACCATAACATGTTGTAGAAACAAGTAAACAATGAGGTTTGCACACTTTTTGGCCAGTGGGCCACAATGGGTTTTTACATTTTACAAAGGGCCTGAACTAGCCACCTGGAAAAGGAGTCAAAATTGTTGTGCCCAATCACACTTAAATAAACTTACCTGAGTCTTGCCACCAAGGCAGGGACCTTGGTGACAAGACGCTCTGGCTCCTCACTGCTATGGTGAAAATAATTGCTAGAGGTAGCCCACTGTTGCCAGGAGGTTGCACCCACAGCGTCATCACAATATTGCACCACAGCATCATATATATATGCCATAACAATGCTCAGACACCTCTTGGCATAAGTATGCTCATTGCAAAGAACAAATGGAGGGAAGCCAGAGGGGCTTTACACCAAGGTGACAACGAGCCGAATTAAAAAGTCAAACAGGCCAGATCTGTCCCCCAAGTGTAAAGCTGGCCATACACCTTTATATTTCTCTGTGAGATCTCCTTTATATCTTCTTTTGTTTTACCAAAACCATGTAATATGAGGGACTTTCTAAACCATCAAGTCTACCTGTGTTCAATCACAGAGGACCCCATACTACAGAGTTGTTAGTAGATCTAAAGGATATCTGACAGAGAGATGTATGGCCAGCTTTAGTTTGCCCATGTCTGGGTTAACCTGTTTGTTTGCTCTGATCAAACTTTACATACATATTTATGTGGTAAAACTGGTGCAGTATTTTGTCTCTTGGTAGAACGGATAACAGATTGTCAAGAAAAAAATCCTGTAATTAAAAAAGATGTTTTAGGATGACATGAAAATAACATATGAAAGACATTTGTTAATTAACAGCATAACCTACATCTACCACAGGCTTAACAGAATGTCAGACTCTGTGCAAGGGTGACACATGTCACCCTTCATTGAGGCCTAAAAACTTGACATTGTATTGACACGTTTTCTATAATAGAGAAAAATTACAAATTAATAAAAGGACACAGAAATATCATTGTAGGAAAACTGTGATTTACTGCAACATCTTAAAATGTGTTTAAAAAAGTGAAAAAATACAGTAAAAAGGTTGTATTTCCTTATACATAAACTGCAATAGTGCAGCATTGTACCATGTGTTCCATTGATGAATACAGAGAATTAACTAAAAATGTTTTCACTATTATGCTTTTCTTTGAATCACTGAATTAATATTAAGTTGCATAGTCAATGTTTACTAGGATGTTTGTGGGTCATTGTCTAGTTCTGTGATGGTGAACCCAAGAGGGCAAGCATTGGCACACATACTCAATAGGGCGAGGAGAAGTGCAGACCTGCGCGTTGATCAGCATATTCCCCTGCGCAGTCAGAGACACAGACTTTGTGTATGCAATCGCTGTTTGTAATTATTGGGCACAGGAGGGGTTTTTTTTCAGCTTGGGGTGACTTCTAATTCCGAGCTGGTGAAATATAAACAAACAGGTGACAGGGCCATCTTGTTGACATTCTGGTAATTTTTTCTAGAGATGGTGGAAATTAATTTTAAATTAACCAAGGTACTGCTCTTGGTACAGAAATCTGGATCTCATTGGACTGCCAGTGTTGGTAAAATTTTCTTGCAGCTTTGAATCAGACCACCAGGGGGTAATCCCTCTTTTTTTGAGTATCATGCAAGCCAGTTAGTATGTTTTATTTTATAATTAAATGTGCTCTTTTGTTAACCCTAAAAAATAAAATCATAAATAATTAGAAAAGAAAAATGTACAATTACTTACTGCCATGCCCGTTACAACATCCATTGCCATGGTGGCGTGCAAGCTTGTGGACAAAGAGACACAACTGTACTACAGTCCTGAGGCAGTGTTGATGGTGAAGTCCTTTGTGTGGGTGGTAAATTCCTGTGAGGTTTCTGAGCTCCTTGCAAGCTCCTCATTCCTGTATAAGGGCAAACTTTTAAAAATGTGACAATTTTTGGCCAGTAATGGATGTGCTATCAGTAACACCTTTGTTACACAAAAAAAACAGCAACATGAGTTTTTGCACTACACTTGTCTCCCATTGTTTAAACTAAAACCTGAGGATTTGGGTTAAATTGCCCTATTGACACTTTAAGATAAAAAAAAGTGAGTTAGGTGCTTCCGTTTGGGCGCCCAGCCTTCAAAAGGTGCAGCATAACCTCTCAGAATGTGAAAGGCCCTATATCACAATGCTTGTGCCATGATGCTTCACAGACTTCACAGTGTACTGTGGCTTAAATTAGTGTATAGGGGTTGTCTGACAAACTTTCTGCACCCTGTAGATGTTTTTTTGTAGAACTTTTTTTCAACAATGGGACTTTGTGAGGCTTCTTGCTGATAGCTGGGCTTCTCATTGTAGTGTGGTCACAGGTAACTGTAGACCAACTTAGATCTTCCTGGAGCTGATCATTTAACATTTAGGCAACATTCACACGTACGCTTTCCAGGCTGCTGAAAGACCGGAGAAGTGCCCACCCACCAAAAAATGCCCCCTTAGTCTATTTTCCTATTCAGTTGGTTTTCCATTTCCTTCCATGCCTTTCAGGGTCTTTTTGTTGCCTTTTAAATTAATAATTAAATTACACAGCATACATGTATGTCATGACCATTTGGTATGTTGGTTTCTCTTACTCAAATATAACTGTGATTGATCAGGTTTGTGTGATCCAACTATAATGCATATATAATAGACCCCCATGAGTCCCCTATGATAATAACATGAGATATTAAATACCAAGTCTGGATTATTTTAAATTTTGGCCCAGACTTGAATGCAGCCCTAGGGGTGTCAGAGATGCATGCTAAATATATTTCCTTCCAATGCTAAGCCTATAGAACAAAATCCACAATTGTCTACAGAGGCTTTGTTAGGATAGAAAATCAAAGGTAAACAGTAGGTAATATTAATTGCCATTGTCATCAAGGAGGATATATCAATTTGTGAATTAAAAAGTCAATTATCTGTAGAAGAACACATCATAATTCCGTACTCCATAAAGACTATGCAGAGTAGGCTCGGATATCGTTCATTCATCTATAACTAATGCTTGAACATATGGCAAGTCCTGAAGCCACTCTGTTGGCTATTTCCATTGGCATTTGTTGCTGTGGAATTCATTTAAGCATCCAAATAGGCTAAGTTAGAGAAAGACACCACAAAGGCATTGATGGCAAAAATAAATATGTAAACACAAAGTGAATTTAAGAGTGGACATCCATTCATACATAAAAATACAGTGAGCACAAGAAGATATTGTCTATAATGAAATGTTTTATATTAACTCATATCAGCTGTGCAGTTCACTTTGATTGTATTCAAATCAATGCATTTGTGTCTGTGTCTATATATATATATTAGATGTCAATTTCATGTTAAAGCTAAATTCAATGTTTAATATAATTTATATGTGTGATCTAGCTCAGCACTGCAAGGTTTAAATGTTTTTAAATGTCTAAAGCTGTGCATACACGTATCAATTCCTGCATGATCCGATCCCCGATCCGATGCCATGCACGCTCCCGCATCCCTTAGGGATCGGGTCGTGCAGGAATTGGAGGCTGCAACGGAGGAGGATTGGGCTGAAATCAGCCATCCTGTCGGATCGCACAGTTATCTGACAGGATGGTAAATTTTAGCCACTAGGATGGTAAATTTTTGCACTAGGAGCGTGCCCACTAGCGTGCACTATGCCTGCCCGCTAGTGCCGAGAATCGGACTGCACTCTTAACGTGCAGCTCATCAGTTCTACATTAAGAGTGCAGTCCGATTCTCGGCACTAGCGGGCAGGCGTGATGACGTCATCACGCCACTCCTAGTGCAAAGAATTGCATAAGGAATAGACAATACATCGTACCGTCTATTCCCAGCTTAAAGGTTTAAATGTTTCTGTGGGATCCAATTTTTTTAACTGGATCCCACAGCATCCGGAGCTTTTCACGTCGATCTGTCACTTCACATTGTGGGGAGGTCCCTGTGTCCTCCCTTACAAAGGAAGGTTCTTGCATTGAAGGGGATGGTGTAGGAGACTTCTACCACAAACCTAAGCAATGAATGGAAGAGGCATCATGCGTAGAATGGAACTGCGGGGAACTGTTTTTGTACACCTAGAAAAGATACAAAAGAACATTTGCTAGGTTGCCCCACACATTCTAAATCTGGAGCCCAGCTTAAAATAAATAGTGATGAGCCCCAAAAATAAAGTAGCATACAATTTATTATCATCAGATACATTGCTAAAATAATGTTTATGTGAAAAATTTAAATGCCGTAGGTGTTATATCAGCAGCTGCTTCAGTTTGCCACCCACTGGTTGGGGAGCACAAAACCGAAACCACAAGAGTTTAGGGAAATTAATGAAAGGGAAATGTGGTGGGTTACCATACATCACTGAAAACTGCATTGTTTAATTTAATAGGCCTATGTGTGTATTTATTTCTGCATTCGTATTACATATAACTTGAGGGGAAAGAACGCATGTCTACAGCTTGAACTAGAACATCATCGGCTTTTAAATTAATTACAAGATAATAAAACATTTCCTTGGGACTGTTAATTTTTCAGATCTTTCTAGGCAAAATACTAAAGTGTTGGTTAGCTTTTCAGGAGAATTTTAGACATGCTTGAGTGGCAAGTCATTACATCACATTTATCTCTTTGGTGTGGGAGACATTAACAGCCTTATGAATATTCATGTCATCTGGTTAATTAACTTAATTGTTCAGTAGAAAGTGCTTTCTCATCCAAGGACATTCTTTATTTCTGTCTTGCAATATTCTGTCGCAATAATCATCGTTGTCTGATGTCTTCTCTCCTTTTTATAAATTGAAAAATGTATGAATATAATAGCTTGCATAGTCTGATAGCACATTTGGAGTGTGTTTGAAGTATTTATCAGTGTTCTAATGATTTTTTTTCACTTTTTTGTTGTTGCCACATTCTAATCAAGAGTGGTTTATATGACAAAGGCATTGTGACAGTAGGCATGAGTCTGGAGTTGGCATATGCCCAAGAAGTGGCTTTTGGTTTCAGTGCTCTCTGTTGTACCTTAGCCCTGGTTCTATAGGCAGGTTTTTTTGCTCTATTAGAGGCCCAATAAGACACAATTAGTCTGGTAAATGGGTGGAGCTTAGGGCATTAAAATGGTTGTGTTCTTAAACGTAATTTCTCTCAGCTTAACACACGGGCAATGAGCTGCTCCAATCTCTAATAATTGAACCCCAGGTGGTACCCAGTAATAGTGTCCAGACATCAAATTGTATAATGAAATGGCTGTCTGGCAATACACTTCAAATACAAATCAGTTTGCAACATTGCAATATTATGGTTGTTTTATTCCATTTCCATCTTCTGCTTGTTATAATGCTTAGATGATGGTATTTTATGTGAAGTTCGAAACATAAGTTTAGAACATAAAGTATCTAACCCCTGAGACATCTTTTACATTTCATTTACATTCTTTACTATAGTGTTTAGCCATCTCACAATGAAGAAAGTGGAGGAGATATGCACCCATGTAGGGTTGTGTTGGGTAGGGGGAGCATGTGAATTTACCCAACACCAGAGTTCCCAACACAGCTCTTAACCTGCTTCCATGGCACTGCCCCTTTGCCAGATGAAAAAGTAAGGTGTCACCCAGTTCTTGCTTCAATGGTTGACAGTTTTAAGTCAATAAGCTTTCAAAAACATTGGAAAAAATGAGTCTATTTACAGATCCCATGCCTGAAAGCACATCTAAAAGAACAAATATATAATTTATACAAAGAAATTTGCATTTTTCTAAGTGAGGTGGCCGACATCCCAAACATAAATGTATAAAGGACTACAAATGGTGTGGTGAGCATCCATGAGCAGCAAAGGATTCCCCCCGAAACAATTCAGGGGCTAGGGGACTTTAATGGCCATAAATCTCGATCAGAGTAAATACGAATAAGGTAGGTGTTAAGGTGTTGAGGGGTGAAGTGGACCTTGCTTGACAGGGTCCCTTATCCTGGCATTGTTTAGAACTATGACCCATGTATTTATCTTTTACTGCCTGCTTGTACATTGCATGAATTACTGATTTACATGTATTGATGTCGACCTTGGAATATAGCTATGCCATACTGTGTTTTTTTATTATGACTACACAATAAACATACCTTTATGTTTTAATTTTAACACCTACCTTATTCGTATTTACTCTGATCGAGATTTATGGCCATTAAAGTCCCCTAGCCCCTGAATTGTTTCGGGGGGGAATCCTTTGCTGCTCATGGATGCTCACCACACCATTTGTAGTCCTTTATACAAATATATAATTTATTGCAGCTTACTTGTCCTTTTTTTCCTGTTTTTTTCCTCTTCGATGTTAATTTGTATTAAGTTTGTCACTAAAGTTCAGTTCAATTAATCTTGTTAGCTGGAATTATTATATTAAGGCCTCAATAAGATCCCAAACCTTTAAAATACCATCCCAACCCCCTCTGGTTGACTTTGTGTTAGTTTAATCCTAGTTACATCATGTTTAATATATCTCTGTTCAAAGGGAAGTTGAATGTGAAGTGTGCTATTTTATTTACTATATACATTGTTTTTCTAGGTACCACCAATGTTTTGGCTTATTCGCTGCATGGCATTAGACACTATGTAACCGCAGCATTGCACATCATTATGGGTAAGTTGTTTTCTTTTGCCAACTCTAGACATTAAAGTAAAATATTGTAAAATCAATTGGTGGAACACCAATGAGCAAGCCATCATTTTTTTTTAAGTAACCATAGTCATTTGGTTGTACTGTGAGTTGAGCTTGAGAGGATCATGGGAGGAAAGAGAGGTACTTTGCATCACTGCTGTTTAAATTGTGAATCCCTATGGGAGTACATAGTTAATGACATGCAGTGACAATGATTGAGAGAAGACGGTTCCTATAGACTTCAAAGAAACCAAGGGAGGAAGGGAATTAGGAGGCCAGACAAAGCTGTACTTTGTTGGTAACCAACCAGGGTGCTGTTATGATTTAGGATTTTTCTGTATAAATTACAGCCCACAGATCATTAAACACATGAGCATAGGATATACAGCTTACCTCTCTATCTTTCCATGGGCATTAGCTTTGAATTAATTAATATAACACAGCTTCTTCATTGATTTTTGAATTTTGCCAGTATTACATTAAACATTGAAAGATCATGTGATGAGAAATTATGTGATGAGAATTTTTTTTTGCTTTTTTAGGTTTATTGACCTCCATCATAGGATAATGTTGCTATGCAGAAAACTGATCCAACATTGTAATGGCCCCTTTTTTTATAAATAGGTATAGATAGGTTCATGCTAAATTATGATCATTTGAAAAGTATCTTCTGCATCCTAAACTAGGTTACCATGTTACATGAAAGTTTGTGAAAGAGATCTTTACCTATTGGCTGTACTCTTTAACCTCCCTAGCGCACTGCTGAGGTCCAGATTTCTGTACCAAAAGTGCACCATAGACTTCAATGGTAAATTTTATTTTATGTTGTAGGCCTGAAACTTCCCAAAATATGTCCGTACAAGGGTCTAATAGACATCCTGACTATAATAATGTTTGAAACAAACAATTATGTAAAATAATATTTTTTTATAAAATGAATGAGAAAACACAAAAATCAGGGCACGAAGCTATGCTGCTATGTACTAAATCTCGCCCAAATAAAGTCTCTGGTGCCCCAGATGGGCCCATTTGCAGTTAACCCTCTCTAACCTGGTGTGATGGATGTGGTAAAATCACACTAGGTTAGAGAGGGTTACTGCATATGGACACATCTGGGGCACCAGAGACTTTTTATTCTGGTGATATTTAGTACATAGAAGCATATTGAAAACTGATTTCATGCAATTTACTTTCAAATTTCCGGCGCCTCCCCGATGTGACATCATCACGTCACTCGGAAGGAGGGGGGAGGGAGAAGAGACACCGGGCACACCGGGACAGCGCAAAACAGTAAGTATGTGCTGCTGGAGCCCCGATGTGTACTGGACGACACCATCTCGTCCAGTGCTATAGTGGTAGTAGCAGCACCGGACGAGATGGAGCCGTCCTGACCGCTAGGGCGGTTAAACACAGCTTTAAATTGTGTAACTTGTGCATTGATAAGCATCTTGAGGATATTTCTTCCTCGAGGATTCACTTCTATTTTCATAGAGTATTGGGTAAACAAATTATAGGTTTTTACAGCAATTAAGCAATTTCGATCAGAAATCGTCTGTTAGCCCATCTACTTAAATGCTTGTATAATGTATTTTACTTGGTTTTAATGCATGAAACATACTGTGCAATTTCAGGAAACATCCAGTTAGTAGATGCCTGCACGTTCAGCAGTGGCCACAAGCTCCTGAGGTTTGGGTTTTCCTCTATGTTTGGCTTTGGCGGAAGGACTCTTGCTCTTGCAGAAAAACATCGCTGGATGCCCTCCAGTCAAAGAAGAGATTTTGCAGTTATCAAAACACTTGCCAACCTAAAGTAGGTCCCTTGCTTACTCAACTGCCATACAAATATAGGTGCAGAGGATAGGTGTAATTATAGCGGTCATAAACTATACTGTACTATAACTAAAGCTGGATTAAACCTAGTTAGAGAGAACTGCCTTTACAAATTATAATGCTTATAGCTTAGGATCTGTAAAAAAATAGGGGGTATATCTGCCCCCTATACTATAGCCTAGTAGCCTGTTATTAGTCAGATATAATCAGATATTTACTTACTGGGGTGGTATATTTACCATCCCATATTAACCTCCCTAGCGCACTGCTGAGGTCCAGATTTCTGTACCAAAAGTGCACCATAGACTTCAATGGTAAATTTTTCCTTATGCTATAGGCCTGTAAATTCCCAAAGTATGTCCGTACACGGGTCTAATAGACATCCTGAGTATAATCATGTTTGAAACACACAATTATGTAAAATAAAAATAATTAACAAAAAAATGTATGAGAAAACACAGAAATCAGGGCACAAAGCTATGCTGCTATGTACTAAATCTCGCCCA
>CM070039.1:8657585-8670547 GCA_036250615.1 Ptychadena robeensis
GCAGGCAGAAGAGATCCATCCATCCACAGCTCCCATAGATGGTCCCCTGCACCCCCTGCATGCGGCGCCCCCGGCGTATAAGACGACCCCCGACTTTGGGGAGGATTTTAAGGTACTGAAAAGTCGTCTTATACGCCGGCATATACGGTACTAACAATTTATTTCCAGTAGTGAACTTAAAATTAATGTTTTTTATTTGATAGATTACATCCTGAACTGATTAATCTCTATGGAAGCAACATTGAAGAACTGGATGAAGTAAAAGGAAAGTGTAATTGCTTGTAGTGTAGAGTTAATAATACTCACATGCATTTTTTTTTTAAATAACGTTTTTATTTGTGACAGTAGAAACATTGCTGGTTTATTCACAAATAATGGGATAGAACACATTTACAGCCATAAAACATTCAAGCCAACGCAAATAAAGAACCTCCCTCAAAATTAGACGCCTTGAGTGTTTGTAGATTACAGCACCAGCAGGTTTCTCCAGATCTGCAATGTGTAGATTTGTTTGTAGAGTTTTTCTTTTACTCTAGATCAGTGTTTGTCAAATGCATCCTCAAGTCCCACCAGTAGTGGATGTTTTGCAGGATTTCATCCTTCATTATGCACCTCTGACCAGGTTAGATGAGCTATCTGACCAGAAATCCACAAAATAGGCATGGTTGGTGGGACAGAAGTATGTGTTTGGGAAACACTGGTATAGATAACAAAGAAACATAAAAAAGTGCAGATCCCAACACCAGGATGCTTCAAGTAAACAGAAAATCAACTCTTTTGTATGTTCAAAGGATCATTTCTCCACAGTACAGTAAAATAAGTAGACATTTAGCACCTGATGTAATTCTTTGGAATTTCTCTTTTTTCCTTTTGAGTAATTTAGGTATTTTAGTCTTTAGCTACCATCAATGCATACCTGTCAAGCTTCCCATTTTTGCAGGGAAGGTCTCACTTTTTTATTGTACTGATATGTGAAATCGGGTTAACTTAGAAAGGAGGGAGCATTGCTCTCCCCTTTAAGCTCCCATCTGGCTTGTGCAGATGTTGAAGGGGGTAGAAAGTAAGTAATGCTAGCCATCCACATGCCATTAAGCAGCCGATCTTTAATCTGACCGACGGGCGTGCGCGCTCGCGCCGTCGGTCAGGTTAAAAATCGGCCGCTTATCGGCATGTGCCCACACATTATCGGACATGTCCGATAATCTCTGGCCGGCGCGAGCCGGTGAAAGCCGTTGCCATAAGCTGCAATGAAGACGGCGTCTTCATTGCAGCTTATGGCCGGCACACAAAGGGTGCCCGGCCGATTGAAGGGGCCCCATAATGCACCGGGATGCTAACGTGATGACGTCATCACGTTAGCCTCACGGAACATATCGGGACTAGTCTGCCTGCACACATCGGCGTGTGTATGGCAGGCTTAAGCTAACGTCACTTCCTGTATTTTCCTCCTTTTTTATTAAGGGAACAGTTGATAGGTATGCATTCATGCTTCTTTCTCTCAATAGCTTGGAGCTTGATTTTCCCACCCCCAATGTCACTAGCGGTTCAAATAAGAAGGATTATGCACAGGTGCACACTGAGAATTCTCTTTGCTCAAAGAGTACTGTAAGCATGTGGCTGCTATGACTGGAATTTTTTTAAATCTTAGAGTATAGGTCTCAAACTCTGGCCCAGAGGTTGCTGGGATCTGAGAGTTTGAGATGCCTCATCTACAACCAGCACTGGATCTAGGATAAAAGAAGCCTTAGCACGTTCCTGAGATAGGCTTCTAATTCAACTATCTAGAGCCATGTTGATGCATAAGGATTTGGAGTCAATCAGCGAGCCTTGAATGTAAAAAAGGACTTCAGTCTTAATATTGGAAATCTTTAAGGAGTTTCTGAACTCTGAACCTATTTAGTCACTCTTCCAAATAAAACACGTCTTTATTATAGGAGGGAGCTCTTTTTTTATTTTTAAGTAAAAAAAAAAAAAAAAGAAAACAGTAGTACAAAAATGTGAAAAACAGTATCATAGAGACAATAATTTTACAATATTTGTACTAAAAATTGTAAACTCGCATTATACCAAATTTTCAAAAATATGCAATACATTTTTTACAACTTTCTTTCAGACTTTTTATCATCATTTTCTTTTCTTTTTACACATATGCTCGGTGATTGTAATTAGTCATTTCATGTTTTTTTGGCAGTCAATTTTTAAAGCTCACAACTCTTTTGTGATGACAAACAATAATGTGATCCAAAATGTCAATTGCGGAACTCCATTGTGGACCCAAACTTGGTGTCAACCACCTAACTAGTGCAATTAACATGTAGGCTTGTTAAAAAATATGTAAAGGTCCATCCCAGGCGTACTCTGTAGGAGGCTAAGAAAGATAATGGGTAGTTGCGCACAACCTTCAGCAGTGATTACACAGCTATAGTGATAGTAGTGGCCAGAAAGGCCCTCAGTAGGTGTATGGGGCCTGAGCAAGGATCACAGAGTAAAATAAAGTCAGTATGAGGGGTGGGTGTAAAAATTGTGTGTAGGTGTGCAAATGGAGGAATGTGGCCCCTATGGTTGAAAAAGAGCATCTGCTCGAAACGCGTCCCATTGTTCCTATTGAGCCCCCCAGTATCTGTAAGCAGGAAGTGATCTCATCCCCAACCAGGAAGTGAGGTCCTTCTGGAAAACACATGGCCCTGAGGGATCCACCCTTGTAAACCTCTCTCAATGTGAGTATCTTGTCTGTTGTTTTGTTTCAATTTGTTTTATCTTATCCTATTCCACGTTATTTAACCATTTGTTGTACTAGGTTGTGCACCTCTGTCCTTTTTCTTATTCATACTCTGTAGGAGGACCAATTCAGGATAACTCTCCATTCATTCTTTACTGTCCCTCACTACTGTTGGTATAGAGTGGCACATGATACTTAGCATAGTGCAGCATGTGTTAAAATGTCGGCCTCACTACTGTTGGTATAGAGGGGCACATAACACCAGGATACAGCGTTGTCACCACAGGAGACCGCACCGACCGACCTCTTAACCAAATTGACACCATACGCTCCAAACACTTTACTAGATTACTTGACTGACTGCGACACTTTTCCGCCGTGTTTGACCACATGGTTGCCTTTGGCGGTCGAGGTCCGTCCTCTGAGGGTGGGAGCTCCCCGTTCTACCATCCTTTTCTGAACCCTGCTGACGCCACCTACATTGGTTTACATCCTTATTGTCGCTGTAACGCTCTGCAGATTTAACTCTGCCTCCCTGGGGCGATTCAACTAATTCAGGCTGTTTAGTCTTTGAATTGTCTGGGAAATTGATGAAGACATCTCATTGATGATTTGAACGTGCAGCGATTCATGTTTACCGCATATCTAGGATGCACAACTTGTAAAATACTTTTTTCATGATTTTTCGTCTAAAGACTATTAAACCTGCTATTTTTTTATGACCAGCTAATTTACGTTATTTACAATTGAATTAAACTCGTTGGCCTTTAAAGTCCCCCAGCCTCTGTGCCCTCAGAGGACATCTGGACTGTGGCACATTACACTTAGCATAGTTCAGCATGTGTTAAAATGTCGGCCTCACTACTGTTGGTATAGAGGGGCACATAACACCAGAGTATATGTTAAAATATCGGCCATTTTACACAATGGGCAGCCATTTTACACACTGAACTAAGATTACTGAAAACACAGCTCAGTTGCTGGCTCACTTTGCTTATGTTTCTAGTTCCTTAGTCGACATTTGCATACAATGCCTCAGGCAATGTAAGAGAAGACTGCCAACAAAACAATGCCAGACTGATTT
Source organism: Ptychadena robeensis (assembly GCA_036250615.1). NCBI lineage: Eukaryota > Metazoa > Chordata > Amphibia > Anura > Ptychadenidae > Ptychadena > Ptychadena robeensis. The sequence continues at coordinate 8,661,389 of CM070039.1, forward strand.
CAAAATGCCAAATGGTACAAATGTTAATTTGATTTGACAGGTGTGCTTTACTAAATCTATTAACACAATGAACTAAATATATTAGCAATTATTGCATTCTGTGCTTTTGGTTTTTCAGAAAAAAATTGTATATAGCTTAGTGTTTGTCAAAAAAGTGTGATAAATGAAATGCAATTTGTTTTGCCCCAAATTTACCAGCAGGGGTAACCTTTTCAGCTCTGACCTGAACAGTAAAAAAACGACTCTGTGCAAAAGCTTGAATAGAATGGTTTGATTCCAGACTAGACCAATGTTTTTGTTTCATCGCCAGTACTCCGCTCGGTGGTTTGGTATATAAAACTGCTGTTAGGAACGGTGACACACTGTCCTTATTGCTGCCATTATTAATGCACTGCTTAGGTAATTTTTAGTGATTTCTAATTACTGGTACATGTTCTAGAGCAGTGATGCCAGAGGTGGCACTCAGCGCCCTCGGAGCACAGAGGAATGAACTGCAGCCTATCAATGCTTTCAGTTCTCTTCCTGGTTATCTTCTGATTGCTCACAGTGTAATCAGAAGTGTGTGTTTACATCTTATGTGTGTGTATATGAGTGTGTTTACATCTTATGTGTGTGTATATGAGTTGTGTTTACATCTTATGTGTGTGTATATGAGTGTGTGTTTACATCTTATGTGTGTGTATATGAGTTGTGTTTACATCTTATGTGTGTGTATATGAGTGTGTCTACATCTTATGTGTGTGTATATGAGTTGTGTTTACATCATAAGTGTGTGTTTACATCTTATGTGTGTGTATATGAGTTGTGTTTACATCTTATGTGTGTGTATATGAGTTGTGTGTGTAATTCAGATTAAATTGCCATGCTGGCACTTTGAGATAAATGAGTGGGGTTCGGGTATTGGTTTGGGCACTCGGTCTCTAAAAGGTCACTACAGAATGCAATAAGGTATTCAAAATAAGCTGTGAAAATCTTATTGTGATATTTAGTAAAACTACCTCTATGTTGTATGCATGTTGGAAACCATGACTATCACCCAAGCTGGACTTTAAATGTGAATTCTGCTTTTCCCCATTACATTGATAGGCAGAGAGATTTGTTTACTGACTGATTTATAAAAGCAATTTTCTTCCATAATAAAAAAACGTTGACTTGCATTCTTGATAGCAGCATCAAAGGCACAACATACAGCCACAGGTCCCTAACATAGTCTATCAGAATATTTTAGACATGATGGAGGAAACCAGTAAGTATTGAATGTAGCCACTGTATTTAAGGGCTGGTAGACTGTAATACATTAAGGTTAAGTTTTCACATCAGTCGGGACCCCCTATGCTATGCGCATTGCTTGGTGGGAGGTCCCGACAGAGCACATACACTTTACCTGCTCGGGATGCTGTATTCTCACAGCGCTGAGCCGTTCCTCTGATGTTAACGTAGTCCATTATGTAGGCCAGCTAAAGTGTATCTGATCCAACGGGATTCCCGCCAAGCACTGCGCTAAGCGTAGGGGGTCCCAACGGATTTGAAAACATACCCTTAGTATTGTTGCTCTTGTGCTTAGATATACCATATTTATTTGAGTATAACGCGCACCCGTGTACAACGCGCACCCCTAATTTTCGATGAAACATCGGTATAACATTTTGTTTGTCTGGCTGACCCCCCGGTGTCCATGGAGCTGTGCTCCCCGGGTCCCTTTCAAGAAGCTTGTTCTACACACACAAGCTGAATAATATATCTGTGAATCCTTAGAGCTAATCTATGAAGACATCTATAGCTATCTATAGACAGTTTATTTTTAATGGGACAATTTAGCCATTTGGTCATTTCATTACAGCTACGCAGGAGATTTTTTGCAGCTGAAATATGTGCTAAAAGTGCTAGCAACTGATCTCCATACAGATGAAACAAATCCTTGCAGTATACTAGCATATGTGTTGGTTCCATCACAGACCAGAAATGGTTAAACAATTTGGCCTTGAATGTATTTCTCTAGCCGGATAAAATACTTTAATTCTCTCTATCACTGACACTCCTCTGTCAAATTAACATAATCAAGTTATATCATAAATAATTATAATTACATTCCTATTGTGTTCATAAAAATCTTGTGTTCCATTCCTGAGATCCTTAGTCACATGTACATACTTACAGAGGCCACAGTGCATTTGCTATCTTAAAATAAACGTCTTAACTTGTCACAGGTTTGGCAGATTCCAATAGTCTCTAAAATCTGCTTTCTTCAGTAAAGGTAAACCAGGTCCCTTTCCATGGGCTTTCCATAATTCATGGAGATAACAATTCGCTATCAGTCCTCCGATAGGTTTATTGTTCTTCCTTTTCCTCTTGTGTCAGAAAACTCCAGCTTTCTTTTCTGTCGCCGTCTGTTTCCAGCATCCTGTATTTCCTTTTGAAGAAGCCCAGCTAGAAAATAAATAAAATAAAAAAACTTTTCGATTATAAAGTGCTAAGAAAGATGGGATGTATGCTAAAAGACGTTATATACATCTGTCAACAAGAAATCACAATGTGAGAGAAGGCGCTAATACCTCACTCAAAGACACATTTGACAGCTCGGTTTTTCATCATGCGACATATGCCATTTCCAAACAGGTTTTGTATTCAGAACTTTACTTTTTAGAAATGGCCGACATTTCATTTTCTCATTAAGTGTAATGTTAACAGTGCAGTGCCCCTGTGATTACATTGTGATAAGTATAATTCAGGATGCTGCCTATGTTTGTTTAAACTAAGGCAGCACCTATATGGAGCCAGTACCACAGGATACTTGAATGCTGTAGTGACCATTGTATTATATTGTAGATCAATTCCTCCCTGAAGAAGCTCAAACGGGCGAAACATGTCGGAGGTGGGATTACAGCTAACCCAGTCCATTATATGAGTATGCCGCACATATCATTGTTTCTGTCATGATTTTAATGAAGATTGGGGTCATCCATAAATGTATGTTCGTGGCTCTGACCCAGGATACTGTTTTATTATATTCTATGTTCTATATGATTTAATAAAGACTGTTTTATATAAGTAACTGTTATATGTAAGTGCCTTAAAATCCCAATACTTGGGGTAGATCCCAAGGGCCTGGGGATTTTGTCTCCGTACCCTAGTGGGATTAGCCCCCTTCTTTCTAATATTTATTCTATGGGGTGTGGCACTGATTAAAGGGTTCCCCTTTCTATTATTCTTTATTCATGTGATAAGCAAGCAGTACGGGTGTTCGACCCGCCCCGTTTGCCAGTGAGAAGGAGCTTACTATTCCTCCACCGACAGGATCAGGAGCAGTAAGATCCCGCGGGAGGAAGAATCTTTTCACTAGAGACTGGGTAGAGAACCCGGTCTTCTAGTGAAAAATCGGCTCCTAAAAACGGAAGTGACGTCAGTGACATCACATCCATCAATTTGAACCAGGAACTATGCGTTCCAGGGTTTTCCCGATTCAAATTCCCCGATCTTCCCGCGAACAGGTGGACGTCTCACTTTATTGAAAAGTCCGATCCGGATGTTCGCGAACGGACCTGGCCTAAGTTCGGCCATCACTAGACATGTAGCCACCTCTTCTCCAAATATTGATTGATTTGTCTAGGTTTGTAACCGTATTCATTTAAAAAATCATACGCTGTAGTAAAAAAAAACTTTGATTCTGTATAATGTTCCTAATTTTTATATCTAAAAGAAGGAAACCATATTTGCTAATGATTGAGCTTCTTTTCCCTTTATCTAATCTACTAATCTAAGGAGAAATAATCCTTAAAGCGAACTTGTTACAGTGCTTTGGTATCTTAACTGATCTAACATGTAGTGGACACCTCCACCTCTCTGGTTTAATCAATGATGTAAAGGAAGTGGAGCTCCAGTCTCTGAAAGGAACTGGGTAGGAGTGGTCTTTGGCGCCTTGGCTAAAGGGAACACAGCGGGCGTAATCACCCTAATTAACAAACAACTGCAATATTCACAATATGAACAAGGAGGTAGAGCTCATAAAAAGCTTGGGTTTACTACTTTGGGCCATTAAAATTTACCCCACTTTGCAGTTATTTATTTGTAAAAAATGTTTGGAATCATGTATGATTTTCCTTCCACTTCTCACGTGTACACCACTTTGTATTGGTCTTTCACGTGGAATTCCAATAAAATTTATTCATGTTTGAGGCTGTAATGTGACAAAATATATAAATATAATGGAACCATTCATTTTCTTAAATGTGTAATATAATAAAGGCATTAATTAATTTATATTGATATATGTTTAACCTCCCTAGCGCACCGCCCATACCACGCCGTTTATAGCGGCGTAGTATGGGCAATTGCAGGCAGTGTACAAAGTACACTGCCTGCTATTTCCTCCGCCCCTCTCCACACAGCCGTTGTCATTAATGGCGCCGGCTGTGTGGGTGGGAAAGCCGACGCTCCTCCATTAACATGGAGGTCTATGGCACCGCGATCGGGGCGGTGGCGAAACCCAGGAAATGCTGCAACGATGAAGACAATCGCTACAGATTCCGTGGAGGTATCGGCTGCACCCAATGCCCGGTTCCCCTGTGGTTGGTGCGACCCTGAATGGGGAACGAACAGGGTTCGTCTCAACCGCTAGGGAGGTTAATACATTTTGAATGTAAAAAAAAATATTTCATAAAGAATAGAGTATACGGTAATTTTACCTTCCATAAGAAAAATGTCATTAAAGAAAATAGGAGAAGTCCCAGTACTAAACTAATTACAATAATTGTATATATAACGTGACGCCTTGGTTTCCGATTGTGTACTGCTTCTAACAGGACCTGTAAAGTAAAAAAGAGGCATGTGAATTATTACCAAATAAAACCAGTATCTGAAATCTCATCTAAATAAGAAACATAGAGAAATCCAAATAATTATCTAATCTAAAAACGATTTTGCTACTAATTGCCTGCTCCTAGTAAAACAATGTACTGCACTATTTAATAAGGACGGTGTGGGATTGCCTAATGGCTACAATGACAGACTACATCCATTTGGGCGTACAGAGAGATTGATGTTACAAAACTGTGCATGCCAGCAGGAACCTATGTTGGTGGTTCCACACCCAATGGCTTATTATGGTAGCTCTACATAAGTGGACAAGGCATGCTTCACCGTACAATGTTTTACAGCTATACAAAAACTTAAATATTTATTACAATCATCAAGTAGGTGCATCCAACACTAACACAAATAATGCAAAAAACTGTTCTTGTAATAAGGGTATTGAAGTACACTCTACTATGTGCTAACAACACGTTACACAGATTACCTTAATAAATGTATAATCCCTACAGATTTTAAAATGATAGAAGACTACAATGAATATTTTCTTACATGAGCAGATTGTTGCTGAAGATTGATAACTCTTTGGTTGTCTCGAAATGTTACGGATCCCGTTGTCATAAACTGGAGCAATGAAGAAATCTCCTGAAACGGACCAAAAGCGACATAATATAAGTTGCCTTTAAGGGTAATGGTAGCAAACATGGTACTAAAAACTGATTTTCACGTGATGTATATAAATTCTCTTTAAATTATATTTGTGATATCAGTAAATCCTGGTTTCAGCACACACTGTTTATAGTCTGGATTAGCCTATGCCCACTTCCACAGTAAATCCAACTTACTGCTGTGGTTACCTGCCATTCACTTTCCATCGGAATTCAAGGGTCTTCTGTTCTTTTAAAACCCAACCATATGTACTTCCTAATCATCCATATTACCACCATTTGAGCCCAACTTTATAGGCCAATCTTGGCTAGACTCTACCACTCTCCATTGCCTGGTACATATTGCCTCTCTTTAAAATAATTTCTGCAGTACCTACTTTTAAGTGAACATGTATTCTTTCTGATTATTATTGTGAAATTCACTTAATGCCACTTCCTGTAAAAATGTGACACTGCCATTTCTTTGTAGCCTGAAGGAATTAAATGTTGCAGGGGTATGGCTATGGGCACTCTTGCATTACCTGGCCAAACCTAGAACTGTCCACTCTTTGCTAGATTACAATGCTGCCTGTTCTTACAATCATTCCACTATGAACTGTCGGAGTCTGAGTATTTTGCGGAAGGTAATGAAATACGGATACTGATACCCGAAAAATAAAGGGCAACATTTTACACTTCAACCCACCATTTCTAAAAGATCGAGGTTTGTTTCCGCCTTCACTTCCACAATGGCTTCTTGGTCAACTGCCATGTCTCCAAACGGGCATTGAATACGTAGGCATGATGGATCTTCTCTGAAACAGTACTAGTGAACAGGCAGAGAATTTGATAAATCCAACATGTATTGAGGTTAAACACTAATTAAAATGTAATCAGGTTTAGTAAGATCAGGAAAGAAGAAGGTGCAGAGCATAAACACAAATTAGGTATTTCCTTTGTGCATTCTCTAAGGTAATGGACAGAGAAGCGTTAGTTACTATCACAGGTTTCTGCACACGATCAGAACCCTTATAAATATTTATGTAGCATTATTACATCTTGCATAATACTTTCTTCCAAACTACAAGTAGCATTGTGAATAATACTGTAAAGCAGAATCATTACTTACCAAATGCCTTTTTCCAGTTCTTGAAAAGAAGTCTATGAGATCATGAAATATTGTTTTTCCAGTGGATGGTGTATCACAGACCTGTGTATCGGATTTATAATAGCAATGTCCGGTTGTAGTCTAAAGAGGAACAAATAATACTTCTGTTATGTATATAATGTCATAAATGAATTCATAATTTACACAAAAGGAGTTGCTGCACCCATAAACAATCATCTAGAAACTTCCTGAACTTTGTCTTTAACCTCCTGGGCTTGTTTTTAAAACTACACCATGGTCAATGCACAACATGCTCCACCGCCCAGAGGTCCCGTGCATAACTCCGGCGTCACTGAGGCAAAAGGTGACGCCCCTGCATTTACATGGCGGTCTATGGCGCTGCCTACACCTGATGCTCCCGATCAGCGGGGAAATCCGGCAGACAGGTAAGTTTTTCCATCATGAAACTCAGCCCGAGTTAACTATGGAAAAACGTACCTGTCCGCCAAACACCCAGGAGGTTAAGCTGAGTTAGGAAAGGAGACAAAAAGATAGCATTTGATAAGAAATGTGTATTACTTCTTAATAGTTTAAAGGAAAAGGGAGGCATGAGATACTTTTTTCTTCTAATTTTGAAGTCAGAAAAAAATTGCCCCATATCATCTGACAGGAATATCAGAATGACTAAAGGACATTTTTTTATCAGCAGATCAACCTTTCTAAAAAAAACTTTATTACAAGTGTAATATTCATAACATATATCATAAATATAATCTGAGTAATTGATACAAAAAAAACATATGGCTGGTGCGTATAACACATTTTATGTATATGTTGTTTTTAATACAGTTTATAATGAGACAGGTCTTACTTTAACTTCCAAAATATGAAATAACTTGATAGCACTTGGAGCAAATGTGTTGGGTAGACTAATCTCAAATACGGCATTTGGAACAAGACTTGGTCCAAAGTTGATCACCTAGAAATAAAGATACAATAGTTTAAAGCATTTCAGGTAAACAATAATAATGTTCTAGTAATGTTTGCATGCTGGCACACGGATATTAGAATGCTTTATTAAAGGGTCATCATGTACACATCATATCTAGAGTCTAGGCCAGGGGTGGGCCCGGGGGCCGGACCTGACCCGTTTAGCTTTCTTTCCAGCCCTTTGTTATCTCATTGAAAAGATGTTCCGCTCAGCTTGTTCTCTGCAATGTGGATGATGCCTTGGGGATGATGTAGTAGTGTGATCATGACACAGTGTGCGCATCCTCATGGTCACAACAGGCAGTCTCTAGGAATTAGCTCTGCTCATTGCAATGAATGAGCACCCATGGAATTGGTGCACCTATGACGGGTCGGCCATTATAAGCTCTTGGTCCGGCCCCTTTATCTAATTTAACAAGCCAATGTGGCCCACGAGTCGAAAGTTTTGCCCACCCCTGGTATAGGCCAAACAAACACAGAGACTTAATGATCAGGAAACAGTGGACACATGGAGCAGACAAGGACTGTTGTGATCTGGATTCAGATTACATGACAATATGGTAGGGCAGAGAGGATATACAGCTTTCAAAGGATAGGTTAATATACTATGTTAATTTAAATGCAGAGGATAGTAGGCCAAGAAAAATGACACAGAAAGGGAAAAATCATGTAGCCAAATGTGAGATCATGTTATGAGTAAGGAGGACTTTAGCCGGCCAATGACAAAGAAAATACCAGTTTGGTAATATCTGAGGGCAATACATAAAATATATTCATGTGTTTTAGGATAAAAAAAACGTTGTTAATTGGAAGGCCGGTCTTATCAAGTATTTGAATGAACTTTTTAGACCCCATTGAAAATATGGCTGACAAGAAATGGTATTATAGCATAAGGCCAATATTTGGAAGGTGAACCAGAAGGGAAGGTGGTCATTGATTTACCCAGGATATTCGACTAACCGAATATATAAATAAATATATACATATATAGAGAGAGAGAGATGGCATATTTGCATTACAATTCTATGACAATATGATACGTACTTTGAATGTATAATCTATTGTTTCCTTCAAGCAGGAGATCGTCTCATCCTCAGGTGGACCGTAGACAAACGATACAGGAGATACTGAGCTAAATCAACAAAGAACTAGTTAGTCTGATTTTATAGAGAGAGAGATTTCATAACTAAATAAAATATTTAAGAGACACATGCTTATGTAGTCCATTAGTATGTCCATTGGCATAAAAAACATTTCATATATTTAGAGTACAGATATATGTCTGGTCTGGTGCTACACCAAATAATTACAATCATGGCAAATACAAAATAGAACTTACCCAAGTACATTGACATTGACCTCATATCTTGTGGGAATGATAAGAACAGCTTCATTATTCCATAAGGAGTCTTCGTTTACCTCGTTTTGGCTGAGGGTTTAAATAAAGAAAGCAGTATTAATAAAATACACACGGATACAAATCATACCTCAGTGTGTGATTGTTTTTTACATATGTTGATATGGATAGCTGTAACTACATGTAAGTGAGCAACAGGTCAACGTGTTGCTTAGCTTATCATAGGGGAAAAATAAGTTCTTTTTATATAC
>CM070039.1:8670635-8682946 GCA_036250615.1 Ptychadena robeensis
AAAACCGCCCCTTTATGTCGGGTGTCCGCTCCATAAATAGCTCCCCATCGGGGGAATGGGTGCAAGTGCGCCCGCTAGCGCAGGCAGGCGCGCCGCCTCCCCTCCCTCAGGAAGTCTAGGACTCCACCCCCCAGTCCACGCTGAAGAGAAAGATCTGTCCAGCATGGACGGGGAAGGAGACGCCCTGTCGTAGGTCCACCACCCATAAACAATTGGAAGGCACCGTCATTACCTCACTGCACATTGCGAGAGAGGGGAAGAGGGGAGGCACAAAATCACCCACCCGTGGCGCGTCCGCAACCCGTGCTGAATAGCCAACTCTTCCCCCCACTAAACAACACCCCCGGGGCCCCCCCGACGAGCCACCCACGATGCACTGCAGCCAGTGCCCTTATTTCATGGTCAGGCTTAAAATAGGTGGCGAAACTCCGTTCTAGTGCGCTCCCCCAGAAAAAAAGGCCTGCATTTACTTATTATCAACATACTTAAATATAATTTAAGAAACTACCCTATCAGGGAAACCATACACTAAATGGGCTTTATGGGCACAGAAATATAAGTCAAACGATAAAGTTAAAAATTAAAACCAGGACCAAGATCTAATAAATATATATTACATAAAAAAATCATAAAAATATAAATTCATTTACATCTATTACACATAATATAGTGTGTAGGTCAACATATAATTGGTAGCATATCTGTCCCATGCAAAGTAGTCAGAACAGTTCCTTTGATGACAGCTGACTAGTACAAATCTGTAAATAATACTCGGACACGTTCCTATGGGCTCATCAGGGTTAGTTTTTGACCTACTACCAAAACCACCCATAGATTTATATTGATTGTATTTTAAATATAATTTAAGCATCATATAGGGCCGCTGAGACCTTATATATAGATATGTTAGATCTACTGATCTATCTATACACCGAGTATATCTATGTACATTAAGCTTTTGAAAATTACCAGTTTGCGGTAACATTGATCACAAGATCTTCCTCGGTGTTGCTCAACAAACTGGCGTCCAACAGAAAAGAGTATTCTTGCTGTGAAAACAAAAACAGGTAAATATTTCAACTATGTCCATTAGAAAAACTTTTCATATCAGAACATTCTGTTTCCTAATCTCTCTTACAGAGAACTAAAGAATTCGGATACATATGTAAGTGAAACTAAATTATAAAGAAGCTTTTCTGTCCTGTTGGTACCTAAAAGATACATTTCATGTTTTATGCCATACAACCATCCCACTGCGATTGTCTTGACTGTCTGAATTTGTCCAAAATCCAAAGAAGTTGACAATCCGAGTGCCCTACAGATTGGAGAACTTGACACGTGAAGACAAGTGCTTACCATATTTTTCGGACTATAAGACACACTTTTTCTCCCCCAAAATCGGGGGGGGGAAAAGTGCCTGCGTCTTATGGTCCGAATACGAGAGCGAGGTGGTCGCACCTTGGCTTCCCGCCAGCTCTGCTGCAAGGAGATTAGCCAGGGAGCTGTCAGATGAGAGCTGTGGCCACGGCAGGTGTCCGGATATCCCATCTGAACTGTATTGCTTATGGGAACAGAGCCCTGATGGTATAAGCAATAAAGAGAGAGATAGATGAACTGCCATCTATCCCTCTCTCCGTGTTTGTGGAAACTGCAGTCACTCTGCAGCTTCCACGGACACAGCCAGAGAGAAGAGGGAGAAGACTCTGCAGCCGTTCCCCCCTGGCCCTTCTCCTCCAGATCAGTGTGGAGAATGACGTGATGTGCTGTGAGTGTACTGCTGCTAGTGACATCTACTGGCTGAATTTGATATTGCATTAATTTAATCAATTGCATTACCCCAATTGATGTGAAAACATATTAAATATTTTTTTCTGGTTTTCTGCTCTAAAAACTGGGTGCGTCTTAGGATCTGGTGCATCTCATAGTCCCAAAAATATGGCATATTCTAACAGTGCATGATGCATAGGAAGAATGAGATAGAGCTGAGCCCACCAGTCAGCTGCTTCTCCTTTGTTGTCCAGTCACAAGCCATGGACCGGCCATATGACTTAACTACAGAATAGAAATATCATCTCAAATCTGTCTGTGTGATAGGGCTCAGAAATGAATTCAAATTCTTGAATTGGAATTTAAAAAAACAAAATCTTGGCAGGCAAAACTGCTCTCATGTATGTTTTTTGTGATTTTCAGGTTTATTTTGAGCATGATATAACCTACTGTCTATATTACTATCTATCTTACTCTGTAGAGCCACAGGTCTCAGGATGGGGACACATTAGGCAACAGGTTTTTATTTTGGATCCATAGCAGTAGTGCGCAGCGGGAGAGTAAGGAAAGATATGTGAGATCACAGTTCACGCTCTTGTCTCCCTCGTGCATTGCTTTTATGACACTCATCCTCCCCTCTGACACTCTTGGGTGTGACATTCTTAAGTGCAAATTGCTCGCACATTCCTGTGCTACTAATGCCATTTGGAGGCAAGATTCAGCCTTCTCCAGCTGTACAAAATGCAGATCAAAGCAATTTTACAGCATAATTATGATTCTAATATAATACTGTGTGTTTAGCAATGTCATAACCAATAACAACATAAAAAGAAAAGTCAAATGTACAGTATAAGCAGCTTGTAGTGATTTCACACTTAACAATTATACTTATATTATAAGTCACTTATGGAGTCAATGTTCAGTATTTCACAAGATTACAGTGGACCCTCAAGATATGACCAACTCTAAATACCACCAGTATCATCATACGACCATCAAGTTTTGATTTCCGATTTCCAGCCGGACATCCATGTACAGCATTCATATGTACGCTCACTGGAAAGAAAACAAGCTTATAGCTGCCTTTAAAATCCCTAGACCTGCCTCTTCACTATAGTGAAGGATTAGGGAGGAAGAAATATTTTCTGTTTTTTGTATAGTGTTGGGAAGATGGCACTTTATATGGGATTGTGAGTATTGTGCAATAGGAACATGTTATAACTGTTATAACTTTCATTGCTATAAAAGTAGGAATATTATTGGTGTTTCTTGTATGTTACATATTTTACAACCTTTTTTTATGAAACAGTTTGGTAAGCGGTTATTTAGGAGGTCCGGAATGGATTCTTGCCATTTCCATCATTTTCTATGTGAAAAAAGGTTTTGACATAGAACCAAATTGACTTAAAACCAACCTTTGGAACAAATGAAGTTCGTTAGTCAAGGGTCCACTGTATTTGTTTGAAATCCACTGTTTGTTCTTCCATTTAAGTGAAACTTTAAGGTTTCTTCCCTACCCCATCCAATACAGACATCAACCCAACCATATCATTCTCATTTGCTATAAATGCTTGCATATACAAATTGGTTTGATTGGCCTTTTAAGACAATTTCAAACTATTTCAGGCTTTTATAACCTCATCTGGGTTCTATGTATTTAGATGTTACAATTACTGTGTCTAGAATGCACAAATTCTTTATAGTGACTGGAAAACTCAAAGATGGGGGATGAGCTAGCCTAATGGTATTATATCCTATCCTACAAACAGATCTGCACATACCTTTGCTAGTGAGTCGATGAAAAGGTGACCGATGGTACACTCCACACTTATCAGCTGATTTTCTTCCTCGGAAATGGCACAATTTGTCTGAGCAAAATCAAAGATATGGAGATGTTACATTGGTATGGGAATTAGTTAAAGCAAGTTCTTCTAGAACTTCACTACAACATAGGAATGCTAAAATCTCATAAACCTTAACCCATTCAAGCAATTTTAGTAGTAACTAGTGATGAACGCAAATATTCGGATTCCGAATATTAATCGCGAATATCGGCAATTCGTGAAGATGGTGAATATATTGCCGAATATTCGCAATTCCGGATATTCGGTATTTCTTATCCATTATACACGCCTCTCAATGCAAGTGGCTGCAACAAGAGCTTAGTAACACCATCAACAGTTTTTTAATTGAATATTGGGGTGGTGCGAATATTGCGAAAATCGTCACTTTTGAAAATTCGCATAAAAATTTGCGCCATGTTAAACATATATTGCGCGCGTGAAATTCGCAATACAAACTGCCGATATTCGCAATAAAAAAAAACCTGAATATTGCCGAATGCAAATATTTTCTGAATGTTTTCCATAAAATTAGCAGCATGCCGCGAATACGAATGCCGCTCATCACTAGTAGTAACTTCCTTATGGATTTTATAGAAGGATTGTTAGGAAGATTTAAGCTAGCCATACACGTGTCGGATTCCATGGCCGATTGATCACTGATCGGATCGATTCCGGCGATCTCAGCGGGAATCGGAGCTCCGATCAATCGGCCAATTAAGAGTATCCGATCGCTGCATACCACCTTGTCCCACGGATTCCTGGACGATTCCGTGTCCGATCGCTTACTTCTGAAATGGATGTGTGCAGAATCGGATCAAAAAGACCAACATGTTGGTTCTCTGTCGGATCCGATTCTGGGCCCCCGATCAATCGGACGTGAACAATCGGACAAGGTGGGCTGCACGCGATTCCGGCACGATCGTTTCGCGTGCACGCGCCCGGAATCGATCGTCCCGGAATCCGGTCGGAATCCGACCCGTGTATGGGGGCCTATAGGGAGACCACTGCACACTGACTAGTATCGGCCTAGTCTACTCCCATATTTCATAGCATAACAAAGATGTGAAATTGAAAAAAAAATGATTCCAACTATATCAGGCAGATATACATGATTATTACCAGGTCCAGAGCCTTGATGAAGAAAATGCCACGGGGTAATCTCATATGTAGAGTAGACTGATAGGCATCGTCACCACCGTTGCACAGAGAAATATTAATCATAATCGTCTTCATGCCTCCAAGCGCAAGGTATGTTTTCTTTTCAAATCTGCAGGTAAAAAAACAGATTTATGTTAGATATATTGGATTTATGATTTAAAGTTTGTCGGCTATATAGCATAAAAACAGAGTCCACTATAAAAATCTGAAGAACTAGATCATTTCCTTGATCTTACCTTTTATCAATTGGGAGGTAAATTAAACAAAATATATTCTTTGTGTTCCTAAAAAATCAAGTATTGTCTAGATTTATGGTGTCTACTATATCTGTAACAAGGAAAATTTGTACATCTTTGGTCAACCAGCTCCATGATATCCATCTACTCCATATTACACTAAGGCCAAAACTCTGATGGGTATCTCCACCACTCAATTGTAAGGTGAAGGTGGAGGGCCAAATCCAGCAGGCAAGGAACCAGATGAATGTTGCACTGTTGGTTAAACAAGAAAAGGGAGACATTGGGATTCAATGTGGCTGTGTTATGTGCCTGAGCACACCAACAATCCATACCAACAACTGATATTCAGGTAACAGCCTTTTTTGGGTAATTGAGAAAACAAGCCAAGGGTCATACACAAAGGTTAGTCTAAAGCCCCCCATACATCTTCAGATCGCTCCATACAATTTCCTTTAGATCTCACAACAACTATGTAGTGCTGGGTCCTCCCTGATAGAATACATAGTGATTGGAAGGTTTAGAAAGCTCCTCATATTACATGGTTTTGGTAAAAGAAAAGTGGATTGTACAGAAAGTGTATGGTAAGATTGTAAGGTGTATGGGGGCTTTAAGAAAGTACAGTACAGATGGATAAGGCAGGAGACGTGGTCAGGGACAATCAAATGTCAGGGCAGGCAGGGAGTTCTATATCAGAAATTAAGTCGGATTACTGTTGTCAACAAAGACACTTGCAGACTGACAGGTAAGTCAAGCATGCTGCATTACATAGGCTATAATGGCAATGGTGTGCAAGACAGATCCAAATTGTGCCACCTGGAGCTATGGTATTGGTGAACAATTATCTGGTTAATCTCCTGCAGCCAATTGGGTGGCAGGAAATTCAAACTGTGCATTTCCCTTTACTGTGCTAAACACATCCATATGTTCCCTGGGGATTCAATTTTTGACCAAACAGTAGTTCAGCCAGAACGGATCCCTCCATCAAAGGGGGGAGGCATGTCTGTACTGTTTTGAACACATCAATACGGTAACTAGGCGAAAAGTCGTTCAGCCAAAACAGATACCTCCCCCAGTGCAGAGACACATGCTTTGGCCATGCTGCCTTCTGCGCAAGCTCCTTCCTGGGGTCACCGATGCAGGATCACCAGTGAGGTAAGTACCTTACAGGCTTTAAAAAAAATGCTTCACTTTGAAGCTCGGAAAGGGTATCCATTAAAGTTTTACTTTAAATGTAACCAGGATGTTAACAGGGGGCAAACATGAGCCTCTAATTAGCTGTTTTCAGATTGAACTTAACCATTTCATTTATAAGTCCTCTATGCCAGTAGAGCAATATTAACACAAACGTTGTGAATGTTGGAGCAACACAGACACATAAAGCTATATACAGCATATGCGTAATTAAATTAGACATAGGAGATTTCCAATTGGGCCTCAATAAACCGCTACACCACATGTACCTGTTTTGCTATACTTTACTTATGTTTAGTTAGGCTTTGTTTCCATTGCGTGTACGCTTAGCGGGGGGTCCCAACGTAACAGATAGACTTACCTGCTCGGCGGACGGGTCTGTCTTCATTGCGCTGAGCCGATCCGCCGGTGTCAGGCTGAACGTAGTCAAGTGCGTTCAGCCTTTACACCGGCGGATGTGTAAACAGACCATCCGCCGGCAGGCTGAGTCTGTGAGATACGTCGGGACCCCTGCTAAGCGTATACGCTTAGCGTTGGGGTCCCGGCGTACAATGGAAACAAAGCCTTACAGTACAGGAAATAACATCTCGCTATTCAATTGAAACAATGTAAATTTACATTAAAACACATTAAGATGTTATAATGAAATTCATAAAACAACAAAATGAAGAAAATATGCGGGGGTAGAGCGGATATGCAGATGTGCTTATTTCATTTAAATAATGTAGAAATTCTTGAAAAGATGCAAATAAAGTGACATTTATAGAATGATCTGGCGGGAGACCAACGCATTACTCATTGTACACCTTGGGGAGAGAAGCTGGCACAGACACAAGCAGCAGAAGGTGAAAGAACCGCATAAACAGCTAGGATCCAGGACAACAGCAAATTACACAGGAACATGGAACAGGAACACAACAACAACAATTTTTTTCAAAAATTCTACCATTTCGACGGTTTCGAGCTAATTGCAAAGCCCCTGAACATGGTATCATCACCAAACTTGCTGGAGATGTACAGAAGGGTTGGGGGTATTCTCCAAAAAAGAAAGTATGTTTCTAACACAAATAGTCTTTGCATGAATTAATTTCAAAGTCAAGTAAAAATTTTGAAAATCGGAATTTCGACTTTAAATTTGAACTTACTTTATGCAAAAACTGCATGTGCTAGAGCAAAATGTTCCCACAACCCTTCTCTACATCTCCAGCAATTGGTGATGATATCATTTTCAGGGGCTTTGCAATCAGCTCACAAAGTTAGCAAGTCAAAAAATTCGACCATCTCTATCTGGCAACAAATATCGACTTAAATCTATGTGCTAAAAGAATGTGGTTTTTTGATAAATTTTAAGTATTGTATAACTATGCCCTGTCATTTTAATAAAAACATTTTTTATATATACATCTGTTTAAACCCGTGCATTAAAAATCCCCGGAGTGGAATCTCCTTGTTTCTTCTTTTATTTTCTTTATTGGTGCAACTGAAGTTACTGCAACAGTCCACAGTAACCAGTCTTTAGTAAGTCCAGGTAAAGGTTCTCTTGATTAACTCGAAGCAGGCCAGCAGCTCTTACCACAGGATGGGTCAGGGACATGGGCAGTGCAGGCTCAAGCTTTGATGAGACACCGGATGCAGGTAAGGCAGGCTGAGACCCACGGGGATCCGGGACTCCACTCCACCAGAACGCCAACACGGGTCCTGGGTAACTGACACAGCGGCACGTAGTGCGTCTGTGAGCAGGGAATAGCGCGTGCTATTATGCCTACCGGCTGCACCCACGCAGGGCTGAATGGGGAGGAGTGAAGGCCGCAGTCAAAGCAGCAGCAGACGTGCTGCTAACTTTTTTCTTGCTCTACACGGGGCGGGGACTTCTCTTTAGTTCTCCGGGAGCCCTGGGGCATGCTGGTCAAGGGGCTTAAAGGGGACCTCACCCTGACTACACAGCCCCTAGCCACTACAGGACCATCTGCACAGATTGACCAGCAATCTCCTGCATGTTTGATTGCACGGTGATCCGACATGTCCGTAAATTTCTGGCCGATCCAATTACTTTGGATAGGGCTGGCAGTCCAGTAAAGTAATGGCCGGCACACAAAGGGTGCCCGCCGATCAGCTGAGGGGCCGGCTGCAGCGTGATGACAATCCCTCATCTATCGAGGGAGAATCTCCTCATCTATGGCTACCTTTACTCTATTACCTGTTACTTTGATCTGCATTGAAGTCATAATTATGCAAAGAAAAAGCGAGTTAAAATGACACAACTCAATAAAAATGTATCTCATGGCTGTATCTAAGAACAATGTTTCCTTGCCTCCCTTTCATGGCTGTATCTAAGAACAATGGATGTGGTCAATGAACTCTTGATTATTGCCTCAAACATCAGCATAGAAAATAAGCCATTTTAATTGTTAGCTTTTTTTTTACAAACGTGTCCAAGTGACAAACCTCCAGAGGACCGGCATGCTCTGACAGCCAGGCGCAGCACTTTGGGAGGTCAGGATTTGGACTTAGCGGGGCCGTAAACAGCAACTGCAAATGACAGCTCCCTGCTGTTCCACATTACAATGGCTCTGCCTACATCTGCACATCACATAATTACAAGGTGATATCCCACCTGCTATGACAATCTACATTATCCTGGAAGAAGAACAAAGGATGCCACCAATAATTCGGATCAACATTCTTTTTTCAATTAAGTCTAATCCTCCTCCTATCCGGGCGCTATTAGTCTAGCAATATTCGTCTGATAACAGTGATACTCTGCAAGTGTTAATGTGTTATCTCAATAAGCAGCATATCACTAGTCTGCACTGACGGCAAATGTCAGGGATGTTGGCACTTGCTAATTGACTGATAACCAGTGGTACAATCTAGCTCCCATTAATTTTAAGAAGAGTCACACAGTGTATATATATGTATTGAAATAGCTGAAGAAGATTTAACTTTTTTTTCTAGCCAGATAACGGCCATATATTTGAAAAAAAAAACATTGGAAATGTTACATTGTATTTTAGTAAAATATGACAAAAAAACCCCTATAAAACAATGTAATGCTGTACTGTGTTTGTAGTAAGCGCACTATTAGCCCTATAACATGAACATACTGCATGGTGCTTTCCCAGAATATCAAATATTCGCAATAATGAAGATATAGTCAGGGGTGCACATAACTTTTTTAGTGAGCTCCTGAGATGAGTACCAGGAGATCTTGTTTGGTACTTGCCCCATATGTAGGGTGATCTCCCTTACCGCCTCTGCTTTAGCTTCCTGCATGGTAAGTTCTGCTGCAGATGGACCTCCCTGTTCCTGATTGATCCTCCGATTAGCGGCCTCCATCTACAGGTCACCAGCTGGTTTTGGGTCACATGTAACTCTCACAGTACAACACGTTTGAACCCCCAGATCTCATTCCTCAGTAGTACAACCCTGACCTTTTCTGGCTTAGTAACTAACCCCTGAGACTACCTGTAGTCCAAATGTCATACTTTTATAGTCATATTCCAACTGTCACACAGTGCTTTTGTCAGATTTTACCCTTACATGTGCCTACTCTGACTTTCATCCCCCAGATCTCCAACACTCTTAGAAGTCCAATCTTTTTTTGGGGATAAGTAATTTACATTCCCAATGTCACACCCCTAACTACAACCTTTTATAGTTATTCATGTTTCCCTGCTGTGATCCAAGTGACATAAATTGTATACATGTAACATTTAGCCCAGACACGGAGCGCCTCCAAGTTGTTAGTACACATGAGCTTTGTAACAATAATGCCGGTACGTATTTGGCCCGTGAGTACCAGAGTACCACTTATATTTTATAGAGTACCACTATATATTTAAGATTTTCACAATAAAAAGTGCAAATATTCACAATATTTCCGTGAACACTATCACATGAAAACTCAAGGCTAATTTCAAAATTTATAAGTGAAAATCTTGCTTTAGAAACTTTTAAGTCTAAAATTCTCTGTTGAAAATGTGAAATTTAAGTTGAAAGTTTTTTTTTTTCATTTCAACCATCTCTTATCCTGAAACTATGACTTCGGCCCCTCATACAGGTTTAGATTGTGACCCCATGTTTTGGCCAATCGACCATGTATGATGGTGTCATCATGCGTGGTCAATCAGCCAAAACATCGAGTCACAATCGGCCAGGCACCCTTTTGTGTGCCAGCGCTGTCCGCCCAGTGTCTCTAGACCGATTTTAGCCCTTTAAGCCTTAGATCGGCACCCAATTTTTCATGAGCATGCATGGCGGTCAATCTACCGAAAAATTGCATGGATATCTAAAGCAGCCCATACACAGGTCAGATTTTCAATCAATCGACTTAAAACGATCAATTTTTTAATCGATTGATTGAGAATTGAGTTTTGCCCACCTGGTTAAATTGACTTAATCCGATCAAAATTGAGTGAAAATTCAGTCGTTTTTTGATCGGACTGGATGGTAAATTTTGATCGGTCGATTGAAAATTGGATTGAAAAGTGTGGTCAACCAATTTTTGATCGATTTTTTTCTACCTATTCTACCTCACTTCTGATTGAAATTTCAATCGGACTATTTTGGATCGATTATTATGTCGAGTGAAAAAAAAATCGATCAAAAATCGATCAAAAATCTTGTACTACATATGGGGCATGATACAATCGACATACAATTTTATACAGACTTAAAAATTTATTGTTTTAAGTTGATTGATTGAAAATCTGACCTGTGTATGGGCTGCTTAAGTGTGTATGGGGGGCTTTAACCACAGAAGAGAAACTCTGAGTTTGGAGACTGAAACTTAATAAAATCCTGCTTATAGAGACTAGAGTAGAATAACAGGAGACGAAGAGCTCTTTGTTGCCGCCATTAGATGTCATGTAAATCCAACATGCACATTTGGAATAGGATTACCTGTACATAAACTCACCCTGGGAAAGAAACTTTTCCTGAGATCTGTAAATCAGCAGAACAATTTGCCAGAGCACAGTATCTTGCAAAGGAAACCTGAAAGTAGACAAATAATATTAATAGGTACTGCATCGGACAAGATTATAAATATATAGACGAGTATTCCCCAAGGTAAATGTATGATATATTCTAATGGTTGAATATATTGGCACTTCTCCCTCTAACCCCTTGGTGTCAGTGTTGTCATGATATAAAGGATCAATCCTCCTAATCAAGTTCTACGTCCTGGACTGCTGACAAGACTTATTTCATGTCACCAAATTATGTTTTAGAAGCTTCCTATTTATTCTATTACCTTCTGCTGGGCTTGCCATGATACTGATACTGAATAGAAGTTTTGCAAGCTCAGTAACCGAGACCGTGATCACAAATGTAGGAACGTGCCTTAAAGTTGTGTTGGGTTCATTTTCATTTTTTAAAATTTAAACTTAAACTTTTAACATATCAATGAAATCTAATAATAAAATATAGATGACATATAATGATGGATTATTGCTTGAATCTAATGATAGAACATCAATGAAATCTAATGATAGAACATCTATGACATTTAATGCTAGAGTATCAATGGCATCCAGTTATAGACCTGTTTTATAGAGAAATCTTAAATTCTGTATACATGCAAATCATCATAGAAAAAATTTGATGAAAAAAAATTGAATTACATCTTTAAAACAACCATGAATGATTTTGTTATGACAGCTGTGCATAAAATGGGATGAAACCCCCTCCCAGCTCTACACACAATGGATTGGAATTAAGAAGTCCCATCTCCCTAAGAGATATTAAAGTACCGTATCTATCATTTAAATATGCAGCCACCTGGCTTATCACATGTATGTAGATCACATACGTATGCCTAACATTTACTAGGTGAGACTGCAGACTAACAGTTCACATCAACAGGGTTCACTTCAATGCAATTGTAAAAAATTACCTTAGGTATTAATTAAATATTTGTTTTTAAAAAAAGAAACCGTTTCAGTGTTATCAGGCCACTGGAAAACTACCACCCAACTTCTTTTAGAATTTTGCACAAATGAATCTTGAAGACTAATTGATTCACTTTAAATGTTGCAATGCTCTGTATACGCTAATGTACCGTATATGCCGGCGTATAAGACGACTGGGCGTATAAGACGACCCCCCAACT
>CM070039.1:8689115-8703074 GCA_036250615.1 Ptychadena robeensis
CCGGAGACATCGGCTATTTCCGGATCGGCTCGGGTGCAGCCGGAGACAGATCCCACTAGCCGAAACGCTCAGCAAGATCCACTTTTGAACTGGATTATAGAAAGACATTTCTATAATCCAGTTCAAAAGTAAAAAAAAAACCACGATGTGCCCGAACCCAGTTCGGGCGTATCGCTAATTGCAGAGTCCCTTTGCCCAAACTGGGTTCGGGCACATCGCTAGGGAGGTTGACTCACCACACACCTTTCAATCTCTCTGTATAGTTACATTTTCTTGAGCATAAACCCCCAAAGAAATCATACTCACCTTTGTGGTTTTTCCCATCAATATCATTGCAGGGTTTACTCCTGGCAACCTGGTGCAGAATCTATAGAGCTCCCCAAATTGTCACCACAGAGTGTGCAATCCTTCCGTCATGTATTCACAGTCATAGGATCCAGGTAAATTAGTCTACACATGTCTGGGGCCTAATAATCACAAGTATTCATGGAATATTTAGTTCCATGAACGCACTACAGTAGTACAATGCAATTAGCAGGTTCACTAGTGAACTCACCCTCATGAATGCTTGGTGTGTCTTACAATTTGAAGACTTTTGGTACAATTCAATGGTCCCAGAATAAACATCACTGGTCCCATTAGAAGCAAAGTAGAGTCTGGCTGGAGTGCCAATCTTCCTCTTAACATCGGAACTGATATTATAGTGCAAGACTGAAAAGGAAAGAAACATCATTATTCAAACATTCCATTGCCACAAGACATTCAATATCATTAAAATATTAAATATGAATACATTTTGCCTAAATTAGGTTATGTAAAGACTCACAAAGCAAAGAAAGCTAAGTTTGAGTCACATATAGTTTGATCTCTAAAGCTGGCCATACACCTTTAGATCTCTTTGTCAGATATACTTTAGATCTACCAACAATTGTGGTGCTGAGTAGTGATGATCGCGAATATTCGGATTCCGAATATTAATCGCAAATATCGGCAATTCGGAAATTCGCGAAGATGGTGAATATATTGCCGAATATTCGCAATTCCGGATATTCTGTATTTTTTATCCATTACACACGCCTCTCAATGCAAGTGGACGAATGGGAAGGCTGCAACAAGAGCTTAGCAACACCATCAACAGTTTTTTAAATAAATATTGGGGTGATGCGAATGTTGCGAAAATCGTCACTTTAAAAATTCGTGCCATGTTAAACATATATTGCGCATGCGAAATTCGCAATAAAAACTGCCGATATTCGCAATAAAAAAAAAACCGAATATTGCTGAATGTGAATATTTTCCAAATGTTTTCCATAAAATTCGCAGCATGCCGCGAATACGAATGTTGCCTATGCCGCTCATCACTAGTGCTGAGACCTCTGCGATTGAACACAGGTAAACTTGATGGTTTAGAAAGTCCCTCATATTACATGGTTTTGGTAAAACAAAAGGAGATCTAAAGGAAATCTGACATAGAAATCTAAAGGTGTATGGGGGACCCTGAGACAAAGTCAAAGTTATATGAGAGTAGATTTCCATCATTGGCTGTCTATCAATATTATAGGTGATTCTATGAATCCTGATGAATCGAATCTCATGCAGTAAGCAAAAGCATTCCTAAGAGCAGAAATACATGAAAGCGGATTGTCTTACCGATGTGACCAGGTACGCTCCGTCCTTGATATGTAAAGCAAATTGTAAAATTCATGCATGCTACAGGATTTCCGTTTTCCATGGCCTCACATTTTGTACGATTAATGGAATTTGGCAGTTTTAGAGATGCATCAATGGTAACAATCGGTCTCGTCCTAAAGAAGCATGCAAAATGCAGAATAAAATAGGAGTACGATAATATTATCATATCGATATAAACAATCTAATGCAATATGTGTTAATATTGAAGCTGTAATGAAAATAGAAAGTGGGGAGGAATTATCCAATACCATGGTGCAGAGGTCTTCTGCTCTGCTTAAACAGGCCTGGCACAGGAGGACCCAGGATCAGAAAATATACCGTACCCCTACAGAGGGGTGGTGAGCTTAGAAAAAGGGGATACAGATAATTTTACTTTTGGTTGTGCTCCTTTCCTGTAAATAAACGTCCACATTATTAGAACAATCAGTCAGACATTATTAGAACAAGCAGCAATGTAGTCTTACCTTAGCAAGACTGCAGAGTCAGATAGAAATGCCCCAACTGCAACATCTATAGAGAAAGGAAATAAATATGAAAGGTTTTTAGTACAATGAAGTAATGTTGACTTCAACTGTAACACATCTTGCCATCTAACAGTGAAACCTAATAATATGTCCATATTACTTGGTATTGTATCAGTTAAGTATTTAATTGAAGATGTTCTTCTGCTTCTTTGTACCAACTACAGATGTTAATGTTGCCATCAATGCCCATTTTGCTTTTGTATTGCTGTCAGGGAAAATAAATATCTAGAGTACAAATACAGGCTTTGTAGAGGCTATTTTGTAAAAGTGATTCTACAGTGACCAGGGCCTTTACTATGGCCGAGTGAAGTGGGCACACACACCAGGTCATATTGCTGGGGTATATGAAAATAATTAGAACTGTAGTGACCCAGGAAAGGGCCACAAAACTGTATTTATTTATTTTTTTTTTATTTTTTTTTTATAACATCTTTATTGATCATTTTTCTTCCATATACAAACATAGATACAGTCCATAAGTGGAGCTTAAAAAAATTACATGGGAAGAGACTTAAAGAAAAATACAATGATCAATTAGGATTTAAACTGTATTTATTGCACTGTGTATTATACTTGTATAGTGCTGTATTATAGTTGGTTTGTGTCCCTTTAAGGGCTACACTTGTTGTTTTTCAGTTGCTAGAACCATGTTTGCAAGAACAGGGTTAATAGCTTTTCCTGCTGTTTTGGTTCTCTGCTCTAAATGTAACTATTCTGTTCTGCTCAGTTACAAGCCTTAAGCCAGCCTCTTTTTGAGGTTATAAACATTAGTTCCTCAGAACATTCTGGGCTTTTCTGATGTGGCTTCCCTGATGACTGCAGCTCCCTCAACTGTGTACCCAGACGAGAATCCCTGGGTGAGGTGATCTCCACTGACCTAGAGTGTGACACCCTGACTGGACTGCCTAATGTTCTTCATTCTGAGAGAGCCTACAGTAACCCTGTCCACAGTTGTAGCAGCTGGTAGCAACACGTTTATTTCCAAGTCTGAACCCCATCTCTGCCCTCGGGAGTTGGTGCCTGTATGCATATACTCTTTCAATAAACTGTATATAGCCCCTGCCAGCTGCCTGGACTTTATTTTGTTTGGAGACATGCTTGGTGAAAGGACAGAGGACATCCATCCGAAAGGACCCGGTTGCATGAGTTGTGCACTAAATTGCACCTTAAGTACACTACAGAACGACTTAATAAAGGCCCCCATACACGGGTCGGATTCCGACCGGATTCCGGGACGATCGATTCCGGGCGCGTGCACGCGAAACGATCGTGCCAGAATCGCGTGCAGCCCACCTTGTCCGATCGTTCGCGTCCGGTTGATCGGGGGCTCAGAATCGGATCCGACAGAGAACCAACATGTTGGTCTTTCTGATCCGATTCTGCACACATCAGGGGGAGTTGCCATTTGGGAAGTAAGCGATCGGACACGGAATCGTCCAGGAATCCTGGTATGCAGCGATCGGATACTCTGTATTGGGCGATTGATCGGAGCTCCGATTCCCGCTGAGATCGCCGGAATCGATCGGATCAGTGATCAATCGGCCATGGAATCCGACACGTGTATGGCTAGCTTAAGAATACGGGAGGGAGCCAGGAGGGAAGTCATTATACTGAGCCCTGGGCATCATTCTACAACCAAGCCATGGCGTTGAGTGGGGTCTGGCAATGAGTGAAATTTCGCCTCTCCCATACAGTCCGCATTGTCTATCTGTACATATGTAGTAAGAATACAAAGCTTATGTCACTTGGTAGACTCTCTAAGACTGAATAGACCCTACAATTTGCTTTCAGCAGTTGGGTAACTTGCAGTGTTGTACTATAATGTATACTCAAAAACACTGTATCTGTCACTGTGTACATGGAGTGTATTGTGTCATAGTAATCGAGTCATCTGGGTAGTGAAAATACAGTAACTCAGAACATAAACAATATTGTTTTTTGTTCATGACCTACCTTGATATCCATTTCCATCAATGTCAAGTCCCTGAGATACTGACTGGCCAAACATGCTCAAGGAATAGCCAAGTTGTTTCCCCTGTATCCTCTGTAAAAAGAGCATTGTTGTCATTCATCAGGCAGATTGATGAAAACACAGTCTGATGACTGTAAATCTTAAGATTTGATGCAGATATACAGTAAATAAGAAGGAAGAAATAGCCAAAGGTTAGTTCCTACAAGGAATCTCACAGGAAAGAGATAATAGAGCTTGGGAAGTTCACATCAAGCCATTCATAACATGTCATAACAGAATCGGTCATTAAATTTGATTTTGTTTTAGCAGATTAGAATCTGAATAACTATGAATAATGCATTCACATTATGTAACAGAATATTTGTAGCTATAAATTTAGTAGCACATGCAGATGGAAAATTAAAGCAAACCTGTTATAAGAGAAGCATGGGCTGCCACTGCTTACATCATACATTATCATCATTACATCATAAGATGCTAGTTGCCTGGCTATCAGGTGAGACCTATTACTTCAATGCAATGGGTCCCCAATCCCTATGAAAATACCAGCCAGAGAACTAGAAAAAGTCAGTAAGGAAGCCCTGACTGTGAAAAGAACAATGATAACTTGTAGAGTGACGCAACTCATATGTAATATTCACCTTTACATCATTTCTGAGAAATAAAAACTAATTATGACTGCTAGAAGGCAAAACGGTTTGCACATGGCTGTTGATTCTGAACTAAACATTTCATGTGTGAAGCAAAATAGGTGTGAACAAAGGATAGTGCTGAACAGCTCAGTGTACCTAAGCATTACTAGAAAGTCTATATATAAATGTACTGTATTTTTTTTGACTTTAAGACGCTCTGGACGCATCCTATACTTCAAAGCATCTGATGGCCGAAAAGTATTCTGGCTTTCTTGTACTGCCGACAGGCAGCCCTTTCATCCAGTTTTGATCTTCATTGCTTATATCAGTGGGGCTCTACTGATGTAAACAATGCAGTGCATATGGGAGATCCATCCGTGGGCGGATCTCCCATCTGACAGCTCCTCCACCTCCCATCTTGTTGCCGGGAGAGCTGGCAGGGAGCCAAGGCACAAACACCCATGGCTGCTCGCACCTTCAGAATATATGATGCAGGCATCCCCACCATTTGGAAGGGGGGGGGGTGTCTTGTATTTGGAAAAAACAGTATATTCTCTATACCCAGGCTGTCATTCATCCACCTGCAGTCTATGTTTGGACAGTGGTGTAGAAACATCGCAAATTTCTCTGTCATTCTAGTGTTTCAACCTTTAGCAGCCTTCCTGTCAACACATGAAATGGTTCATTGTGTAGCTTATTCCTCTACTACTTTTGACCTCTGCTGTACAGAGGCTACAGAAGGCTGAAACCAGGTATCATTTAACAACGTAATATTATTTACAGAGCAGCTTAAACTTGTATCTTTTAATTCTGCCTGGAGTGCAGGCCGACTTATTACGTATTATAATCTCTCAATCAATGGGCAGGAAATCTGTTGCTGGATATTTTAATGTAAATTTTTTTTAATTTATTTAAAATGTTCAGTCACTATAGGAAATGTAGACATTTTCTTTTAGATACATGTTGTACTTTGACCCCCCTTTCCCATAAGCACACTTTCCTATTAAAATAAAAATTACCTGTGTAAATGAACGAGTGATTCCCTTTTCTCTTCCATTGTAAATATATATTGCTCCCAGCAGATTTTCCTCATGGGGGGCACCAATGGCCACATCTGAAAAAAAAAAACCATCTTGTTTGTATTGAACAAAAGTTATAAAAACATCAGTAAAAAAGCTGGGACAGAGCAAAACCTTAAAGCCTGGTAGCCATTGACTATAATCTGTAAAGATCAAAAAAGACAACTGTAGACTAAATATTTAGGGGTTTATAATTACAGACGCATATGGCAAATATTCCTATAGTATAGGTATATACAGTATGTAAACAACAAACTACTTAACTACAATACTATACAGCCCTGGCAATATTTTATAAAAGGACAGCAACAAGATAAAAGGTAATTTAATCTAATATACAGATATATTTTCTGTGCATAGCTTCTTGAACTATTTAGTAAATATAAGGTTTGAACGTCTTGAATAATTCATTCAAATTTTAAAATGAATTTCATAAAATAGTTAAAAAGCATCTAAATGTGCAATGTTAAGACTGAACACAAGGTGGCGCTGGAGCTCAGTAGCCAGTTTATAATAGAACGACAACAAAATAAAATGTATTATAGTAAATGTGTTATAATATAACAATGATAATAACAATATCATATATTATGACTGACCTATATGTAGTTATTATATACTATTTACATATTTAGGCTTTGTTTCCATTGTACGTCGGGAGCCCTCCGCTAAGCGTATACGCTAAGCAGGGGTCCCGACGTATCCCATAGACTCAGCCTGCCGGCGGATGGTCTGTTTAGACATCCGCCGGTGTACAGGCTGAACGTACTCAACTACGTTCAGCCTGACACCGGCGGATCGGGTCGGCGCAATGAAGACAGACCCGTCCGCCGAGCAGGTAAGTCTATCTGCTACGTCGGGGACCCCCGCTAAGCGTGTACGCTTAGCGGAGGGCTCCCGAAATAATGGAAACAAGCCCTAATAGTTCAATACAGTAGCTGTTATTGCTGCTATTTTATGTTTTTTTGTAGGTTTAGATATAAAACTGTAAATGTTTAATGGTACAAACCCCCCCCCCCCCAAAATGGAAATACAGTCATGAAAACTTTAATCTGAAAAGTAATTTTGAATATAATTTAGTTAAATATTAGCAAGGAAACATTGATGTTATTGGAAACAGGTTAAGAGGAAATATAAGAAAGCTTGATTGACATATAATTTTGCTTTACTTCTGGTGACACATGCTCCCTGAAACACTGCAAGGTTTACCGTCAATAAAACCATATACCCTTAGAGTCAGGATCATGCTGTGACCATATGAGAAAAGGTAATAAAACATCGGGAGTGCTTTACAGAATAAAACAGATGGATTCATATTTTTGAATGGGTCAACATGTGAATTCAGCTTTGGTGAGTGCATGACCAGATTAATAATATCCCTGGCACTTTCTAGGCTCCAGTCAAGGGGAGTGTGCAACTAGTATGGATCATTACCTGCTGGCCAGTCATACCAGCATATCAGTGCATGAAACATATTTGGTTCCTTCTGGGGAGGTAGTCATTTTCCTTGGACAGCAATTGTTGTTTTACCCAAGTTAACATCTGGGTAGTAGTGCCTCTATTGTGCAAGCAGGTACTTGGACTGCTGGAATTATATAAATGTCTTATATACCTATGTGATGCCCTGAAGAAGCCCCATAGTTTGGAAGTGAAATGCGTTGACATTGGGAGTTGTGGGGTCATTTTAGATTAACATACCTACGCTCCCCGTTCAATGTAATTTCAACCAAGGTTTTCCAACATGTTGGAAACCTCTTTGGTCGAGTTCTTTCGAGCAGGATCCATTGATGCATGTGTTTCTTCATTGACTACGAATAGTCTGCAAACTTATATATTTCTATAGCACTCAATACCTCGAAAGAAATCAAAAAACTAAAACCCAATAAATGGAAACAGCAGTGGTAACGGGAATGCACATGTTATAGGGTATGCATTGCCCATACACCCATACGCCCATACGCCCATACGCCCATACCCTTGTATTGGAATATAAATTTAAATTGTTATATTGCCATCAAAAAGAAAACAAGCCAGGCTCTTTCAGCATTTTGCTGGAGCTTCTCATACATTGCTAGAAGCTGACCCTGTGCAGTGAAATAAAAGTAAGCAAGAGGAAAGGGGAGCCTTTCATACTCTTCAAAATTAAGTTTAGCTTTCAATTCAGAGTAAAATATATTCTCCTATATGCCCCCTTACCCTCTGTCACCTGGACCTAAGCAGCTAGGGGGGCCTGTTTGTCACCTATGGTGGGCCCATGTTAGCAGAGCCTCACTCTGTACAGAAAGCCGGTTGCGATGCTGACCACGCGAGAACAGTGACAGGCATGGCACACGGCTGGCTTCCCATACAGAGGCTCTACTACCCCCCCCCCCCCCGCTCAGTACCGTATTTTTCGGACTATAAGACGCGCCGGACAATAAGACGCACCAGTTTTTAGGACAGAAACTCCAGAAAAAAAAGATTTAATACGTTTTCACATCAATTGGGATAATGCAATGAATTTAATGGATGCAATATTCAACTCAGCCACAGGTGTCACTAGCAGCAGTACACTCTCAGCACAACACGTCACACTATACTGATCTGTTCAGTGTTCTGTGGATTTCGGCATCCCCTGCACCCCGGCCGAGCCATCCATAGCCGAACTGAACACAGCACACAGCTCTCCTCTGTGTTCTCCTTGGTGGGGATGCAGGGGATGCGGCATTTAGAGCCGAACATCGCAAATGACAGCTGCCGCAGCTCTGCTCCTCTGCTCTCCTCCCGGTGCGACCAATGGCGGCCGCCGGTGGTCGCACATTCAGACCATAAGACGCAGGCACTCCCCCCCCCCCCCAATTTTGGGGGTGAAAAAGTGCATCTTATGGTCCGAAAAATACGGTAATTCTTTTTAAAGCATTGTAGGCCCCAAGTTTTCTGATGGCGGCCCTGGTACTCCCCACCCCATATGATCAAAAATAATTCATGTGCCTGTGGTATGTTTTACCATCTGTTATGACTGGCTGTTTTGAAGTCTTGAAACTGTTTGTGGTAACAACAGAAAAGCTTTTCAGAATGTTGCCAAGCTAGTTAAAAAAAGGGTTGATATGCATTTATCTAGAACACTTGGTAAGAACATCGAGGATGTAGAATAACTCTTATAATAAGTGTGAGTTTTTCTTTCCAGGGAGTGGTAACCCTACAAAAGGAATATGCATTTTGCATACCCACTTTTATATAACTGTTTATAGTTCAAGCAACTATATGAGCAATGTTTCTATATTTGAAGGTGAAGTCTGGAACTTATTGAATACAGCTTTTACTATGCAAATAATTTCACTTTTCTATTGCCAATGTGTCCTTATAAGGTGCATTATAAATTATAATTGTTTGGATGCACTCTGAAAGTATGATTCTATTTGGTCGTAGAAAGAATAGAAAAGAAACAAGATGCCAAAATGTATTGTCATTCCCCCGTACTGCCTAGAGTATGTTCTCAACTAATATGATCTCATAAATGGGTAAGTAGATGGCCCAGAAATAGACATTTTGGTGTCTCTGTCTGTCTTTGGTGTTTGGACGGGTGAGATGTCTTACCACTCGGTTCACCATGTGGTATAGGCAAACCAAATGGAAATATCAGACTTTGGATGAAGTTTGTCTAGTTCAGGGGTAAGCAAACTAAGGCCGAGGGCTGGATTTGGACAGTTTAGCTTTCTTTTCCAGCCCTTTGTCACCTTGTTGAAAAGAAGCTCCAATCCACATGAGTGCACATTAAGCCTAGATGTGTCCAAACTTTGCCTTGGGGACGATGCAGTGGTGATCATGTGATGACACTGTGGGCGCACCCTCATTACGAAACAACCGGCATCCTCTAGGAATTGTCTCAGCTTATTGCAATGATTGGGCATTTTTTTTAAAGTGCAGGAAATTTAAAAAGATAACAAAGTCCCTATCACACATTGCATATCAAGTATCGCCTATCACATATCACAGCCATTATTAGTGATGCATGCAGTGGCGTAGCGAGGGGGGTGCCGAGGGGGCCATGGCCCCGGGCGGCGTATCAAAAGGGGCGGCGGCAATCACCATGATATTGTGTGTGCTGTGTGGGGTTGCTAGGTGGAGGGCGGCGGATTTCCGGTCGGCCCCGGGCGACGAGGGCCCACGCTACGCCACTGGATGCATGGAATTAGCACACCTATGGCGGGTCGGCAATTACAGGCTCTTGGTCCAGCCCCTTTATCAAATGTAAGAATTTAATGTGGCCAAAAGATTTGCCCACCCCTGGTCTAGTTCAGCGTATCAGTGGGCACTGTTTATATTTTTAATTTGCTATTAATTATCATTTTACAATTTATATAATTTACAAATCAGTCAATAAAAAAATGTAAAATATTATCAGGTGGGATATGAGCCAATGAAATTACCCTTTTGATTCAGGAGTAACCTCCCAAACCATGATAATGATAAACCGAAAATCTGCTAAATAACATTAACCAGTTGTACAATTCTAACCACAAACAAACAAAAAAAACCTAATATAAGTCTTCCCACCTGCCACAACCACAACTGCATGTTTTTTCAGTTGCACATTTTAATAGCACATGGGTCAAGTAGGGATAAGGGGAGTCAGCAATCGCTGCATCACTTTTATTCTGAGTATTTTGTGGATGTGAAAGTTCTATTCAGCGTTTTATTTTTT
Organism: Ptychadena robeensis; assembly: GCA_036250615.1. NCBI lineage: Eukaryota > Metazoa > Chordata > Amphibia > Anura > Ptychadenidae > Ptychadena > Ptychadena robeensis. Next base: position 8,699,699 of record CM070039.1, read on the forward strand.
AAGATTCTTTTTAACTCTGATATATATGATATATATATGATATATATTTTCAAAAAAGTTATACATTAATAAGAATTAAGTATTTGCAAAAGTGGTTTAGTACTTGATGCCAAAAACTTAAAAGGCAATCACAGAGGTCACACTTGTCTTGTCTTGTAGCTGGCCACAAGTTTTGCACACATTTCAGGAGGGATTTTGTCCCACTTCTCTTATAGATCCTCTATAGAATGTTGTTTGGCAACCAATTTCTGTGGTATTAAGGCCTAGATACTGACTAGTCCAACCCAATACCTTAATATGCTTCTTCTTGAGCCAATCTTTTGTTGCCTTGGCCATGTGTTTTGGATAACTGACATGCTGGTTGAGGGAAGGAGGATCCTTTGAAGGTACGTGCCCTTATCCATCCTCCCTTTGATGCAGTGCAGTTGTCCGGCTCCCTGGGCAGAAAAACACCCCCAAAGCATGATATTTCCACCTCCATGTTGGAGATCTTGCATGGAGCTCCAGACTAAAGATGCCCATACATGGGAAGATTCTCCCTTGATAGATGAGGAACTGACTGACATCATCATGCTCCTCCTGCCCCTCAGAGGATCGGTGGGCACCCTTTGTGTGCTGGACATTACTTTGCAAAGTAATAGGATCAGCTGGGAATTTACAGACATGTCGGAACACCATGCGATCCGACATGCTGGAGGATTCTAGTCAATCTGACCAGGTGGGTTCACCCTATTTGTGGCCGAGTAACCACCAGGCGATTGGCAGGAACATGCACCACAGTCATCGTCTGAAAAATTGGGCAGGAATATGCCTAACTTAAGGGAGTTTGGCAGTTATTTTATGGTTTTTTCACTTATGAATAATTATCTTTTTACCGAGCTGATTAGCTATAGTCTTGTAACCCATTCCAGCCTGTTGTAGGTCTACAATCTTGTCTTGATCTTTGGTCTTTGCCATGGTGCAGAGTATGGATTCTAGATAGACAGATTGCTTCTATGGACATGTGTTTTATAAAGGTAACAAGTTGAGAAGGATTCCAATGTCAGCTCATTACCAGTATAAAATACCTGGGAGACAGAAATCTTGTTGGTTGATTGAGGATTAAATACTTATTAAATTAATTAAAATGATTATTAATATTGAACGTCTCTATCTCACAATGAAATGGTGGCCAGCATCCCAAAATGAATTATACAAAAAGATTTGACTGGGGGTGGGATGTAAGCATCACCATCCACAGTCCAAAATGTCCTCTGAGGGCACAGAGGCTAGGGGACTTTAAAGGCCACATGGGGTTTTTGGGGTAATTCTACGAAACTCAGGCTGTTTGGTCTTTGAATTGTCCGGGAAATGGATGAAGACACTTCATGGATGATTTGAACTTGCAGCGATGTATGATAACCATTTATGAAGACATGGATGCACTATCTGTAAAAGACTTTTTATGATGCTTTTTCTAAGGACTATTAAAACTGTTATTTTATCCAAAACAAGTTAATCTACATCATTTATACCTTAATGTACCCTGTGGTCTTTAAAGTCCCCTAGCCTCTGTGCCCTCAGAGGACATTTTGGACTGTGGATGGTGATGCTTACATCCCACCCCCAGTCAAACCTTTTTGTATAATTAAATTGATTATTAATTTATAACTTTTTCTTAATGCATATTTCTGTATTTTTTTGTTATTGTTCTGTCTCTCATTGTTCAAATAAATCTAACATTGCAGTTTTAGACTGATGATTTCTTGTGGGCAAATTTCCAAAATCAGCAGTTGTTCAAGTACTGTAAGTTTTTTCTTGACTGTACATGTTGGTTAAGCTTAGTTATATTAAGTTACATTTTCTACCAGAGATCTTATTATGGAGTTATAATTTGTTATGGTGAACAAAAGTTATATTTGTCCTGGTGAACAAAAACATTCTTTTCATAAAATATCATAAGAATTTGACTTGAATGTACCAAATAATTTTAGATCAATATGGTAAGAAATGCTTGAAACCATTAACGCTAGGTTTCCACGGCATTAGGGGTTGTCCCGATAAGTCTTGTATTAATGGCATGCCTTGATTGGGATGTCGATACAGCCCATCCATATACATGACTTACCACCCTGCCTGTTTCCACGGCTTTCAGCCGGTTCGTCGGCTAAGAGGTTAATGTAGTGCACTCGGCTGGCGGACCAGCTGAAATCCATGAAAACGGGTGGGGGAGTATTGTATTGGTGCATCCCATAACACCGTGAAAACCTAGCCTAAGCCTAAAGTTACATGGTTGTTCGGAAGCTGTCTGTCTGCCACGGACTGACCATAAATCATAACTGTCCATGGAGCTAACAAGCTGCATATAGTGACTTGGCTTGAGATGCAGCTGTCTGTGTGAATTTGTCCTGACGCAGTATTCAGAGTGAAACCAATGAAAAACCATCATACACCTCGCCCTTTTCAGTCCGGTTTCGCTTTACTGTAGATGATTCAATGGTTACGCTCATTACATGATTTGTGGGCTTCATGGTTTAATCTGCCTGGGTGTGTTTAACACATCTATTTGTTTGTGCTGACCACTGAACCAAAAAAACATGTCCTTCTGTACTAAATGTCCTATTACACAACATTCATAGATAAACATGTAAAAATATTTTTGCTATTGGTTTATAGAAATAGTTGCCAGTAACACAAGTATACATCCTATTCCTTGCAATACCACATTTTTATGTTCTTGGTCTTTGCATTTTTATATAATGCTTACTTAATACAAATGGTTTGCAAAACTCTTATAACAAGTTTACCAACAACTAGAAACATTACATACACCTTACAGGTAAGAAATTACTAGGAGGGTGACCTCAATCAACTTTTGTTCTACCAAAACCATGTAATATGAGGATCTTTCTAGTTCTTCCACTACATAGTTGTTGATCTAATGGAAATTGTATGGAGTGATCTAAAGGTGTATGGGCTTAAAGAAGGGTGTGATTTCTGCTTATACTTAAAGGAGGATGTGATAGGAAGAAAGTCAGACTCCTAAATGTTTCATTTTCTCTATCAGGGACGTAATTCGGTGTATGATGATTTTCGTTAAATACATATAGTCCCAGAATGTTGTGCTTTATACTTGAAATGATTGTATAAAACAAATAACAGGCATAACATGGTCTTCATGTACTGTATATTCATATTATTGTACTCTATTTGGAGTGAGTTCACATCTAGGTAGGAATGTCAGCCAATGAGTATTGAAGCAGAAATAACAAGTTTCATCTTTTCAGCAAAGAAACTTAACTCCAAGAAAAGCCATTAGACTAAAGATTGGAATTTATATTATTTACCCTATTTTCGGACCATAAGATGCAACAAAATCCGGGGGGGGGGGGGGGGG
>CM070039.1:8712843-8728821 GCA_036250615.1 Ptychadena robeensis
CCCGCCCACACAGCCCCGCCCCCCCTTCGTTGAACTGGAAACAGTGCACGGATTTTGTGTGAAATAACTTACAAATAGACCTCCAAATATTGTTCTATCCATGTTTGACCATCCATGTTTTAACTCCAAAATGTAAATGTTTGTGTAAAAAACTTTTTCATGGGGTATCATGGCAGCAAACAATGGTTTACAAACAAACTATAGGAACTGGAAAAATATTAATATAAATCTAGGAGGGGAATGCAGCAGCTAAGACACAGAAATACACAGCAATGTGCTTTTGTTTTTAGAATGACATTACTATGGCTGTGAAATTTTTACTACCTTACCTTTAAGTATGTTGCAAAGCTTCTAAACAGTAGTGGTTTTGCATAGGGGCAATACATGCGGTTGCTCTGGGGGGCATCATGCTGGGGGGTGACACTTGGGCATAAAAAATGTTTTCTGATGCCCAGATGCATGTCAGCAACCCGCCCGCTTATTGGAGAGAAAGAAGATCGTCTCTGCAGATGTGCCGGTGAGTCACAGAGTCTGTAATGCCTGCCATACACCCACAGACGGGTGCAGACAGAAGAGCTCCGATGAGCTCTGAAATGCAACGTGATGACGTCATCACTTTGCATTCTGGGGCTGCTTTAATCGGCCGGGCACCCTTTGTGTTGGACATGTCCATTCTCTTGCCGGACAAGCGGTGGGGCAGCAGGGATGTGTCGCCTCATGTGGGCACACGCCGATTGGCGGCCGATTGTGCCACCGACGGTGCGAGAGCGCACGACCGTCGGTCAGCGGAAAAATCGGCCGCTAATCAGCGTGTGTATGCCAGGCTTAAGTCTTTAAGTGGTGCTCACCCTGGGAAGGGGGGTTGCCAGAGGGGTCGCTCAACCATGGCATCGATCTGCCTAGGACTGCCTCTGAACATGGTATCATCACCAAAATTGCCCGAGATGTAGGGAAGGGTTGTAGGATTTTAATTTTATAAAGTATTGCATGTAGCTCATGTAGTTTTTGCATACAGTAAGTTCAAAGTTAAGCCGGCTGGACTTGGAAAATCTCCAATGAGCAACAGTTCTCTGGGAAAAAATAACTAATAACTAGTTGATGCCAGAAGACAGAAGAAAATTGTCTTAATGGACGTGGACATGGTTGATGTGCCTCAGTAGACAATATGAGGACTTTCTACTGGATATGAGGACTAAATATCAAATACCTACCTACTAGTTTACGAACAGGCGAATCAGAAAAAAAGTCAGACTGTTCGCAGGGAGATTCAAATTCCTTGCCTGTTTGTGTCACTGACGTCACTTCCGGTACCTGGAACACATAGTTCCTGGTTTCGATTGCCAAATGTGACATCACTTCCATCTTTCGGAGCCGATTTTTAACTAGAAGACCAGGTTCTCTACACGGTCTTTAAGGAAAAGATTCTTCCTCCGGGGTACTGCTCGCCGGCTAGAAGGAATGCGGACAGTTCGCCTATCACTACTACCTTCCCATAGAAGTCCCCAGCTAAAGTTTCTTGAGACCTGCATGTACATAGATCCTGCACCCACTTGTGATGTCCTTACTTAAGTCATGTATTACTTGCCACTCACAAACACATGATAAACACAGAATAAATATTTAACTACTTTGTTTATTTTCCAGTACAGTTGAGGCGATCTGTGATGATCTGAGTCAAGAATGCCTGTTAATGAGACAAGTAATGTATCATTATCACCTAATGTTATCACTTTATCTCTTGGGAAATAGATGTTGCTATTGAGAGAAGTGGATTCTCAACCCGAATTATCACCTGAAAATGATTGCGTTAAATCACACTGAGGTGAAAAACAATTAAATTTACATGGAAGGTGCAAAGGTTGGAGTGTGTTTACTCATACCTAATGTAATCCTACAGGTCATAAAATAATAAAGAATACAGTTAATGAATGAATAATAAATATATTATTATTCAACAGCAGGCTAACCCTATTTTGTTAAATGGTCCCTGATACACACACAGTCTGGGGCTTGCTCTGGGGATTAAAGGATACAAAGTTTTAATAAGTAATGAACGGTTTTTAATTTTTTAAACAGTAAATCAATAAACAGATAATGTATCTTTCCAAACAGCATATTTACATTGTTTAATGCAAACTGTATTTAACCAATATCAACAAAAAGTTTACAGTAAAGAAATACCGTAACTTTCCTTAATAATTACAATAGGCTACTTTGTCGGGGGGCTACTTGTATTTTTACAGTGCTTTTAGTAACCAATGGTTTGTACAGTTAAAGACCTATCCCTTCCAATATACTGTATTAGCACTCATACATTGAATGAGCATCCAATGCATCAGAATTGATCAACATTCCTAATTGTTTTTTTGACACATGCACTAGAACATACATACAAAGTGTTAAGCTAGCCAAACACGAGTCAACTTTTGCACAATCGATCTTAGATTCGATTGTGTTCTGAAATTGTACGATCGTACACCAGTCTAACATCGATCAACCGTACCACCACCCAGTGTGATCAAGTTAAGCGCAATTAATTGACGATGGTACTATGGAGCACATGCTTGGTATGGTTGTAAATGGATTCTATATACGATTCAAATTCCGATTCCAAATACGATTCTATTTATGAATCTAAATAAGATTCTAGTTCAGATTGTGATTCCAATTCCAAACCCGATTCTAATTCCGATTACAAATCCGATCGTTATGATTCTAAATACAATCGTAAACAAATAGATCAAAATATCTAGAAAACCCATCAGATATTTGTACGATTGACAAATATTTATTAACATGTCTGATCATTTTTGAGTCGAATTTACGATTGATTTCTATCACTTTTGGTTGATCGTTCCAGGTGGGCAGGAATTGAAATATTGAACCATGTATGCCCACCTTTAGAAGGACATTGGGGTAAAGTGAAATCCCACTGACAGTACAGACACAGCAACATGAATCTGATCGGTGCCACTAGGACCATAAAACATGGCAGTTATTTCAGTAAGGACTTTAATAATCTTATTTACCCCAAAACAGTTTTTACTGAAAGCAATGCTCACGTGTGCTTTATCAGACTGAATATGTATGAATATATATATAAATTTATATATACAGTAGCTGCTCCCCCAGACTATGGACCCCGAGGTACCAATTGCCTTTAATCAAAAAATGAAGAAGCAGCTGTAGGTCCTTAATTAAGTTTTGGTCTTTCTTAAGTTGAAGGTCTGTAACTTAGGGACTGACTACCTGTGTAAACATTGCTAAAAGATTTTTGTTTTAAACTATATATTAAGCCCCCCATACACACTTCAATTTGAAAAATTGGCTGCAAATTAAAAGTGCCCTCCTTAAATCAGGCCATAATTCGGCCCACAAATTGATCTTAGGCTAGCCATACATGTGTCGACTCGTGAGCGATCGATCGCCCACCTGATCGATTCCGGTGAAGCCACAGGCGTCGATCGATCGCCCAATCAAGGCTGTGCCTACCACCTTAGGCCACCGATTCCTGGACGATTCTGTTCCCGATCGATCGCTTCACAAATGTCAACGCCTCTTGATGTGTGCTTAATCGATCAGAAAACACAAACAGGTTGGTTCTCTGGCCGATCCGATTTGGGGGCCAAGTCGATCGGGCGGGGTCGATCGGTCAAGGTGGGCTGCACTCAATTCCTTACCGATCGATCGGCGTGCACGGCCAGGAATCAAGTGGGAAATCGACCCGTGTATGGCTACCTTAATACATTGCAAACTTGGATCGATCTCCTTACTTGGGGAGCAGCACATTTAGAAATATAAAGAGAGGAGCTCAGGTAGGAATTAAAGGCTTTACTTAAAGGAAAGTCTAGGTACCAAAAAGTAAATAACTGTGATGATTATTAGAAAAGTAATCATTATTTTCAGTCATGGTCCCCTTTGGTCTGGAATTTTCTAGATTTCCATACTTGAGTGGCCATAATAAAAATTAAAAGGAAGTCAATACAATTTTAAAATTTTTACTTTTTTTCTGTTTTTTGAACTTTAGAAGAATAAGAGTATGTTTCCATTATACGTCAGGACCCGCTCCGCTAAACGTATAGAGCAGGCAATGTCTGTGTGCTACGTCGGGAGAGGGGGTCCCGACGTATAATGGAAACAAGCCCTAAATGATAAAAAGATAGTAAATATATATAATTTATGGAAATGTTAGAGAACACATGGATTTTTTTTAAGCAAGGTTATGCCACTTACTTCTCCAGCATTCATGTAGACGTAAACTCTCCCTTCTTCGCGAACTATGCTTTGCATCGGAGCTCCAACCAGTAGGTCTGACAGTCCATCGCCATTTAGATCCACAGCACACACAGATGCTCCAAAGTATGAACCAAGCTATTAAAGTAAAGAAAGTACAGGATTAGACTTTGGGGTTTAAAGGTGGGTTTACACGTGTAGATTTTTTCTTCAATCAACTGCCAATTAGATTTATTGTTCGATGTCGTTGTCAAACATTGTTCGTTCATTTATCGAATGTAACATTTGATTTTTGTCCATTCATCGCCGATTTTAAATGAAGATACATTCGAAATTACAACGACAGATAAAAATTTACCAACATGTTCGATGACCTTTCGAACAATTTTTTGTTCAAGGTCGAACAAAATCATCCATCGAACAAATTGCCCATTCTAGATTTTTGTTCAATCAACTAAAAAAATTGGTCGTTCTTCGTCGATCGAACAAAAAATCTACACGTGTAAACACACCTTTAGTATGTTAAAAAAAGTGCAATATGATCGGCTGTTGTACACAGATAGAGAAGAGACTTGCGTTTTTCTTAACTGTTAACTGTGGTTTTTAAGAAATAAACAAGAGTGGAAAGTGGAAACCTGTGACAACCAAAACCCGACACCTCAAATGTAAGAAACGGTTTTCATGAAAACACACACCTTTTTACCTTCAGCTTCAAACTGTAAGTTCAGCAACCTTCCAACAAATGAAAAGATGTAGGCCTGGAAAAAACAAAGTCGGTAAATGTCATTTCAATGGATTTGTTGTTTTTGTATCATATTAAAGCTGGCCATAGACGTGTAGATTTCCCAGAGATTGATCATGTATGCGATCAGGACATAAGTCTTCGATCATAAGTTGTACATCGATCGAAAAGTGCACCATTTTCGGGATATGATTTAGCGCCAATCTATGCGCCCAATCAATCAGTGACATAACTAAACATCATCTATGCAACTAAAATGTAATGGAAATGATGGAAGTGGGATCAGGCCTGTATCAGGCCAGGGCAGATCTTAAGGTTTCTTATAACATCCTTCGATTTACGATAGATCGACAAAAAAAAACGTACATGTCCAATCAATGCAGATAATTCTTTTGGTTTTACGCCATTTCGGTCGATCGCACACTGTTAACATGCATTGATTTGTTAAAGATCACGAACTCACACGAGTTCACAAGTCACACGAAAAATCGAACAGTCTATCACCAGGTTTAGTAATAAAAGTGACTCAACACATTCTGTCCAGTATATCACCAATAGATATGGTCAATGAGATGCAAATTGTATAAAGACAGATACTAAACCATCAGCAGCAGCAGTGGTTGTACTTGATTGGGCAGTGTCATCTGCAACTGACCATCTGAATTGATTAACACTCAATTCATTGCACCACCAATAGTCCTTAGAAATGAACCAGCATTGCAATCTAGCAAGCCTCCACCACCCCCCCCCCCCATCCCTATCACACACCACACATTCAAGGATTAAGGCTCAAGAATTGTATTATTAAGCCCCCCATCGACAGGCAGACTCCTCCATACAACTTTCATGAGACCTACCAACAACTATGTAGTATAGTGACCTCCCTGATAGAATACATAGTGATGGAAGGTGTAGAAAGGTCCTCCTATTACATGGTTTGGCAGAAGAAAAGTTGTTGCCAAAGAATTGATGTAATGTATGTGGTATGGGGGCTTTAGGTGTGTTCCATTAAGCCCCCATAGACAGCAGGACTCATCCATGCAACTTCTGTACAACCAATTTTTTTCTACCAAAAACCAGTAATAGGAGGACATTTCTAACCTCCAATCACTAGTATTCTATCAGGGAGGTCACTATTATTATACAAACGTGTTGGGTTCATGAAAGTTGTATGGAGGAGTCTGCCTGTCTATGGGGGGCTTAAAGAATAAAAAACAATCTTTCCACTTCTTCATTTCACATTATCACATATTTACATCCATAAAGTATCTCTGTATCAGTATCTCCCCATACATGGAGGATGGACACAAGCCTGGCAACCCATAGAAGATGTCTTTGTTCAACAATATCTGTAAGTAGACATTAGCCAAGAGAATAGCTATACTTTCCAAAACCTTAAAAATTTTGCTCTTATCTCACAAATAAAAATCTCACAACCCTGCCACACTAAAAAGGTGGGTGACACCTCTATATACTATGATTACTTCTAGCTCTCCATTGTTTCTGGGTCAGCTCTGCACTTACCTCCATCTCACTGAACTATAAATCCATTTCACGAAACTAGCAGAAATCTTTATCTTCTCTCTCAATAAGCTGCTTGTTTTGACCATTGTGCTACTCAGTTAAGCTAGGCCTACACCGTTCGATTTTAGTGCTCGAACTTAAGCCCCCCATACACCACATACAACTACCATGCAACTTCTGTACAACCAACTTTTCTTCTACCAAAACCATGTAATAGGAGGACCTTTCTACACCTTCCAATCACTATGTATTCTATCAGGGAGGTCACTATACTACATAGTTGTTGGTAGGTCTCATGAAAGTTGTATGGAGGAATCTGCAGGTGTATGGGGGGCTTTAAAGCGATCAAAGTTTACATCGATCAAACTTAAATCATATACTGCACACATGGGTGGATTGACAAAAATAGTTCGATAACTATTAAAACATCGATCGAAAAGTGATTTGACATGTTGAAAAATGAGTTCACATACATGAGTGGCACATACATATTGCATTGTTGTTTTTCATCCCATTGGCTTAAAGGAGCCATGTTATCACCTAACTATGATTATATGCCCCTGTCCTGTGTGATGGAGTTAACATGTCTACCACACGCAACGGAGACATAGCCTAAACTGGTAAATGCAGAAACAAGGGCAACACAAGCACTGTGAACCAATGGATGTGATGAAAGGAAAAAAATAAAAAGAAGTATAAATGCTCCTTTTTTTTAATCACACACTTGAACGCAACCAGAAATAAAATATTGTTGGCCATCAAATGAGCCCTTATTTTCCTACTTGGCTGCAATTTGTTTTAACAGCAACAATAATCTCTAAATAGCTCATTAACATCATTGTGTATAAATGTGAGTGTAAAAAACTTGAATTGTATTAAGCCTGAAGAAGAGATCTGAGACACCCGGAAGCTTGCTTTTTCAATGATTTCAGTTACCCAATGAAGGGGATCACTGGAATTCAAAACTTTTTGTATTCATTGATGGACTATACGGTACATCACTCTACTATTAAAATTCCAGTACTGCAAGGATTTCAGTGTGTTGTAGAGGGTTTCACAACAATCACAATACCAGCTGTGCATATATATTTAACTTTCACACTGTTTCTTAGTAGATGCCACCTATTTGTACCATGCCAGATTCCATTTCTCATGCTACATTGGTCATGACAGTGACAATCTTTGGAGAAAATGTAACAGAAAAGTTTTGTTACACTATGCTGAAGCGTAGTGTATTCTTTCTGGAAGCGAACTCAATGTGATATCACTGTCCATTCAAAACTCGGTCCCTTAACTGAAATAAATTTCTAGTAACACGTCTAAAATGATATTTGAATGTGTTACTGCAAATGTATTTCAATTACATGCAAATAGGAAAAGAAAAGAAGGTTAGGGACCAAGAAGCCATGCTCATTAAGCCATCCCATACTGCACGGAACAAAATGATCTTTGTGATTATCATGACATTTTTCAAGAATTAAGATATGTAAAGTACAATCTTCAACTGTCTTGTGTTTCAGTTTTGTTAGGATTAGAACTTAGTATGTATATTACTGTACATGAGTTTGCTTCTGGTTACATGGTGGGGTAAATTACCACAGATAACCGTTTCACCTTAATAAGAAACCCTCTTAGATGGTGAACAGTTTAGTGGTTTGACCTATTGTCCTTATGCTGTGGGTATCATTTCCTTTGCAGCCATAACCTTGTATAATCATTTCTGAACGTTCTGCTTGGTAGTGAGCCGGTTTACATAGGAACAATATGATACAAGACTCATTGAATTAACGCAATGAAACACTAAGCAGATTTGCCAGGTAAAAATAAATTGTGTTGGTGTCCCCAAAATGTTTTGAATGTCATAAAACACTACAATTAAAGATATGTGGATGTGTTTTGTTGTTCTAATGTGAGGATTTCCGAGGGATCACCAGTCTACAAGTCAGGTCGGACCGATGTGCTCTTCACCTTCAATTTGTCTCCCGTTCAAGCCCCCGCCATGATGCGCCTACCAAACTTTGGTTGCCCCTAGCACTTAGATGCACCAAGTATCCCACCTGAGACCGGTGAAACCCTCCAGGGACCCCCTAGGGAGTGAGTACAAAGTCAAAGGGTGAATGTGATGGTCCAGGTACACAGGCAAAGCTTATACACAGAGAATCATTCCAACAGACACAGTATCCAGAAGAGTAGTCTACAGGCAAGCAAGGGTCATACACAAGGATTAAATTCTAAGAACAAGGTGCAGGTAGTCCAGGTAATGCTATCACAGACGGGGAAGAGATGCACCATACAGGTTTATAAGAGGCAGCAAGTGCAGGTGTAACAGGTCCAGTGGATCACCTGGATTGGCACTCTAAATCTCTCAAAGCATGCAGGAGGTGGACATAAAACCTGTTATGGGTTAGAGCAGTGATGACAACAGGTGACAGCAGTGGTTATGTCGGCCGGACTGCACAGTGAGGACAGAAGGGAAATGCGCGCCCACAACCCCAAGCTACGCTGAAATCCCACGGCCCTAACATCTAGCTCTTGAGACTACTATCCATAGAAGAGAAACTCTGCCGAAAAGTTGACATACTATTAAGGGTGGTTAGCAGGGTGAAACCCTGCCAAAGTGTTCCTTTTGCAGGACCGATGGACAAAGTTTAACTTGAAAACTTAAGACAGGGAAGTCAAACACCAGGCCAGGGGCCAAATCTGGCCTGCATTTAGTTAGCCTATATGATTTTTACTAAATTATATTTAAAGATATGTGTCTTTTATTTGACATTTGATTTTGTGTTATACGCTTTGCTTGTTCCAGATAAGAAGTGTAAGCAAATTTTAAGTTTGTTTCCATATGAAAAGGTTCATCTCTGATTATCTAAAGGAAGTAAGAAAGCAGGAAACAAATCATGAACTGAAGATTTTCTTTTTTAAATTATTTTTTTAAAATTAAAATCAAGGTTGGCCTATGACTTTGTCAATGTTTTCTATTTTGACCCACCGTGTCTTTAAGTTTGACCCATTTGTCATAAGGGAAAAATTCCACTTGTGCCTAGTGTGCTTAGTATTCCTATTTCAGCATACAAATGGTTTGAAAATACGGGTAGACTGTAAATATTTACTTGCATTTAAACAAACCTACAGGCCAATAATACATTTTAATTACATTAATTCAACAAAGAAACAGTCCTTTACTTAAACTCTTGATGGGGCAATCGAGACTGAAAAGAATTCTAGGTCAATCATGTCCCACTGCATTGTGTGCTGATTGCTATCTTATAAAGAGGCCATGATGACAAAGATGACCCAACCAGCACATTGACGTTCCTTTACTCACAAATTATCACACCTAAGGTCCAAATGGGGACCGAGAGATGAGCTGTCCATCGCTCAAAGCATCGGTGGGCACCTTTTGTGTGCCCGCTGTTAGTTTGAATGGGGATGTCGGTCCCCATTGAAACTAATGGCATCGGCCAGAGATTTACGGACATGTCCGACCGGCATGGCCGACCGAGCTTTGGTGTGTCAGGGATCTGTCGCCGCATGTGGGCACCTGCGATCGGCAGCCGATTTTGCCGCCATCCGACTGCCACAAGCGCCCACGCACAGGATTTGCTGTAACCCAAGGGTGGGCAATCCTTTTGACTCCTAAATTTGAAGGGCCAGACTTAGAGCCTGTAATGGCCGACCTGCAGTAGGTGTGCTTCCAGGTATTCCTTGCATCACGGGCATCACTAATGATGTGGCAACATGTGACAGGTATGTTATCTTTTTTAATTTCCTGAACTTAAAAACAAATACTCATTCATTGCAATAAGAAGAGTTAATTCTTAGAGACTGACAGTTTTGATAGGAGTGGTGTTGGTAGCTCATTTAAGGCAAAAAATACAAAGAAGGAAAAGCACCATCCCCCCACCTCACCTTAGTGAGGTTTTTGCAACATAGGAAAATTTCTATAAAATCATATATATGTATATATGATGGGGGTTTCAAAGGTGCTGCTTCGATTGATTTATTCACACTTAGAACTCAGTATTTCTTTTTTTTTAAATATAACTTTATTAAATACATAAAAGATTTACTACATCTTCATATCAAAAAACACATCATCAAACCAATTTGAATGTAAAAATCTGTAGCATAAAACTATAAACTTTAGGAATTGGATAACCAATTATTGATGAGAGGGAAAAAGGGCCACCCCAGATATGAAGATGTAGTAAATCTTTTATGTATTTAATAAAGTTATATTTAAAAAATAAATAAATACTGAGTTCTAAGTGTGAATAAATCAATCTCATCAATATACATATATATATCTATATATGATTTTATAGAGACTGACCGTGATTGTCACCGTGAGTTTACGTGCAAAGCATCACGCCACTGCATCCTCCCCAAGGCAACGTTTGGACACTTCTATTCCCATTATGTGCACTCATTGCAGAGAACAAGCAGAGGAGAGCATCTTTTCAACAAGGTGACAATGAGCCGGAAAAGTAAGCTATACGGGCTGGACCTGGCCCACCGTGGCCTTAGTTTGCCAGTTTTATCATATTTTATGCAACAATTGAATTCTGAACATTCTAGCAGGAAATATACATATAATAAAACATAATAGGAATTCATTCATTTCCTGAAGAACATCCTCTATGACAAAGATCACACAACCAAATTCAAATATAGACTTTACTCATGCAGACAGCTGCATCGTAACCAGGAAATGTCACACATTGTGCCTTACATATCCATCCGAGCAAGACAGTTAATGTAATGTTATTATATACTTGAAGAAAGGTATTTTTTTCATTTACTGATAAAGTATCCATTGGAGAGCGTTCTTATAAAAACTTTTACACAAGCTTACTGAAAATGTATACACAATATGTGACATCTATTTTTGATTAAGTTGCAAGTTTCCTTTTTAATAAATTACAAATGCCAATAAAATGGACAAGAGATCTCAAAGTTGCGAATTCACTTTAAATATATGGAGAATAATTTGAGAAATGCCATGTATTCAAATATTGAATACAACTATTGAAAACATTGAAACCAGTCTCTAGATATTAGAAGAATCCTGAGGCATGGAACACCTAATGGTTGTATATAGCTGTCCAGTCCAATGATGTATTGAGCTTTAATCTATGCTGCAGGCATCAATTTCCATGCCTGACTTCAAGCTGGGCAAATCCCCTTTCTGCATAGTTAAGTTACCATCAATGGCATATGATCAGCTGCTGGATGGCACACAGGATGGCTGCAAGGAAGGGGGCACAGCAGCCCATGCTCCACTCCACCTCCCAGCTCTGAGTTTAGGCTCAGGCTGTGCTGGCTGTAATGGGGCTGTTTGGTTCCACGATCGACCACAATTTATGAACATGCCCATTCCTGGTTCGATTCTCCATTCTAACGTGCATGGCGATCAAATGGAAAATTGAATCATGTATGGCTACCTAAACACTATGTAAGTATTGTATGGAAATATCACTAGGTAGAAGCATTGTCTGACATCAGGAGCCCTAGCAAAGCTATGAATATTGTTCTTGGTTTAAGATTAAATTGGTTGTTCTACACTTTGTAAAATCGTAGACATTGCCTTACCTTACCAATCTGTTCCTGCTGTGGCGCCCCAGCTATAACGTCATAGCTGTCAGGTGCTAGAAAATGCCCAGCTCCAACTGAGTAACCTAAAAAGGGTAACATGATGTGATTAATGTTTGATATGGATAAAAGGGACACATGACACACCATACAATGAAATATCACCCCTAATATCAGATGACATGGAGAAACAATAAACCTAGTCAATACACTCGTTAATCTAACCTCATCTGGACCAATTAAAAATGTACACTTCACTCTAATAACAAAAAAATCATTAATTAAAAATATATATATATATATTTAAAATATATAATATATTATAAAAATATTTAAAATAATCAATTTGTTTTAACAATAGCTGCCCTGGCTGCAGTACTCCTAAAATCTTTGGAGATGTAATAACTTCAAGATGAATGCCCTTCCAGAATGATGCCTAACATCCTTCAGTCTACCTTCTATGAAAGCAAGCGGTGGGTGTTTTCCATTCTTACATTTTTCAGGGCAGCCCTAGTATTATACACAGGGGTGCACATAACTTTTTTTAGTGAGCTCTTTAGATGAGTACCAGGAGATGGTGTTTGGTACTCACCCCATATGTAAGTGGCCTTCCTCACTGTCTCACTCGCTGTCCTCTGCAGAAGCCTCATGGTAGATTCTGCTGCAGATGGACCTCCCTGTTCCTTATTTAGCCTCAGATTAGCTTCTCCATCCACAGGTCACCAGCTGGCTTTGGGTCAAGTGTAACTCTCGCAGTAAACACGTTTGAACCCCCAGATCTCATACCTGAGTAGTACAACCCTGAAATTTTCTGGCTTAGTAACTAACCCCTGATACTAGCAGCAGTCAACTTTCATCCCCCAGATCTCCAACACCCTTAAGCAGGCCATACACAGGTCCGATTTTAGCTCAATCGACTTAAAACGATAAATTTTTTTAGTCGATTGATTGAGAATTGAGTTTTGCCCACCTGGTTGAATCGACTTAATCCGATCAAAATTGAGTGAAAATTCAGTCGTTATTTGATCGGACTGGGTTGTAAATTTTGATCGGTTGATTGAAAATTGGTTCCGTATTTTGAGAACCAAGTGTGGTCAACCAATTTTTGATCGATTTTTTCTACCTATTCTACCTCACTTCTGATTGAAATTTTAATCGGACTTTTTTGGATCGATTGTTATGTCGATTGAAAAAAAAATCGATCAAAAACCTTGTACTACATATGGCCCATGATACAATCGACATACAATTTTATACCAACTAAAAATTGATAGTTTTTTAGTCGATTAAGCTACAATTGAGCTGAAATCGGACCTGTGTATGGCCTGCTTTAGAAGTCCCTTTCCCAATTTCACACCCTAACTGCAACCTTTCACAGTTATTCATGTTTCCCTGCAGTTATCTAAGTGACATAAATTGTATACATGTAACATTTAGCTGCGGCCGCCCAGACACGGAGCACCTCCAAGTTGTTAGTACGCATATGAGCTGTGTAACAATAATGCAGGTACGCAGAGCTAGGTTTTGGCCCCTCTTGAGTACCAGAGTACCACTTATGTGCACCCCTGGTTATATGTATAACTTTATATGTATAGTTAATGCCTATTTAAAAGGCATTGGTGTTTATCTTACAACCACTAGAGACCCTGTTCACACTTATGCTAGCCATACACAGCCCGATAAATAGCCCGATCAACCAAGCCCGATCGAAGTTTGCCGATAAAAAAAATCGGCGTTTTCTCGGATGATCTAACAAAAAATCCCCACATAGAAAAAATGATTTTTGAACGATGTAACAGTTTTGATCGTACATCATAGTCGGAGTTTATCGTCATTTTTGTCGTCCAATTTTTCATTCAATGGGAAGTAATAGAAATATCGGGGATGATCAGTGTTCATTTAGTTGGGCGCTACAAGAAAAGTAGAATGATGTAACCGGACCGATAAAAATTTTCCAACATGTCCGATCATGTGATGGCCGATTTTCTGCTAAATTTTGATCGGGAAAGCTCTGCCGGACCATGTGGGCAAAACCCGATTTATGCCCGATTAACGAGGCTTGGTTGATCGGGCTATTTATCGGGCTGTGTATGGCTAGCATTAGTGGCTCAGAAGTAAGCAATGTCAATTAACAGGCATCAGAACATGGAAATTCATATTCGGTTTAGTTGCCCAGATGGCATGATAAAGACATTACATGAATAAGTTGCTACATATGTGCTGGCAATCATATAAAAGCTGAATGCAAAGCCGTCCAATGAGTAGTAAAAAATATAACACAGTAACCACATCCTCTGTGTTCTTAGCAGCAGCCGGGGTGAGTCCCATCAAAACATCCTGTCTGCTTTTCATTACTCAAGCTGATTTACTAAATATGTTCAGAATTTTTACAAAAGAAATGATGTGAGTGATTACTTCAAATATTGATTAATATAAAAAGCATATTGCTGTTTGTATATTTTATCTGAAAATGATTGGGTATTGTCAGAGAATTTGCTTTCCACACGATTGGATTTAAATTCTAAAAATGTAAATCAGAACATGGGTGGGTGATTCATATGTCTAGGTCGTGATAAAAATAAAATAATAACAATAATCATACTCCACTGTGTCTCAGTAGGTGGTGGTGTATTAAAAATTAAAATAAGGAATATGTGTATCATCCTTTGCAATGGTGTCTTCCTGCTTCTGCATTGTATGGGATGATGTCAAAACTACCACAAGCCCTGGCACCAATAATCATTCCATAGTAAAAGTCATGGAGAATATGCATCTTCTCTATGTTAATGCTAAGTCAAACCCAAGATAGCAATTAGACATAATCTGCATGCTTTACCTTTATGTATTTCTAGTTGACACGCAGGCAGAGGAATTATTGGGGAGGTATATGGGGATACAGCTCACAGTGGGCGACACTCCCACTGCATCAAGATAGGGTGACCTGCCACAAATTTTCCCAATTCCCTGCCTCCCCTTGGTGATAAATTACTATTTGCACATCTTGACTTCCCTTTAGATGTTCAGTGGAGGAAGCAGTGCTTATCACCTACATGTGATAGAAATGTCGCAGTCCTGCCTGGAGTCACCCAGACACATTCCATTACATTTTTCTCTTCCTTTTCTACCTGTTCCTGCAGTTCCTCCCCTGGATCCCTGGCTATAGATGTCTATGCATCCTCTGCATTCATTGAGCTTTACAATTTTGTCTGTTGGATTTATGTCTCTCTAAAATCTGTTTAATTCGCTACAACATCATGTGATGCAAGACGTCTGAACTTTTTTATGTAATTTTTATTTTTATTTTGAAAATTGTGGTTTAATAATGCTAGAGGAGGAAAACACTGCTCTTTTGTTAGAGAACGCTGAACTCGGGGTCAGGTCATAGTTACAAGATTTTCCTGTTTCTCGGTTGCAGTTTTTAAATTGGGACAAAGAAGTTGGGCCTTTGTAAGGGCCACATTGTATTTTGTCTTTTTTTTTATACTATTTTTCTGGTTCTTATGCAAATCCACTGAGTTTATTTCTAAAGGAATCAAGTATAGAGGATATATACTTCAGTAGTAGTAATACATATAATCCATAAAGAATGAGGAGATGGCTAGCCTCCAGGAACTTAACAGATACATAAACACCACAGGTTTATTTTACTATTTTTACACTACACATCAATACCACATATACTTGTGTGTAAATCCGATACAATTGGCAGTGCTTGACAGTAACATACAGTTTATTAAAATCACATAAAATATCATTGATTTTATGTGTTGTAGATCTGGACAAGCCTCTCTACTCTTCCACTTCCACTGGCTGGGATGCAACATGTTGGATTCAATACTAAAGGGCACCACCGGGACACCTTATCGACTGCGGGTTGCTTTGAGTCT
>CM070039.1:8728831-8741181 GCA_036250615.1 Ptychadena robeensis
CACCCAGCTTTTTAAAGGAAGGTGATGCCTTGCTTCACATCTTTACAGCAAATCCACATTCCAAGAGTGAGCAACCTAAATATAAATCCTAAGTGAATGTATTTCTGTTTTAGACACTCACTTCATTACTTGCAATACACTGTATTATCCTGAATAACCTCAAGAAGCCCTAGATAGGGTGAAACGTGTGGATTTGTAAGGGTGATTCCCCACATTTGTGTTTCCTTTTGGGGAACGTCTACCGCACAGTTTCCAGATATGCTTACTACGTCAGCAGAGTCTTCAAAGTCAGCATGTCATCTGGTCAGTGCGATTTTATTGTAACTCTATTTTAAAATGAAAATCACTGCAATAGTATTGTACCACATTTATTTGTGATATTTATGTGGAATGTAAAAGGTGAAAAATAAACTTGAAAAATCAACATACAACGCCATACAAATGCCATTTTCAAAGAAATTACTTATCAATGTCCTCCTCAATTTTACTCTCATGATACTCATGATGCTAGGAAGTACACTGAGGAAAAGGGCAAGTTACTCAAAGTAGGCACCAACCAACTACTTTACTCAAGGCCAACCCATCACTTCTTTATCTTTATATTACTTTAGAAGTTCTTTAAACTCCCCTAAAGCCCCCCATAGACAGGCCGATTCCCGGCCATAGTTGCAGCCGACCAACTGGCGTGCTCTCTCCCGCCGAGCACATAAAGGTTGAGGGAGCCCACCTTGAGTTTGTTAGAAAAAAAGCCGGCAGGTCAGATCGCACACAGATCCGTCCCGCTGGTTCTATTTCTGCCCGACTGTGCTGCAGTCTGTTAACTGCAGCACAGTCGGGCAGAAAAGTTAATTGGCTACAGTCTGAGAGGAATCGTGTGTGTTAGTGGAACACACAGGATTCCTGTCCTCTCTGTAGCCGTCTGGTGACGTCACTATGCTGTGAAGAGTCTGCTAAAAGTTGGCCATAGATCGGGACGTCTATGGCCGGCTTAAGGCTATGTTCCCACTTAGGCGATTAGCCATAAGGGTGAACATGATTTTAATGTGGCCGATCGTGCGCGAGTGCTGACGTGATTGACCAGGCAATTAAAAAAAACGCCCTTTGATTGCGCCCATAGAGAATGAATGGACGCGATTTTTGACAAGTCCATTCAACTAAATGGAAGTGATCAGCCGCGATTACAGCGTGCGATTACAATTGCATCCGTCCCACAACTGATCGCCTAAGTGGAAACGTAGCCTAAGAATTCCTGAGCTGTACAGCAGAAGAATTTTCAGAGCTTCTTGTTACCTCAACAGTCTAAGTGGAACCGCTTTATTAGATAGTATAAGTCACAAAATACAAACAGTGGACTTACCTAAATAGCTGCCATATTTTACAGTGTTATTTTGATTATTGAAGGTGTAAATCTTGTTCTCAGTTGTATTGTACACAAAAATAGAGCCCATCCAGTAGAATGATCCAGGTGCTCCCATAATGATTAACTCCTGGAAGACAAAATATAAATTTTTTTGTATTGCATGTTATCCATGAATGCTGAGACACAGACACATGGAAATATACAGGACGTAACAGCCTGCCTGCCGCCCCTAAAATATAACTATTTTGTTTTAAAGCTGTAAAGGAAGTAGCCACATTTGTGTTCTTTTTTTTTAAGGCTAATAATATTTTTGTCAAATACAGAAGCTATCTGCCGATCTTACAGAAATGGCTTTAGCTGTTTTATTATTTCGTGTTCCTCTGTTCAGCCAAATAATGGTTACGCTCTACTTGTTTAAGGTTTATCAATGAAATTATCAAAAAAAATGTACTTATTTTTTGGACTATAACACACACTTTATTTACCATTAAAATCAATGGATTATAGTCCGAATATGTAAAAAAAATAAAAAAATTTTTTAGTACCAACCATACTGGGAGCAATAGCTATGCATCCCAGGAGGCAGAAATGTATTATTCTTCCTTTCAGCCAAGCTGAAAAGCCACTGCCAAGAAGAGATCCTATCTGCATTAGCACTAGCAGTACCCATTCTCTGAACACACTAACCAACTTATGGAGAGACACATTTTACAATTAGATAGTATGAATTGTGTATTTACAATAACATTCTGCATTGCAATAAATATATTTTGCGAGAAAGACTGGAATCTCTTCCCATATGTAAATAGCTGCTCATGGGAAAGTCAGATTGTAAAATGTGTCTCTTCATAAGTTGGTCAGTGTGTTCAGAGAATGAGTACTGCTAGTGTATAGACACATGCTAACGTTTAAGCCCTGCAGTGAAGATCTCCCTCCTGGCACTGGCCTTTTGGCTGAGTTATATAGAGTGACTACTGCATGGTCCAGTCCTGCCTACTTTTTTCCCCCTAAAACTTTCTGTCCAAAACTTTGGGTGCTTCTTATGGCGTGGTGTGTCTTATAGTCCAAAATGGAAGTGTTATATACTGCTTTAACAGATCATTAACGTGATTGTAAAAACTGTGGAAATCATTACAGAAAAAGGGTGTATATTTACAATAAAAATCCATTAAAATATTTCCAAGTTAATCTATCTGGAATTGAAAAACCCAAATAATGAAAGGTACACAAGCCTTACCTCCAAGTAAAAGCTGGAGATGCCAGCTTGACATGAACCATGGGTTTCAGCAAACTTATAAATGAAATCTATGAAAAAAACAAACAAAAACATCAAATGTTTTATCCAAACATACAGGCAATGACTTTCATGCTGAAACCTAACAACACATTAATAACTGATACCTCACTAAATGGTTTTTTTTTTTCAATGTCAAGCACTGTGTCAAACCCTTGTAGTCAAGTATAGTGTTTGAGAGTAGTGTTGAGTGGGAATATTCAAAATGTAAATATATTCATCGAATATTTGACATTCAAGAATACGCAATATTTCGTAAATGTGCGCTCGGATATTCGCAATGGCGGATATTCGTTATATTATGCTTCAACATTGTTTACCGGCATATCTGTGCGCATTGCGAATGGATATGCACAATTCACACAGTGCTAGTACTGGCTAAGATCACATAATGAAGAAGATGTAAAGCTGCATTGCGAATCTTTGCGAATCATTGCAAACAGGCGCGCGCGATGAAAGGCAATAGAATACAGTCGATTTGAATTGTACGAATTTAGATCGTTCCTTTGTATATTCGCGAAATTATGCAAATTTGAAAATCCCATATGTCGCTCAACACTATTTAAGAGTAAGTAGCAGCACCAGAAGCCAATCAAGAAGCATGTGTAAAGGGGGATAGAGCAGTGGAAGTGGGCTGAGAGGAGAAATTGCGAGAGCAGGGGTGTCAAACTCAAAAACTTAGTGGGTCACATTAAAAACTTAAAGAAAGTTGGGGTCCAACCTTGATATTCATTGAAATAATGTCTGCAATCAAATAGGAAATGAATATATATAGAAACTAAAAAAAAAAAAAGTTTTGCTCAACCTCCTGGGTGCTCTTTCAGAGTTATCTCGGGGGAAGGTTCTAAGCTAGTAAAACTCACCCACGATAACAACTTGAAAAATCTCCCTCTGTCCACCGAATTCCCTCAGTGACTTTGAACATCATCACACCCTACTGAAGGGGGGTAGGGGTAGGAGGTGCCATTGACCTCCAGGTTAATGGAGGCGCATCGCTTTCTTTTAAAGCACACCTCTAGTACCACCGGTGATGCTGGGGACGTGCCCGGCACCTCCCGGAGGGCAGTGAATTAAAAAAAAAGAGTGCTACATGTGTAACACCCAGGAGATTAAACAGTGAATCTGAAACAAGCAAAGTGCAGTATTATAACACATGTGACATCAACTGTAAAATAAAAGACACATTTGTGACATTCAATCTTGTGGGCTACATATATAATTACATGAGGGCCAGATTTGACCCCCGGGTCAGAGTTTGACTCCCCTTCTCTAGAAAAAAGCTGTATATTGCAGCAAATCTTGGTTTTGTTATATTATATTTCATTATCCTGTTATTGTTGGCTGCGGTTTTGCTCTCTTTCAGAATTAGGGAAAGTATTTATGGTATTTGTTTGACAAGCTCAAAGATACAACATTGCTTTTATAATTAGTTCATGACCTTCAAAGTAAGTGATACAGAGAACGAAAACCACATGGACAGATTCTAAATAAGAACAAATAAACAACAACAAGGACCTTGGAGGGTGGATGGCAAGTCAGTTACACATGCTCATAAACAGATCACCTCAATTCTGACCACCAACATATGTAATGTAGGTAACTGTAGAACAGACCTAGGAAGCCACAACAGCCTACCTGCAGGTTCTGATATCTGACAACTCAACAGATCAAAAACATAGAATTGTAAGTTGTCTGATAGCACTTGTATCTGGATGTATGCCAACGTAGATTTTGAAAAACCACAGACTTTATACAGCCTCCACTGTCCTGGTCTTTCACTTTCCTGTTACAGAAGTTGTATAGGGTGTCTGAATATGACTGTGCACTTCTGTAGATACCATAGTTGATGCCCCGTGCACAGTGTAATGTAACAGACCTGGATAAAACACATCTGCCCTTTTTCTGCACAAGTCTATGTAGCCTATTCCTATGAAGCTTATAAGAGGGATTTGACTGCTACTCTGCTGTGTCAGAGCTCTGTACAGACAACCACATTTTGTTCAAACTATTTTAATGTGATTGACTTGTGCAATTTTATGTCAATCTAATATCAATTCATGGTGCTACCACAGGCTTAAATCAATGGTAAACTCACTCCTTACATTCAATTCCTTCCTTGTAATGAAGATAAAGTTATGTAGGCATGCTCTAAAATCTAATTGAATAGAAATCCATGGATACCCCTAAAAAAAACATCAGCTCGTTTCATTATATAGTCGGTTGTACGCCCATTTAAATTTTTTATATAAATAAAATAAATATCAAAAATATAAACAAAGACAACGTGCTACGAGGGCACAATTTGGTACACAATGGTCACCATAAGCCCCCCTGCCTGGTGTGCCCATAATTTCAGATCCCAACTCCCTTAAAACCATTACTGCCATCTATTCCTGACTCAATAAACAACCTTGGGCTTCTTTCTCCAGGTCCAGTACAAGTAAGAAAGGGACATAGGAGCTTTTTCTAAGGAAGAATGACAGGAAGCTTTGACTACACCGAAAGTAGTCTCCCCTTGTTTATCTGACCGCCTGACAACTCTACATACAAAAAAAAAAACAACTTTCCTCACTCCTATCCAATTGTCCCCATATAGGCAAAATAGGAGCCCATTATCCCCCAAGTGCAACAACTTCTCTGGCACATTCTACCATCTTTGGAGCTGCCCAGGGATATTGGGACAAGTGGCTGGCTTCCTGCATGACAAAATGGGTACCCCAGTAGCGATGGCTCTTGAAATGTGTTTGCTGTGTCTTCCTCAGATCTCAATTTGGAGAAACATACTGAAACTTTTTTACATACTGTATTACTTGTAGCTTATAAGAATGTGGCATTACATTGGATTCAGAGTTTACCCCCCCCCCCCCCCCCCCCCACTTTTCTGTCTTTGAAAACTATGATCAATGCCCTTCTGCCTGTCCTAAAATGCATGTATAAGAATAGAAGCAAACCCAAAACTGTGTTAAGATTTGTTACAGATGGACCTCCTGGGTGGACATTTGTACCTCAGCTCCCTCTATACCTGATACTTGATATGTGTAACTTGCCTTACCTGTCATCTCCCCTGTTTTACTTTTGCCCTTGACCTTATTTTAATGTGTAGCCGACGTGTTGTCCCTCGCATATATCCCTGTACATCTAATTAATTTGTGAACTTGTTGCTTTTGATTATGCCTACCTAGACCACTAAGGGTCCCCATACATGGGTAAATTTTCCCGAACAATGGATCACACACATGTTGCGGTGATCGATTGTTTATGAATCTAACTCAGCCACCTTTTCTTCAAGTGGGATTGAAGAAAAGCTCAATCGAACAGGGAACCAACATGTTAGTACATCTCTGTTCAATTGCTGATTAGTGATAAGCGGTGATAAGTGATAAGCGGCATAGGCAATATTCGAATTCGCGAATATTTCTACTAATATTCGATTCTATATTCGGATATTCGCAGTAAGACCATGTATTGCAAAAATCATGGGCGCATTGCGAAAATAATATTCGCATTAGGAAAATCTTCGAAATAAAGATTATAATATAATTTTCGCAATACATGGCCATATTGCGAATATTCGGAATTGCGAATATCCGCCGGCATATTCGAGATATTGTCGAATTCTTAAATTTCCGATATTCGCTAAAAATATTTGACAGCCGAATATTCGAGCTCAACACTATTGCTGATATCGAGTTGGAATCGATTGTGCAAAGTGGTGAACATTGATTTGCTGTCCAATACATTTCTTACATTTTTTATCTTGCATTCTCTGGACTTATGGTACAATATACAGTTATTCAATAAAGCACCCTCTGTTTGGCAAAATATAAATAAATATATATATATATATATATATATATATATATATATATATATATATATATACTGCAAAAAAGCAAAACAAATAAGCATTTTAGTTTAGTAGTTATACCTGAAATATTTGTTTAGTTTTGGGTTGTGTTCAGTTGGAGTAGAAACTATTTTGGGTTTTACTGCCATTGGAAGCTCAGATGGAGATCTTCCTCAATTTCCTGTCTGGCCCAAGGACAGGAAGTAAAGGCTATTTTACACTGGAAACTGCAATTCAATGCTCAAATGTGTCCATTATTATTATTATTATCATTTATTTATATAGCGCCAACATATTACGCAGCGCTGTACAATACATTAGAGTGGAGATACAACACAGTATAACACACAGGTACAGGTGATGTCACAGGAGGAATAGAGGACCCTGCCAGGTTGGGCTTACAATCTAGTAGGTTGGGAAACAGAGTATACAATAGGTGGGGGGTGGGACTGGTATGGTGGTGATGTTAGGAAAGAGAAGATGGATAGGACAGACTGAAGAGGTGGGTTTTTAGGGCTTTTTAAAAGTGCCAAAAGTAGGAGCAAGTCTAATGGGACGAGGGAGAGAGTTCCAGAGAGTAGGAGCAGCCCTAGAGAAGTCCTGAAGCCTTGCGTGTGATGAGGTTATGAGTGGGGATGTCATTAGAAGGTCACTGGAGGAGCGGAGAGGGCAGTTAGGGGTGTATTTGTGTACCAGGCTGGAGATGTAAGGAGGACAGGAGGTGTGGAGTGATTTAAAAGCAAGGCACAGGACTTTAAATTTGATTCTCTGGACAACTGGAAGCCAGTGTAGAGATTTGCAGAGAGGAGCAGCAGATGAGGATCACCGTCCATGTTTCATTATCAGATTACAACGCACATACTGAGTGGTTCGCATTTGTGGTCCCATTATATGTTAATGGCACCTTCAGGAGCAAAACCAATTTGCACAGAAGCATACATATTTGTGGTTTGGAAATTGCATTCCACACTGTGCGGAGGTATGGCTCCTTTTCCGTTTACATGAATGGACAAGGAATTGCTCCACAATTCAGGATGCATAATCTGAAACAGGGCGGACAATAATCAATGATATTTAAAAAATGTAATGATTTTTTCCATTTAAATCAGATTTTTTGAGGAAAATGTATTACTATTCAAAGCTTATTCCATCATGAAATAAAGATTAGTTTTATAATTATGTAGAATAAGGCTGTATATGTTAACTTTATATATTTATAAATAAATTCAATTAATCCATTCACAATGTCATGCTCTTCCAGAGGTTTTTGTAAGATTATTGGGCAGTTTCTCTGCCTACAAGATATTATCACAGATGCTTGGTTTACTTTTGCAGTTCTCAAAACTGAATTTGAAGCGAAGGAGAGTGCCACCTAGACCCTAGGGGTGAAGGCCCCCATCCCAAATATATCTGGAGATACCAAAAGGATGGGGGGGGGAGCCATAAGTAATGGCCTATCCCACCATCGGTTTTCCTTGTTTGGGACAAAGCGAGGGGACTTTGGCGGGTCCCCCTATATTTACTACATTACCTCACAATGGAGGATTTAAATGATATATAAAAATATTATTGAAACAAAAACAAAAATGCAATACATCAGTTAGCGATCAGATTACAGAGTAAAGCAGCACCATGGAATTTGGGTGCAGAATGTTAAAACATTTGGTTATAGCATACACGCTAGAGGTAGCGAATATTAAGTCCTTAGAATCAGGTTGGCAAATAAAAAGTTCATCTTTATTCCAGAATCGTTAAAAACACACAGCGAAGGTAGGGACCCAGACATTGAGGTCACTGGATCAGACGATGGCTGATTTCAAAGTCAAGCGTCCATAGTATTGGATAAAGAATGTTTAAAGCACCTCGATGCACGTTTCGTACGCCTTCATCAGGAGGTGTTTGAGTATTCTTGAGTAGGGCCTAGAGGGGTCTGAGCCATTGCTGGGGGTCACAGGAGGAACAGGGGGCGAACCACTGTTAGTGGGTGAGATCAGAAGTGCTGAGATCAGATAGGTGGTGGTTGGGTTAGACCCATCATTAGAGGGTGCCTAGGTGAATCCACGCTCCCCGCTCTCCTGTGCGGCACAAAGTCCCCTCG
The DNA here is from genome assembly GCA_036250615.1 of Ptychadena robeensis. Classification (NCBI taxonomy): domain Eukaryota; kingdom Metazoa; phylum Chordata; class Amphibia; order Anura; family Ptychadenidae; genus Ptychadena; species Ptychadena robeensis. The sequence goes on from CM070039.1 coordinate 8,737,431, forward strand.
CCTTGTCCCAAACAAGGAAAACCGATGGTGGGATAGGCCATTACCTATGGCCTCTCCCCCCACCTTTTTGGTATGACCAAAACTGAATTTGACTCAGCAGAGATCACATGCCTCTACTTCACAGCAAAAATGTTATACCATGAACAGAGTTGAGAAAAGCAGTTGAGAAAAGCAAATAACACAAATCTATTTAAATTGTTGTTATTAAGGTAATGGTTATTTTTCTTCATCTACTTGCATTTTAAAGTTATACCGGCAAGAATTTGTCTTTATGTAGAAAACTATGATTTAAATCAAGCCTTAAGCCCCCCATACACCTTCAGATTCCTCCATACAACTTCCATGAGACCTACCAACAACTATGTAGTATAGTGACCTCCCTGATAGAATACATAGTGATTGGAAGGTATAGAATGGTCCTCCTATTATATGGTTTTGGTAGAAGAAAAGTTGGTTGTACAGAAGTTGCATGGTAATTGTATGTGGTGTATGGGGGGCTTAAGGGCAAAACAGCAATAATTCCACTATACAAATGGATGAGGTTTAGAAGAGGAATATCAGAATCTCTAGTCCATCCATGCCTTTCCCCACCCATTCATTATATTTTTTTCTTGGATTACAAATCCAAGTCCTGTAAACATCTGACTTTGGATGGGCCAGCACCAGTTATGGAATACTAAAGGTCAGGTGTGTCAAACACAGGCCGGCAGACCAAATTTGGGGTCCTGTAATTTTGTTCAAGTTTTTAATTTTGGTCCACTGTGTATTTGAGTTTGACACCCCTGTTGAGGCTTTGTATTAATTTGAAAACATCTATTATTCTGCAGTCTATAGGTTTGGACATACCTTTATAACATGGACAGATTTTGCTCTGTAGGTCTGTACGCAGATTTGCAGGTATTTTATAGCAAACCCCATGTGGCAACTTGTTTACTTTTTCGTAAAAGACATTTTTCCATCTGTGACCACAGACCTGAAATAAAAACAAATTGAATAAAGCTGGAATTAAAGCTTTTATGACACTGGTATTTCACACATTAGTTATTAAATGTTTCATTGATTTTTTAGGATTTAGTACAAGGGTGTCAAACTCACATTGGGCTACAATTAAAACCTTGGAAATCTAGGCTGGTTTCTTCCCATTTCAGGATGTGATACAATGAGTCATGAAGGTAGATGGTAGGAACTTCTTAACGTTGTTGATTTGATACTGGGTGATGGGGGTTACAGTGTTAGGGGTGGCAGCATTCCATGTGTAAGGGATGAGTACATTCACATATTTACAATAGATAAAAACGAGCATTTAGGCTATAAGGATTGGTTGAGGGGAGCATACACAATATTTGTCTATTGGACATCACGCTGGGCATGCACACTAGGTTTTTTATAAAATAGGACGTAGGTCCCCATTATGTTTCCGTGGCTGTTCGGTTGATGGCACATTACGCCACATCTGGTGGGACTGCCCGAAAATCAGACGCTTTTGGACGGGGGGGGATCAGCTAATTTACACAGTTTTAGGCCATAGTATACGCAAAGATCCCTTGAAGCACTCTTAACACTCAAACCCAGGGACTGCACATACACCCAACTTAAACTGCTCACCTTCATTTTTACGGCCACTAAGCTAGTTTTGGCCAAAGCATGGTGGTCCGGCACTCCGACGGTGGCCCACGTCAAGGCTAAGGTAGCTTGGTTCTTTACCAACGAGAAAATGAATGCACAGCTTCACAACACCATGGCCAAGTTTGAAAATGTTTGGGACCCGTGGGTGAAATACTACCACGACCAGAGTCTAGATGCCCGTCTTCTGACTATCTAGCACCCTGGGAACCCCCACGTGAGGGCCTGTTAAATGTCCCACCCCCAGACCCCCCCCTTCCCCCCTGATCACCTATTCCCCCCCCCCCCGCCCTTTCATCTCTCCCCCTTTCTCACTCTTGCTCTCTCTCTTATCTTTCCTTTCTATCTATTGTTTGATTGTTGATTGTGGCTTTTGTTTTATTTGTTTATTTAATATGGCGTCGTTCAGGCGTGCCCGGCACGTATTGTACTGAACGATGTGTACTGTGTATTTTGTGTGAATAATGGGCTCACCCTCCCGAGGCCTTCACATTTTTGCTCTGGGCCTAGAGGGATTGATGACCCTGCTACTGTACACATTTTTTCGCCTATGCATTTACTGTATAACTGTTTGAAAATTTAATAAAAATGTATTGAAAAGAAAAAAATAGGACGTAGGTCTACATATAAGATCACTATTATATTAATATAAAGTCCAAGCATAATTTGTCTTTAGTTTCCAAGATGTTGCTATACATGGTATATTTATTTACACAGTCACACTCTTTCACACTATAAATGTTTGACACTAGTTATTGATTGAGTTTGGGATTAGTTTTGTTTAAGGTTGGTTTATTTATTTATTATGTAATCTTCTTATATTTTGTGGGAGACTGCCTCATATGCACATTACTCTACACTACACAGGGGTCGAATCAACAAGGTTCAGATTAGATTTCATCTATTGCCTAAATGATGAATTTGCCACACCCTATGTTACTATTTTCATCCGCGGGTGGTTGGCTGTGGCATCGTGCACCTGTCAAGGTCCTCTGTTATTCTACCTTTTGTCATTCCTGGGTGAAGTGTCCCGGGGTGGGGCAATGATATGGCCATCTCTGGCGCTGGCTGATGGGAGGGAGCCTGGTTTGCTCTACTCCATCCCTATCACACAAAGATTGTGAGTAAATTAATAGGTATGAAAGAGCTGTATAACATCCAATTTGAAAGATTAAACAACCTAATTCTATTTAAAATAAATTAGAATTCAGGAAGAGCATCTTTGCTCCAATGGACCCTACAATTAAATCATTTGGTTAGAATGTACTATTGTTGTGTTTTTTACAGTGCTGTGTCATCCAGCTCCGACGATTCTTTACATGGGGACCCACGGTCTCCATGCAAATCAATGGACATCGACCGTGATTTACGGTCATATCCGGTAACCCTGTTTTCAAGCAGATTGATTGATCCTGCCTGATCTAGCCCATATCTATGCATGTGTTCCCTGCTTTAGAGCAAGAGAAGATGTTCAGCCAGGCAATGGTGCATTTACGGTCTACAACATTGTAGTAAAAGCCAGTGGATGTCCTAACAGAGACGTGTTCCAGAGATATATACACTTCAGAGCTCCTGGAGGTTTTGGGAAATACTAATAAATGCTCAACCAACCAAGGACCACAATAATTTAGTCATAAAAATATCCAAGCAAAACTTAATTTCATTAAGAAATATTTTTAGAATACATAATAATACAAAGACATATAACAGAAAACCAACGTTTCAATCATATGACCACAGACATGACCGTAAAGTAGTGGATAATAAGGACAGATCCTCCAACATGTTACGCCCTAGGTGCCCAACCTGTGGCCCAGGGGCCACATGCGGCCCTTTGGGCATTGTTTGGCGGCCCCCCTTGGGCATAGGGCATAGCAACTCACCTGTGAAGTGGTCACACGCTGACCCAGCTTTCCTAATCAACTTTGGCCGGTCCTTCATCAGTAAAATTTTCATTTTTTATAGGGGAAACCAGGTCAGGAGGGGGGGTAAACTACTGTCGGGTCTGGTCCACGGCCTGCTGAAAAATGTTGACGAGGGGAGGGTCTGAATTGATGTTATGTGCGGAGCTTTAGTGATGCCACGGGCCGCACTTGTGGCCCTCCATATCAACTCAGTTGCCCACCAC
>CM070039.1:8748065-8768210 GCA_036250615.1 Ptychadena robeensis
GGACTTTTTTAAAAGTCCGCTCCGCCCGTTCGCGGACGGACACGGCACTTGTTCGGCCATTACTATTCTTCAATAGTCTATTCAAAACAAATGAGAAGCCTTTGAGAAACATGCCTATAGTCAGGGGTGCAAATAACTTTATTAGTGAGCTCCTCAGATGAGTACCAGGAGATGGTGTTTAGAACTCACCCCATATGTATGTGGTCTATCTCACTGTCCTCTGTGCCACCTTCCTGCATGGTAGGTTCTGCTGCAGATGAACCTCCCTATTCCTGATTTAGTCTCCGATTAGCCGCCTCCATCCACAGGTCACCAGTTGGCTTTGGGTCAAATGTTACTCTCACAGTACAAAACGTTTGAACCCCCATATCTCATACCTCAGTAGTACAACCCTGAACCCCTGAGTCTACCTGCAGTCCAAATGTCATCCTTTCATAGTCAAATTCCAGCTGTCACAGAGTGCTTTTCTCTTGTCAGATTTTACTCTTACATATGCCTACTCTGGCTATCACCCCCCAGATCTCCAACAACCTTCGAAGTCCAATTTTTAGGGGATTAGTACTTTACATTCCCAATGTCACACCCCTAACTGCAAACTTTCATACTTATTCATATTTCCCTGCAGCTATCCAAGTGACATAAATGGTATACAATTTAGCTGCGGCCGCCCAGACACGGAGCGCCTCCAAGTTGTTAGCACGCATATGAGTTTTGTAAAGGCTGCCATACACAGCACGGATTCGTGCCGGATTCCAGCGCGATGGATTCCGGGCGCGTGCACGCGGATCCATCGTGCCGGAATCCTCTGCAGCCCACCTTGCCCGTCCGACCGCATCCGATGGATCGGAGGCACAGAATCGGATCCGAGGAAGAACCAACCTGTTGGTCTTTTCGGGTCCGATTCTGCTCTGATCAGGGGGCGTTGCGGTCAGGGAGCCGATCCATCGGACACGGATCCGGCCGTGCAAGGTGGGCTGCCACGATCGGATTCCCTAATTGGCTGATCGTTCTCACCTGTGGATGCCGGCGGAATCGCCGGAATCCATCGGTGCTGAATCGATCAGCCAGGAAATCCGTGCAGTGTATGGCTAGCTTAACAATAATGCAGATACGCATCGCTAGGTTTTGGCCCCTTTTGAGTACCAGAGTATGACTTATGTGCACCCCTGACTATAGTAAAACACATATAAGGTAGGCTTTTTTTGTACATTTCTTGGTGTTTAGCTACATTTGTGGAGAAGATCCTCCATAGACCAGTAAAAGATAGTGAGTAGTAGTAATATTCATAACTGGAGACTGAACAATGATTAGCAGTTTTTCTAGACACGGCTCACTTAATACAGCTGCCAGTTCATATTCCGGTTACTCAGTCATCTTCTACCTTGAGGTAGTTTTGGTTAGCGGGGTGTCAAGGTAGTATAGGATAGAGGGGAGTTGTCAGCTTGTGTGAAAAGGTAGCCACACATGTGTAGATAATTTTGCATGATTCATAATCGAACATCATAATGGATTCTACCATCACACAGTGTGAACTATTCACAAACGATCGATCCTCTCCTAAGTTTGATGCGCATGCTCCATAGTACAGTCAGATACAAATCAATTGAAATACCTAGAAAAACCGGCAGATACTCGAACGATCGACGAAAATTTACCAACATATTTGATCGGTCTTTTGACTTTCTGCTTTATATCGATGATTTGTGGTCGATTGTACCAGATGGGCAGTAATCGCTTCCGTTCAATTGATGTAGAAATAAAGAACAGTGTACGGGGGCCTGAAAGCTGGGCATACACGGCTCGATATTCGAGCCGTTCGAAGAAGCTCCAGCCCAGCATGATGACGTCATCGTGCTGAGCCTGATATCGAAGGAGCTGGAGGCCAAGCCGATGCATTGGATGGAGACCGCGGGTCAAAGCAATGGACATCAACCGTGATTTCTGGTCATGTCCGATAACCCTGTTTTCGAGCGGGATGGCCTCATTTGATATGCGCCAGGTAGATGGCCGTAAGCATGCACAGCTCAAAGGGGCCATCGATCTAACCCATATCTATGCGTGTATGGGCACCTTAAGCTAGCCATACACTCTGCGATAAAAATTAGGATCTATTAAAACCGACCAATGAAAGCAGTTTATCGGCATGAAATCTGTGCATGTCCACGTGGTACGACAGATAAAATACGATTCTAATTGCCATTTTTTTCAATCGTTAAGTCATCGGAAACGTTTTAAAATTTTTAATGGTCTTAATGGGAAGATCGGGCAAGTTCATAGTGTTTTACTGACCAATTCGTGCAGATGATGCTTATTAGCATATTAAGACTTCTGCCGCCGGCATGTTGCTGCCGCTGACATGGTGGCTATTCAGCATAGCAGCCAACGTACTAGTTGTCGCAATGTAGAAGTATTTATATATATATATATATATATATATATATATATACTAATAAATATAGTTTACTTGAACTGATCAGAGAGGTTTTTTTAAGTTGTAGTGTATATTTAATTTTATGATATTAGATCGTAAATTCATTTTTTACGATCACATTCAGTGTAGCACCTACTAATGTCATGATATTCATAAATTCCCAAGATTTTGTGTTTTAGCTATAGGTTTTGATGTAAAGATATATTACAATTGTATTGTATTGGAATCTATTAGTATATATAGTATGGTAGTACACAGCATGTATACATAAATATCATCTACATAGTATATACTACACATATATCTGTTGTCTGTAAACACATCCATATATATCTCTATATATTGTTTATCTGTAATATGTATCTAATATATATGTATATAGAACTAAAATTTTATTTTATTATTTAAATTCATTTTAAAATCACATTGTCCGATATAAACGCCGATTATTTTCAATTACATTTTCGAAAAAAACAGAAAAAATCTATCCATCTTTCCATGTGGAAGTATTTTACCGAAAATTACGATCTAAAACGACTCCGACGTTGGGATACATTGGTCGGTTTTAATAGATCGTAATTTTTATCGCAGAGTGTAAGGCTAGCCTTAATTTGTACAACCATTAGATCCATTGTTTGCAGGTCTGTGAGGGCAAATATAAACACATAAGGCTAAACAACTTAGATTAGAGACGTTGTCACATTGTCTATATCAAAAATAGTCAATGGAAACTTTTTTTCATTTGTAAAATGTTGGTTGTATGTTTGCCGTACTGTCAGTTTATTGTGATTTTCAGCCACCTAGTTATTCATTGCTCAGAGACCAGATAATGTTCTTTCAAGTACAGCATTGCAGAAGGCTGCTAGTGGCCTGCAAAGGTTACTGATATGGAGGAATACATCAGATGGACTTTTGATAAATATTTAGCAATCTGTGAATACAAGAGGGATCTTCATGGATCACTAAATACACACTACAGTAAAATTACACAGAGCAATTTGTGTTTGACTTAAACCTTTACAAAGAGAAGTACCCGTGAAGGTTATGGTGAGAAGGGATGAAAGGAATCAAAAAGCCCTCAACTATTGTGCTATGTGACTTAAACCTTTAATAATGAACTGCGATTTCATTATTAAATATTTGATCTTTTAAATATATCATATTAGGTTTTCATATCATATTTGGTTGAAAAAAAAACCTACCAAAAGTTTGTGTTTTGAGTCCACAATTGGAATGATGAGCTGAAGGTATTTCTGAAGACCAACAGTTACAGTAAATATAACTCATGACATGGAACAATTAAGCAGAGTCTTTAGAATTCACTGGTTGCATACTGGTTCCAAGTCCAGGCTCATTGAGAAATGGTGATACTGATTGGGTACTCAGTGGTCTCCATTCATTTTCAATGACTGGCCACTATAGTGAGACTTGATGCATGTAGGTAGAAGCAGGGTCGTAAGGAAATAGTAACTGCACCACCACCTCACTGTCCACCTACACCAAGCCTTACACTTAACTGAATAAACCAAAACAACTAAAATACAAAAAATGTTGGTGAATTTTTATATTGCACAAACAAGTGTTATTTTAACATAGTTTTTGCATTTCAGTTTTTTAACTTTATATGTAAAGAATACACACTGTGTGCAATATTAGGTTTTAGAAATGTCTATCCCCATCTTACAAGAAGGTGTTTTTTTTCGTTTTTATTCATTACATTAAAGGAAGCGGAAATCATTGTACTTACATGACAAGAATTAGAGTAATTTGTGTAGTTACAAAGGAACATGTGACTTGTTTAATCTAGCACATCTCCACCAATCATTTATGGAGTTCATACAGAGAGCAAACCAAATCTTCAAAAAAAAAAAGTTCAAATGAAAGGTCCTAGTCTTTTCAAGTTACATGGTGGTTTCATGGTATGTGCCATCAGCTGACTTCAACTCAGTTTACATAACTTAGAATTGAAAGCAAATGTAGACCGTTGTGTTTTCATAGAAAATATCCTTAAAGTGTATGTAAAGCTCAATAATAGGTGTCTCATATTCACTCCCTTTTGGTCCATTAAATGTGCCATTTAAACCATTTTTTATTGTTAGACCTGTTTGCCTTTTATACAAAATGTTTCTTTTACTAAAAATGCAATCCTTTGAACACTGTGATGTTATTTCACACAGAGTTGTCATTCCTGCCCCACTATAAGCAGATGGAGAGAAGGGATGGTGTCATGTAGTGTTAGGACTTGTCTCCATTTTGTGTTACGGACACATTCGCTTTAATGTGTCCATTAACACAGGTGTGTTTTTAATGCATTTTGGCCATATTAAACCTAATATGGCTCATTTACAGAAAAAATAACAACCGACCAATGGACACAACATTAGGTCGTTTTTGGGCTTTAGCCCAGTAGACCTGTAATGGTAATGGGGTAGTTTTTTTAAATGACCCCCGAGTGCCTGCACAATTGTGACCTGTGGTCTTTTCCTGCACGGCTGCGAGAGCACCCGGACATCTCCCGGCTGCTTCGGACTGTAAGCAGCCCGGGAAATGACCATTTAAATTTAGCCTAATTGTTCATCCCGAATGTAGCTCAGTGTACATCTGCTGACCCCACAAACTCACTCCAAGCTACACTTGGGAATAAACACCTATGCCAGACGAGCCCAAGGCAATGAAAAGTATCGACAGACCCGCCAATCTCTTCTGGGTCCGCCTCTTCAGTGTCATCAATGACATGTGTCTTATGTGATTCCATGGTCACGTTAACATGCTTATGCAGGCGCCACAGTCCGTCAATGAATAGAATCCTAGGCCTAGTCATCAAAGCATCAAACACTGGATGTCAGTGCAGTGAAGACGCAGCCATTGTAAATACATTTTGGGGAATTTCTCCTCAACTTCTGTCTTCAATAGGAAGAAGAGTAATACAAACCTCATAGGGCCTAACCCTTCTATACACCAACCAAAACCCATACAAAGGGTATTCACTAGACATACTAGAAATACTACCATAACAAATAGACCCCAACTGGGTTTAGTTTGCTATAACGCCATGTATAACGATCTATTAACATTTATCATTTTCACATTTTTAGCATGGGAATAAAATGGATCCTGAACCATTTAATTTCAATATATCCTATAAAGGTGGCCACACATTAACCTTTTCTGAAATGTTTAGATGGACTTGCAATTTAAATATCAGCTGTCAGTCTACAATCCATGGATGGTACTAGCACAGAGTGTGATCGATTCATTTCCAAAGGCCTGTGCACATGCTCCGATCTAAATACCTAGAAAACCCGCAAGGTACTTGTATGATTGAACTTTTTCATGTCGGATCACTGCTCATTTGTTTTTATGCTCAATTTCCATCTCTTTTGGTTAACTATTGATAGCCTTTAACCTCCCTAGCGCACTGCTGAGGTCCAGATTTTTGTACCAATAGCGCACCATAGACTTCAATGGTAAATTTTTCTTTATGTTGTAGGCCTGTAACTTCCCAAAATATGTCCGTACAAGGGTCTAATAGACATCCTAAATATAAGAATGTTTGAAACAAACAATTATGTAAAATATTTTTTTTGTAATAAAAATAATGAGAAAACACAAAAATCAGGGCACAAAACGATATGCTGCTATGTACTAAACATCGCCCAAATAAAGTCTCTGGTGCCCCAGATGTGCCCATTTTCAGGTAACCCTCTCTAACCTGGTGTGATGAAATCACACTAGGGAAGAAAGGGTCACTGCAAATGGGCACATCTGGGGCACCAGAGATTTTATTTGGGCGATGTTTAGTACATAGATGCACATTGAAAGGAGTATTCTTCATAGAAAACTGCTTTAGTGCAATTTACTGTTCAAATTTTCCCCCGCCTCCCCAATGTGACGTCATCATGTCACTCGGGGGGGGGGGGGGGGGGGGGGGAGACGGAGCTGGCTGGCAGCATGTCACATCGGGGACACCGGGACAGCGCAAAACCGTAAGTATGTGCTGCCGGAGCTCCGATGTGTACTGGATGGCACCGTCTCGTCCAGTGCTATACTAGCAGTAGCAGCACTGGACGAGATGGTGCCGTCCGGACCACTAGGGTGGTTAACAGGCTTCCAAATAGCAAAAAGACAACACAGGAACACATTTAGGAGACAACTTCACAGGAATTTAAAAGATCACAAGGTATTTCCCAGGTATTATTTAATAAATTGTACAGATATGAAAAGGTCTAAGAACTACTGAAAGAGCATTAAAATGGTAAAACAAAGTGTTTAATTCACTCTATTTACCTCCTCCTTAAAGCGGACCTACCACCTGAGCTCAGCCAATACTCCAGATTCTGACAGCAGGGGAGGTGTTTTAATAGACATCTCTCCCAGATGCCCTTGTGACTGTAGGAAATACCCAGTTGCAATATTGTGATGTCAGTGTGACATCTGTGAGACTTTGTGATGGGTGAAGAGGGGAGTGAGAAGCCTCTCTTCACCCAGTTGCAGTCAACTGCCCCCCCCCCCCTTCCGCCACACCGGAGCTCCCTGGAGAGGAGTGAGTCTCTGTCAGTGTAGGAGTGGGGGAGGGGGTAGGTTGGTGTCAGCTGCCCTGAGAAGAAAAGATCCGGAAGTGGCTTCATCTTGCCATTAATTAAGATGTTGCCACCACAGTAAAAATGTGAGGAAGGTAAGTAAGTTTATTAGGAGTGTCCTCCAGTGTTAGAGAATCAGTGATGGATAGCAGACTGACAGGTTCTCCTGCATGATTTGAGGAATACTAAATATGTTCTGCGGTCTGTAAGAAGCAACACTTGTTTGCTGTTACGTAGAACTGGTTACTGAATCAGCACATTGTGCAATATTTATACTCATTGCATGTTTTCAAAATTTACAAGAAAGCACTTTTACAAGTCATTGTATACTCTTGCTTAGCAAATGCAGAAGTCCTATTCTGTATCCACTGCATATTAATGTAGTCACCTTCTTATTTAGGGCCTACCTACCTTACCTCTAAAGGCCCCCATACACGTGTCGGATTCGCACCGGATTCCGGCACGATCGATTCCAGGCGCGTGCACGCGAAACGATTGTGCCGGAATCGCATGCAGCCCACCTTGTCCGATCGATCAGGTCCGATCGTTCAGGGGCCCAGAATCGGATCCGACGGAGAACCAACATGTTGTTCTTTCTCATCCGATTCTGCCCGGATCAGGGGGAGTTGCCATTTGTGAGGTGGAATCGGAGGTGGACAATCGGACACGGATCCGTCCCGGAATCCGCTCGGACAAGGTGGTATGCTGCGATGGATACTCTTAATTGGCCGATTGATCACACCTGCGATTCCCGGCAGAATCGCCGGAATCGATCGGATGATGAATCGATTGGACATGGAATCCGACACGTGTATGGCTAGCTTAAGACCTTTCCACAAAACTACTTCAGTTTACTCGGACTCCCCACACAAACCTTTTCCTCAATCTGGATGTTGATGTTAAGAGGCTGATTTTGCCAACTGTATAATATATTTTCATTTAATTAAGTCAATTTAATTTTAATTAACAAATAAAACAAACAAATTTGAACAATCTGCAAGTGTATGCTATGAGGCTTCCGAGTCTTGCATGTATTGTATATATAATGCATTGTGGCCGGACAAATGGTGTCCATCTGTATGTTTGTTAATGAACAGTAGTAAAGGAAGCCGGTGATCTGCACCTAGGATGGAAAATATTTACAAAGCCACTTACTTTGAACAATTTCCGGATGAATAGTTTTGTTATTTTACCTTTGTTTTATATGGCTGGAGGATGTGCAGAAGTCAGAGAGGATTTACTTCTGTTGACAGCAAATACAACTTTATGACCCACTTAGTTCTGCTCTCCAATAGTTTGATGTTCTTTTATGGAAAGGATGGCTTTTGCCTTAATTACAGTATAATGTAAACAAGTTGCAGCACCATAGCTATGTAGTAGGAAAATGACAGACAATTTGCATGGCTCACTTAATATATAAAAACTTTTAAAGAAGGAAACTAAGTATCTTTACCTCAAAATATGTTTTATATAAAAGTTTTTTTCATGTTTTTATTTTTTTATGCACCACAATACACACATCTACATGTTAAGCTAGGCACCACACTGTGATTGATCGCGGGTCAATAGAATGGTAATCAATGTGCACCACATGGGCACATAAATTCCCATTCGATGGGGACCCGGTTTCCCCATGTTCCCTTGGGGTCACAGAGACATGCTGGCCCCACCCACTGCAGCTAGCTGATCACAGGCCTGTGTGCCATTTAGCTGGCAGCCCGGCCATTATTTTGAATGGAGACTCGAACCCCCCTTTCCACCAAGGTTTTCCAATATGTTGGAAACCCGTTTGGTCAAGTTCCTTCGAGCACGATCCATTGATCCTGCTTGAAGGAACTGTGGATGGCTCACATCCCCAACAAGATTATGTGAAATGCAGAAAACTCAACATTACTATTCAAATAGCATTCATACTGTAATAACCTGGTGGCTCAGTGGCCATGCAGTACTGGGTCAAGTATAAAAATCAGTCTGGGATCCAATTGTCAAGAAGTCGACCAGTCTGCGTGGGTTTCCTACCTCACTCCAAAGACAGTCAGTTAACTGGCTACCCTCCATAGACTGTGTTAGTTACACATGACTGTAGTAGGAACATTAGATTGTGAGTTCCATGGAGAGGCAGTGAAGCAGTGTACAGACGTGTAGATGTTAAATAAAATGGATGTTCGATTAGATTTTTTAGTGTGACGAAAATATCGATTTTTAATCTTGAAAAAAAATGTGTACGACGACAAGGCAATCAATGAATAGCATTAATCTTACGATTTTTTTACTTCGATCGGAAGTGATGTAGTGTGGTCGTGATTTTTATTCCTATCTTAATCGAAGTATGAATCAAATCGATTATTTACAAAAGGAAGTGATGTATTAAGAATGTCACTGATGTCAAAAAAATCGAGCAGAAGTAGCAATTTTAAATCTAATCGAAACTCAATTATTTTATGAAACATAATCGATAAATTGTAAATCGACAGGAAGAGACAACATTAAAATCATGTATTCGATTAAAAAAAAATGATTTTTAAAATGTAATGTCTCGATGACAATACAATCGATTAAAATTTACGGACATGTCCGATAAAATTCCAATCGAGAGACAGGACGATATCGATAATTTTTCATGATCTAATTTAATAACACAATTTCGATTAAACTTCAAATCGATGTAAATATCAATCTTTTTAATCGATTTGGCCTAAAAATCTAAACGTCTGTACACTGCTTTAGTGCTAAACCAATGTATACTGTAAAGCCCTGTATATTATGTACATGTACAAGCAGAAACTCTTGTCAAAGGAAAGAAATAGGTTTATTATTATGCTTGCTTATGACCAGATTGTAATCAATATGTGGAACATGATTCTAATTAAAATTAAAATATATACTTGATTTACTTGATACCTGAGTTCAGTGCCTTAAAAGCCCAACCTTTAGGGGGGAAAAGAAAAAAATATTTGGCTTACCTGTATATTATGTTAACACTATAAAAATGTTAAATATAAATAATTAATCTTATCAGCTAAGAAGTTGGCTTGGCTCATTTTCATATCACTGCAGTGTGCATGCTGTGCATTGAATTTTATACATATCATTCATAACCCTTAATAAACATATGAAGTGTAACATTGGAATTTAGGAAATGTAAACAGGAAACCACTGGCAATTGTAAGTAAATGTTTTTGCCCATCAAGTAGGAAACATCAAAAGTCTTAAGGCCCCCATACACTGCACGGATTCCCTGGCTGATCGATTCAGCACCGATGGATTCCGGCGATTCCGCCAGCATCCACAGGTGAGAACGATCAGCCAATTAAGGAATCCGATCGTGGCAGCCCACCTTGCACGGCCGGATCCGTGTCCGATGGATCGGCTCCCTGACCGCAACGCCCCCTGATCAGAGCAGAATCGGACCCGAAAAGACCAACAGGTTGGTTCTTCCTCGGATCCGATTCTGTGCCCCCGATCCATCGGATGCGGTCGGACGGGCAAGGTGGGCTGCAGAGGATTCCGGCACGATGGATCCGCGTGCACGCGCCCGGAATCCATCGCGCCGGAATCCGGCACGAATCCGTGCTGTGTATGGCAGCCTTTAAGGTGGAAATGCATGGTTCCATTTTGATCAACATAAAACACAACAGTTTAAAGTCATGGAAATCGAAAATATTATTACACACATTGGTACATTTCAGTGGATTGTTCAAGTATTAAGAATCTGAGAGGCTTTCTATGCATTATGGAGCATGTGCAGTGGGCTTTGTAAATAAATCAATTGGTTGGAAATCCATTACATTTTGTGTTGGTAAAAACGTTTGAAATGTAAAAGAATCGATTTGAAATAATCGTTTTTTAAGTCTATTGAATGGAAAAATTTTACCGTATTTGCCCACCTTTAGCCCCTGTTGGCAAAAACTTAAGGGCTGCCAGATCAGACAAAAAAAAATACAAAATACAAATTTAATGTAAAGTAACCTTAATCTCCCATTTCAAAATGTCTTTGATGGCATACATTCTGATTAGTTGCTACAGGGCAAAGCAGTTTGTCTCACTGTATAAACCTGATAAGGATGTAGTACAGGTGGGCTAGGTTTTAATTTGAAAAATAGTAAATGGTAAATTCGGGTAAATATGATCATAGTTTGGCTTTGCAGGTACACTTCACATTTAGGCTTTTCTATGGAATTACAGAAAAGAGATTGTCCTTGGTGGTGGTTGGCAGAACAGATTCACAGATATTACTGCTGATGAACCTCCGAGTTATAAACTACTAACTCCAGCGGCCTGTAATTGAAACTTAGAGTTTCGCTTTTTAGGGGTTTGCCCCCCATATATAAATTCATGTTTATCTATACTGATGGCTGAACTTCGGCCAGGTCCGTTCGCGAAAAGGCGGATCGGTCCGTCGTCCGCCGCCCACCTGTTCGTGGGCAGATTCAAATGCCTGTTGGGAATTTAAATTGGGAAAACACTGAAGTGACGTCAGTGATGCATAGTTCCTGGTTCCGATTTCCGGATGTGACGTCACTGACGTCACTTCCGGTTTTCATGGCCAGTTTTTCACGAGAAGACTGGGTTAAGGAGATTAATTGGATGCGGAATTATGTACCTGACCGATCCCGATTTTTCAAAATCGACCAAAAAAATCAGACGGGACCTCTTTGGACCTGTCCGTAAATTTTGGTCAATCTGCTGTTATTAATAGTGTCTGGCCAATCGATCGGTGATAATTCGAATTCCAATTTTTCATGCCAGCCGACCGACCGACCATAACATTTTAGGTGAAAATCAGGTGACCTGATCGGACAAAAAATCGGTCGGGAGAAAAATCGGAACGTGTATGGGGGGCTTTAGCCTATATTCAAGAGCCAGGCCTTGGACTACCCCCAACACCACCCCAGCAAATTAATGATGTAGTCCCTTTGCTTTAGGCTGGGACATGGCTCTTGCATTGAAACTCCTACCTAAACGGTTTGAATTAAGCAAATATTTGTAAATATTAAACTATGAGCTTGGGAGAGGTAAGCTGTACATTTTAAAACTCTTAATTGTTTGTACAAAAATACAAAATTATTTTAAGTTTATATAGTGGATCTCCTAACTTATCATTATTGCATTTGTTGGCTGAGATTACAAACAAACAGCAGAGGGAAAAAATGGATTATAAACCATTCCCTAGGCCAAGTGCAGCTTGAAAGTGAATTAAAGTGATGGGTAGTAATATACATTCCTATGTATTTTAACATATACCTCATTCATTACATATTTAATTAACATTCCGCTTTACCAATAGCCCAATCCCATCAATATAAATATGGCAGTTTAAGCTAGCCACACACGGTTAGATTTTGGTTCAATCGATGCTCGATTAGATGAATTTATTCATCGATTGAATGAAAATCAAGAAATGCCCACATGGTACGATCGACGATAATTGTCCGATGAAGCAGAAAAATTGATCGAATTTTGATCGGACATGTAGGAAAATCATCGTCGATTGTGCCAAAATCGTTTTATAATCGTCGATGTTTCTCCTGGATCGATTACATTCGATATAATAACATAGACCACTTCAATCTGAACTTCAATCGTTTCCATACCAAAATCGACGATTTAAGTAATATTTTGGAATCGAAATCTCGCCACAATCGCAAAATCAATGTGGGGTGTATGTTGATGCGATTAAGATCGATTTTCGATTAGACGATTGAATTCCTCGATCTAATCGAGCATCGATTGAACCAAAATTGAACCGTGTGTGGCTAGCTTTAGGCAGGGTATTTTTTCAAAGTAACATTAGAAAGTTTAACCCACATGCAATCAAAGTATATTCATATATCATCTCAGTTCCTCTAGGTGTGTACACTACATTTACACTTTGGGATTTGGAAAGCGAAAATATAAGTCAATCTGTAGGATGTTTTTGAGTTTACAGGAGAGAGGAATTCCTACTAAAATGATAAATAGGAAAAGGAAGTAAGAACTATAAGAGGATGTTAACGTTTATTGTGAATCAGAAACAGAGCAACAAATGTTTTTTCACTCGAGAGGTTTCTGATATTATTAATATATACCACCAGGTTGTGTGCATGCCAAGTTATACACCTACTGAGAGTTTAAGCAGAGATGACAATTAAAGGCCCCTTTTTCTAATTTGAATCTCTTGCTTTGTGTAATTGTTCCAATTCTATTCAGTATTCCAGTATGGGAAATTTCCTCCAGACAGGAGTCTCCCATATAAAAACACTGGTCATTGTCTCTCCTGGTAGATTTGCTTTTTGCCCAGGTTATATAAGGTGTGATGATGTTACTGATAATTTTATATGGTAACAATTTCGAAGGCAACCATTCCTTACATTAAAATTAAATGCCTCAGCTTTAAGCTAATAAAAACAAATGTCATCATCAGTATCTCTCCACATTTTACTGTTTTTACATAATTTGTTACTGCCCTAACAATCGATGAAGTTTTTATGGCTTTTCATTATTATACGAAAATATGTTAATAATAATCAATAAATTACAATGACATCATAATACGTGGTCTTTAAAGCCAGATACAGGTTGAACATAAGGCGCAGAATACAAAACAGAACTATGAGCTTAGGTTGTACTTTGCATGTCCTTGCTTTGTGTTTTTGGCAATTGTTGAAGAAGGGTCAAGAAATCAGAATCATGCATTGAAACCATGCACACATATAGGGTATATCAGCTTCATATTGAAAAAATGAATAGTCATATGATTCATTGGCTGTATAATTACCAGCACCCAATGTTATCTCAGGATAACAATAGATGTAATTCCAAATCCATTAATTGGCCATAATGAACCATGGTCATCAGTATTCTATGTCCTTTATTGTTTCTGCTAGAAGACTATACTGTATTCATACAAGCATGTGCCATAACCATAGAAAGATAATGGATAGTTGCGCACAACCTTCAGCAGTGATTACACAGCTATAGTGATAGCAGTGGCCAGAAAGGCCCTCAGTTGGTGTATGGGGCCTGAGCAAGGATCACAAAAAAAGAGTAAAATTGGGTCAGTATGAGGGGTGGGTGTATAAGTTGTGTGTAGGTGTGCAGCTCTCAAAATGAAGGAGTGTGTCCCCCTGTAACAGACAAATGTGTGCCTCTGTCCTTGTTCTTATGTGCCATAAACATGACCTTTCCCCCAAACATGATATGTGCCTAACACCAAAAATTGCTCACTTATACAACAACTAACACAATACACAACTAACTAACTACACAATAACTAACTAATCTTTAACTATGCGGTGCTGTTAACATAATGATGACCTGTGTGCATTCGTTTTACTATTCTTTTATAGAAAACAATAAAAAAACAGTATTACACTAAAGCAGGGTACAGACGTGGGGATATGGGTCAAATCGATGGCCATCTATCTGACCCATATAATCTGCGCCCACCTCTGTTTTCGAGCGGGACAAATCAATCCCACTCAAAAACAGCTTTATCGGACATTACCGTAATTACGGCGATGTCCGATGCTTTGCTTAGAGACCGCTGGTCTCCAGGCAAAGCTTCAGCTAAGCTGGGGAGAGAGCAGAGCTGTCTCCCCAGCTCTGCCGATATCTGACAGCAGCGTGATAACGTCATCACGCTGCTGCAGGGCACATCAGACGGCTCGAATATCGAACCGTCTGTACCCTGCTTAAGAAGTAATGAGGGAGAAAAGTAGCATTAAATAGTCACATCTACACTTTATAAAGGTAGCCATACACGGTTCTAAAAAACGATCGACTTTCCATCGAAATTATTTATATATTATTATATAAAAATGTATTGTATTGATTTTTAGGTTGATTGTACTGAAATAGTTTCCCGCACATGTGGTACAGTGGATCGTGCTAAAGCTGACCCGTGTATGGCTAGCTTTGTGGTCAAATAAGCAGCATGCAGTCGTAAAGGTAACAAAAAATACAAAGAAAGACAAATGTTGTGGAGATTTGCCTGGACTCCATAGATCAGTGGTGGCCAACTGAGTTCATATGAAGGGCCACAAGTGCGGCCCTCTGCATCACTAAAGGGCTGCACATAACATTTTCAATCTATACTGACTTGTATAAGCATTTTTTAATGTGGAAATGACAGCGGCAGAGCTAGAAGACATTATTTTTAATTTTTAAATAACAAAGCTTATTTAAAATTAACTATTGGGCATTGGGTAACACTGTAGTATGGTGATGCACATTTTGATTCAGAGATTATGTGATGCAATATGAGTTCCTATGCCCTTTGCATGAACAGTAAGGTTTCAGGGGCCGCAAGTGGAAAACTGAGGAGGGCCGCTGAAGAATGCCCAAAGGGCCGCAGGTTGGGCACCTAGGCCATAGGTGGACAAAAAATGGGAACTCAGGACAGTACAATTAGTACTACAGTTTACTTCCTTGTACACAAATTACCTTTCCTCCACATCTAAAATAACTATGTGCTATAGGGCAACACGTTTCAAAATGTTCACCAGGAACTTTGGAGAGTAAAGGTGAAAGTAGGTTTCCTCAGAGTGGTTTTGTTGGTCACAATACAAAAACACACAACTGGGTTAAATGGTTTTCTTAGCTGGCCTTTAAGAATGTGTCTATACAGCCATGAGAGGGACATTATTACACTGCAAGCTCTTGGGGTGAATTCTAAAAGACTTGCTTTATAACCACTCCATAAATAATACAGAATTTGGAAGCATTGCATTATATTGTTTAACTTGAGCCAAAACTTTCAAGTGGCTTTCACAAACTTCTAACAATAAGTTGTTCTGGGGTCGTTTTTATGAGCTGGTTAGGGATTAGAGATGGTCGAATTTTTCGACTTGCAAAATTTGTGAGCTTATTGCAAAGCCGCTGAAAATGGTATTTTCACCAAACTTGCTGGAGATGTAGAGAAGGGTTGGAGGAACATTAGAAAAAAAAACAGTTTTTCTCTAGCACATGGAGTTTTTGCATAAATTAAGTTCAAAGTTAAAGTCGAAATTCCGATTTTCGAATTTTTTACTTGACTTTGAACTTAATTTGTGAAAAAACTATTTGTGTTGGAGACTTACTTTCTTTTTTGTAGCATACCCCCAACCCTTGTCTATATCTCCAGCAAGTTTGGTGATGATACCATGCTCAGGGGCTTTGCAATTAAGTCGAAACCGGCGAAATGGTCGAATTTTTGAAAAAAAACTTCGACCATCTCTAGGATTAATGTCTGCGTCTACATAAAGGAAGCAGACACAGCTGGTAGCACTGTGAAGCAATTGGTCTTACCCATCTAGTTACTACTTCCCTGATTGTTCTCAGCCAGTAGCGTCTGGTTCATTCCCATATGACGTAAGATTGCCACCAGATGTTTGGAGTAACACATATATCTACAGGTCAATTTTAGGATACCTGTCAGGATAAAATGTAGGTTACCCCCTTTCCTGCTCTGCTTGGTTTTAAAGCTCATTTTGTCAAAACCAGAACAACATCCTATTCTTCAATTCCCTCTGGACCATTTCTCTTTTTGAAGCAGTAGATCACTGGAAGGGTAAACCCAACAGACAGCCCAGAGAGGAATTTCCATGCTTCAAACCAAGGGAATCATTGGTTATAAACAGGAATTTAGCCTGTTGGGTGGCAAGACACCTAGCCTGCAAGCTGTGAAATGAATATATAAATAACAGCCCTAAAAAAGTACCTTGAAAAATATTGAAATGAGCCAGCATGGATGTTCAACCACAGTTCCAACCGAATCTAACTGTCACTGTTTTGATTTTGGATTACCATGATAATTAACATAATACAGGTTAAGCTGGCCATACACGGCTCAATTCCCCTTCCTGTTTGGAAAATCGATGCGCACAACCTTGAGGAATCAATCCCTGGCCGATACATTGGATCAGGACCGAGGTAATGGCGGTTGAACAGGGAAATACAGACATGTCGGATCGATCACTCTGGGTTGGGCTGCATTCAATTTGAATGAAAAATCGAGCCGTGTATTGTCAGCTGTATAGTGTAAAAGTTAATGTAAAAGTTAGACTGGTTAAAGTTATCTTTTCGATAAACAGTTTTTAAGTACAAACTTCTTTTTCAAAAGGAAGAGCACAAAGCAACCACAACTTTCACTGACAACTTGAAACAAACATTTTAAACCCAACTCAAATTTAATAAAAACATTTTCAGTGTGTCAATGCCAAAGGTCAAGCTTACTGCCATTCATTATTGATAGTACATCCATTTGTGTAAATAATGACAAGGCCACCAGGCTTATTTACCTGCAGTTGTTAGAGCTGTAAATGCAGCTTTTGAAATCACTCCCTTTTGCAAGTCTATTTGGTTTGCACAACGGCATGTCTGGTTGCTGGCCGGTTTCTGTACTTAAAGGGACTTAAAAGAGAAAACACATGGGAAAATACTCATGCATTGAAGATGTGTGCTCCATGTGTTTTTTTCTCCCTGGCATACACTTTAACGTTAATGTACACTTATTACCATGCCTTGCCAGGCCCTACAGTAACAGCCACATGGTACTATAAACATGATCCATAAAGAATCCATGATCCATAAAGAATCCATAAACATGAAAGTTCAGTTACTACTAAGATTCCAACGTCTCCTCTTGTTAGACACAGTTAATCCCAGAAATTCTGACAAGACAACAGTAAAGCTAATTCACAAAGAACACACAGTTCCTAATATGTCAATAAACTGTTGTAGACAGGTCAGGTGATTGGACTAAGAATCAGAATACTGGAGCCAAACATTTTGAAAACCACATGTCTGCTTGGAGTTGTCAATGAGAGAATTAGGAAATGTTTCCTGCTGCAACGCCAAAGGCATTTTAGCACCCTTCTCAATACTATACATTATGTGTTTCAGAACACACATCAGTTCCTTTCAGTACTAGTCACATGACTGAGAGCCTAGACATTGGGTGATCTGTGTTACAAGAAGGTCTCTAGCAGTGAACAGAAAGTGTAGAAATTATATTTTTCCAATTCATTCTGCCATGTATTTATTAGTGGAAAATTCAAATCAATAACTGTCATTTGAAACCGCTGGTGATGTAACTGTAAATTGTAGATACGGATCATGTAAATCACACGTTATTTTCCACTTATGGTACACATATCAAAATAGAGTGTTTACATGTTCATTCTTACAACCACAACATAGCGTTCAATGGTCTTTCTTCTATATTCTGATTTTCCATGACAATATGGTCAAAAACTTTTAACACCTAATATATGACCATTACATGTACAAGACATAAGCACACAAGCCAAGAAAGGGATATAAACCAATAGAAACATATAGATAAATATCACACTGACACATTCTAGGATAACTATGCCTCTAGAACAGATTGAGCACCAGTATGCTTACTTCAAGTGATGCATTTCATTCACAGTGACTGTATCAAAAGCCTTAAGCTGGGAACACACGGCTCGATATAGGAGCCATTCAAGGTTCCTGGCAGCAGTGTGATGACGTCATGACACTGAGCCCGATATCGGAGGAGCTGGACACACAGCACAGGTTTTCATGCAAAGCAATGGACGTCGACGTGGTTTACAGTCATGTCCAAAATCCATTCAATCCCGCTCGGAAACAGGGATGGCCGCATTAGATATGGGCCAGATAGATGGCCATGAGCGGCCATCAATCTGGCCCATATCTATATGTGTGTTCCCTGCTTAAAGCAGGGTACAGACGTGAAGATATGGGCCATATAGATGGCCGCTTCGAGCGCCGTGCGCGCTCACAGCTATCTATCTGGCCCATATATAATGCCTAATCCCACTCGAAAACAGCCATTTCGGACATGATCGTTAATACGGCCCATGTCTGTTGCTTTGCATGGAAACCGCGGGTCTTTGAAGAGAGCAGAGCTGTCTTCCCAGCTCCGCCAATATCTGACAGCAGCGTGATGATGTCATCACGCTACTGCAGGGTACATTGGACGGCTCAAATATCGAGCCATCTGTACCCTGCTTTACTGTCCTATATTGTACTTTAGGAAACTGAGGTTCCGTCCATAATCCAGAGCACAGGATAAAGGACGAGTGTATCTGCTGCTGGAGAAGTAGGGGATCAGGCATGTAAAAGTATTTTTACTGTGCCACTAGTACTACAAGTTTTTTTGTATTTTCTAGTACTTCTTCCCTTCTTTCCTGGAGTCCCAATAACATTTTTGAAACAGTTTTGTCCATTTTACATGTTCTAGTATCACAACTGAAAAGAGGAAATGTTGTCTGCACCCACGGCTACAAACGAGCAGACCTCCTACCTGGTAATTGAATTATGTGCTGCTGGGAAGTAACCGGGGCCGACTCTGCGTACATACAAAAGAGATCCTGCACTCAAGGCTAAAAGTCCAAAAAGTCTTTATTGACTTATTTACAGTTGCTCTCAGTGTTTTCTCTTAAAGCTTCTTCTCTTTGGCTTAATTGAAGGGTAGAGGTGGGTTTACACGTGTAGATTTTTTTGTTCAATCAACAAAGAACGAACGATTTTTTGGTCTAGAATGGCCAATATCGTTGGATGTTCGATGGATCGGACCTCGAACAAAAAATAGTTCAAAAGGTCATCGAACATGTTGATAAATAATTTAATTTTTTGTCATTTTTATTTTGAATGTATTTTCGTTCGATATCGGGATGGGCGAACCAAAAAATCTAATGTTACATTCGATAAATGAACGAACAATATTAGACAACGACATCGAAAAAAATCAAATTGGCAGTTGATTAAAGAAAAAATCTACATGGTGTAAACCCACCTTTATGATTAAGCCCAAGTTGCGGGTGAAATGCATCTCAGGGAGGAGTAGCTTCAGAGGCAGGGGTGGCATTTTGGACTTTTATAATTGAGTGCAGGATTTCTTTAAGATGCATTATTTAGTGTAACATTGCTACAATAACACAGTCAAGACCTCTTAAAATAGAAGGTATTCACATGATTAATTCCATCACAAATCCCAAAGGTTAAATTGCTTACTTCCGGACAGTAGATGGAGTCATTCCTTTACACCCAATCAGCCAAATGCACATCTTGAACCTCTAATGTACAACCCAAATATTGTCTTAAACTCCCTAGCGGTTGAGACGAGTCCAGCTCGTCCAGTGCTGACATGCTGAAAGTGCACTG
>CM070039.1:8787313-8806847 GCA_036250615.1 Ptychadena robeensis
CTTATATCATTGTTATGTAGTGCTGGGTCATCCGCTGATAGAATACATAGTGGTTGGAAGGTATATATCACTGCATGTGTGCTGGGTCCTCCCTGATAGAATACATAGTGATGGGAAGGTATATATCCTGCTATGTAGTGCCGGTCCTCCCTGATAATTCATTAGTGATGTGGAAGGGTGCGGAGGAGGGTGAAATAGATTAGAATCGCTCCTCATTTAATGGTTTTGGTAGAAGAAAAGTTGATTGTACAGACATTGTATGGGGGCATTATGGCCAGGGATACACGGCGGCGACATAGCGACACTGCCCCGATTTTATGATGGTAAACGATGACGTCATCACGCTTTACAAATCCCATTGCATTCTGGGGCCCCTCAGTTTGGCTGGGCACCTGGTGTGCAGGCATAAGCTACAATGAAGCAGTCGCTTCATTGTAGCTTATGCATCGGCTCCCATCGGATCAGTTTTCCGGACATGTCGGATCTTGGCCGCCGAGAAGTGGGGCGAAGGAATCTGTCGGCCCAGGTGGGGACCGCGAAAACGGCCGGATTTTAACCTGGACCGACCCCAAGCGGGCTTACAATCTGATAGTTTGGGGCAGTACACAATAGGTGGTTGGACCCTGCTCAAGCGGGCTTACAATCTGATAGTTTGGGGCAGTACACAATAGGCGGTTGGACCCTCCCCAAACGGGCTTACAATCTGATAGGTTGGGGCAGTACACAATAGGTGGTTGGACCCTGCCCAAGCGGGCTTTCAATCTGATAGGTTGGGGCAGAACACAATAGGTGGTTGGACCCTCCCCAAGCGGGCTTTCAATCTGATAGGTTGGGGCAGTACACAATAGGTGGTTGGACCCTGCTCAAGCGGGCTTACAATCTGATAGGTTGGGGCAGTACACAATAGTACAAAATTTCAATTAAAAAAAGCTATTCTATATTTCCACTTTGTGAGTGAAAGCAGATGTATATTAAAATATAAACAATTAAACTTTTACTTACCTCTGAGCTGCCACGATGGCAGGAAAGTGCTTCACTATTCTTAAATATCTTTATCCGCTATTCCTTAGAATCCTCAGATTCTCTATTTATCTGCCTGTCTTAAGTGCAATGTCGGGTATCCTCCCACTATGGCCATGCATCATCATAGAGAAGGGGCAACAGGGGACACTTGGGATTTTTACTTGTTTTGTCTTTACTTGGTTAGCCCAATAGGGACACAAAGTACAAAAGGTTGGTATTGGTCTACTTTAGTGCCCCCAAATAGCTGTAGAGGAGAGTTGTGGGAATGTATTGCTCTAGCACATATAGACTTTACAAATCAACGTCAAAGTTGATGATACCTTGTTCAGAGGCTTTGCAATTAACTATTGAATAAACTTTAAAATGTCATGATCATCTTTGATTGCAAGTAGTTTTACTAAAGGTGCCCATACACTAACAGATGAGTGCCCGATCAATGACCCGTTCGAGCACTGACATCACGTCGTGCGCACGGCCATCTTACTCGCCCACCCCGTCTTTGAATGGGCTCAACCGATCCCGCTTAAAAACAGGTTGGTCAAGCAGGTATCTGACACGTCTTTAAATTCTGCTCAATCTGCATTCCTTTGGCACCTCGCTGTGATCGAATGGGTCCTTGATCGTGCGCCCATCTGTACATGTATGGGCACCTATTGGACTACTATTAGAAGTTAGGTAATTACAGAGAGTGTGGAGTTCAATTGACACCGTTTATTGGCTAAGGGCTTGTTTAAATGTGTGGTTGGTAACCACCTGTTAAACGAACAATCACGGCAACCGCCCAGGAAACGCAACATTAGGTGCTCCCTGGGAGGTTATGAGTTGGTTGCACCATAGGGTTAAGTAGGGGAAGTAGTTATAGTAAAAGCGGACCTACCACCAGAAATTGAGCTTTTCAAATATGGCACTAGAAGTGTTGATAATAGAGAGGAATGCATTAAAAAACAAAAAAAAGCATACCTGTATGAAGTAATTTAGGAAGATCCCCCACAGCCCTCCTTTACTTCGCTGATCCTGATGACGTGCTGCCTAGGCACAAGAGCGATGGGATTGCCAGGTAATTCTGTCACCTCAGCTCTCCATTGAAGTACACTGAGGAAATTCCCATAGAAAACCATTGAACCACCTGTGATATTGCGCCCGAAGTTGACCCTCGGAAACCTGGCGAATAAAGATGGAATCGCTCACACAAGGAGGTAAGTATATTATTTGAAGATCATGGAGCCCTAAGCCACCATCATACCAGCTCAGAGGTAAGTCAAACTTTATTTTTACATATGTATTTTTAACATATTGAGTGTACATCCGGTTTAAAGTCACAATTTTTCATTTCTGAAATGCAATCAGAATTAGAACTTTGATGGCTTTTACCTGAAAAGAAGTGATAGGACGAGTAACCAGACACAACAAGTGTCAGCCTTATCCTGGAGGAAGCCACTGTGATTAGATGACACCAGTGAGATGGAGCCACAACCATCTGATAACCAAAAGGGATCTAACCAAAGAACCAAAAGTATTTTCTTTTTTGTTTTCCTTCCTTTTCCTTTATCCTAATTTCACTTTCTTTATCTCTGGGCCTTGTACTAAAACTCCATATCACCTTTTATCACCAGACGCCAGTCAGGCTGAATACTTGATCTAATCTCTCTTAGACCCATGCTGAGAACACACATTTACCATGCTTTACTATACCCCCTCTGTCTCTCTATGTTGTCTACTTTTAGTAAGTATTTATGACCACATCTCAGTGAGGTTTGTAAACCCAGCCTGGCTCCTTAAACTAACGTATCAACCTTTTCCTAAAATTGATTCATCGTACCACTACACAGTGTGATGGATATAAAACTGATCAATTTTTTTCCAAGCCCTGCCCATGGTATCTTCATATACCAATCTATCGAAATACCAAGAAAATACAGATACTTGAACGATTTACTGAAATTTACTTTTCATTGATTCAGGTAAAAAGGAATTGATTTCTTGAACGATCTACTTAAGCTAGCTATACACATACGTTCGGCCAGTGAGCAATCTCGGTCCTTCGAACGTTCGGGAATTGCGATGTGTGCCACTCTCACATCGATTCCCATAAGTATAGCGATCAATCAAAAAAGAACTGACAAGGTGGATCTCTGCAACCCACTTGTGGCACTATTCTGGTTGATCGCTCCAGGTGGGTGCCTCTGATCAACCCCCAAGCGAGCAGTGCGAACAGTGGCTGATGGTCCGCAAAATCAACCGTGGATGGACATGTATATGGGGGGCTTTAATCGATCAAATGGAAAAATCAAACCATGAATGCCCACATTAACGTGTAGATATTAAGATTGTATTATACATGAAAAGCTGGCCATAGACCAATGGTGGGAAACTGAATTGACATGTAGGGCCACAAGTGCGGCCCTCGGCATCACTAAAAGGCCGCACATAACATCAATCCAGACCCTCCCCCTGTCGATCTGGTGGACCAGATCCTGACAGGCAGTCAAAACCCAACAGCACCCACCCCACCTCCTGCCCCTGGGTGCAGCGCTCATATGTAGACCTGGTTTATCTGATCAACATTGCCAATTGATGTAGGACCACCAAAGTTGATTAGGAAAGCTGGGTCAGCGTGTGACCACTTCACAGGTGAGTTGCTATGCATTAACAGTTTGGTTTTGGGGGCCGCATGTGGAGGACCAAGGGGGGCCCCCGAACAATACCCAAAAGGCCGCAGGTTGGGCACCTAGGCCATAGACGCTTAGATTTCCCTGAGATCGATTTGTGAAACGATCGTGACATGCAATTGCGGCTTCAATCCAAAATTGTACATCGATCAAAAAGTGCACCATGTTCGGGATACAATTTATCACCGATGTGTATGCGGCAGATCGATCAGTGACATGACTAAAGATCGACTACTAAAATATTTCGATCGGAAATGATGGAAGTGGGATCAAACCTGCATGGGTCGAAAAGGGCAAATCTTAAGGTCTCCAATAGCATCCTTCGATTTCCAACAGAGAGAATCTCTAATTCTGATTATTGTATCCTTTAGTAAATAAGTAGGGATCGGCTGGGGGGAACCACTGACATTGTTGGGGTACAAAGGCTGTGGGGGTGCAGGCAGTGGGGTAGATAAATACTCTCTTCTCTACAGATATGGCTGCTACATAAAGTAATGCCATCACAACATATTCACTTTTTATTACTCTAATATTTAGGGCATAAAATCAATTAGTGTAAAACTTGCTTCATCCCAGTTGAACATGTATAAAGCTAGCCATACATTTTCTGATTCCATGGCCGATCGATCACCCATCCGATCGATGCCAGAGGGAATCGGATGCTCGATCGATTGCCCAATTAAAACCCGTACCTACCACCTTGTCCCACGGATTCCTGGACGATTCCGTGCCCGATCGATCACTTCACACATGGCAACTCCCCCTGATGTGTGCTGAATCGGATCAGAAAGACCAACATGTTGGTTCTCTGGCAGATCCGATTCTGGGCCCCCGATCGATCGGACGTGATCGATCGGGCAAGGTGGGCTTCACGCGATTCCGGGACGATCGATTAGCGTGCACGTGCCCGGAATCGATCGTCCCGGAATCCCTTGGGAATCAGACCCGTGTATGGGGACCTTTACTAAAGTTCAGCAGCGTTGGCAAACCTATTCAATGTAAATGAGGTGGCAAGCCTCAGGGACTTTCAAGGCAGGAAGCTGAGGTTTGAGGCTATATAATAAATAAAGTAAAAACAAAGTTCATTTCATCCACATAGAGGTACATTCCATACATGTCAAGAGGATTGTTATAAATAAAACGTAATTCACATGCCAAGCATTTCTAGCCAAGTGTTTACTTTATTTATTATATAGACTGAAACCTCTACTTTGTGCCTTGACTATTGGATGAGGTGCATATGCACCCCCCCCCCCCCCCCCCCCCCCCCCCCCCCCCCCCCCCCCCTCCCACTGGCATCTGCAGTGGTTCCTTCTAAATAATCAGAGGGACTTGTAGGAGGAGCATACAAATAGTTGCAATAACTAAGGATGTGAGATGAGAAGGCTTGTCAATGTATGGGGTACCACTTAAATGTTTTTATTTATTTTATAGATGGTGCTAGAGTCTACGCAGAGACACTTTCCATGCCTTTAAATGTTCTGTATCCATAAGCCTATTTAATTAGAATTGCTTTTATAATCTAATACAACGTGAGCAACCATGTAAAATAATAACTATATGCTCTCTGAACACAAAAGGAAACTTTACAATATACAAATGATAATCCTTCCTCTTCACCTCCATAGAGCATTACAGAATGCTGGTGTTACATTCATTTCTCTCATTTATTAGGAGATAATTTGATGGCTCGCCGGCTTTACATAATGCAGGTCCTGAGAATTCAGCAGCTTGGGTTTCCATTCATCATACGAATCTCTCTCGCGGATTGTTGCTGACAATATCACTTTCTCTGTAGAGAATATAATAGAGTTATGATAGGTCAGCAGAGTTCATGCATAATTCTATTGAACTACATCACTTTGAGGGTATTATTAGAGACAAATGGATTCATAATCTTTAAAGATGAATTCCTAGGAGAGTGGATGAGATTTTACCAGGCCATTGGCTCGCTCTAAAAGACTGTATAGTTATATTTCTAGGCAGATCTATTGGTACTTTGAAGAGCACACACAGATATATGCAACTTAAGGATAATGAAGGTGTTTCCAGGATCAAAAAGGCATCCTCTTGGCCCCACTTATAAGGGCCTCAACATTCTCAGTGCCCTCCTGGCCTCACTTATAAGAGCCTCAAGATTCTCAGTGCCCTTCTATGGGAGTAAAGGAATGGCTTTTTAAAGGACTGAAGACAATACTAGGGTGGTTTAATGGTGGGACTGGGGAGAAACCGCAGTAGAAGATTATGTGGGGGACCACATGACTTCATATGTTTCTGGTTGCTAGTTGGAACTATAAATCCGCCATTGTCTAGAATTTTGTAGCTACCGTAAGTGAAAGTCACTACATATGACATAAGAAAATTTCCAGTCTTGGCTGTAGGAGCTGCAATTGCCTTTTTTTTTAAATTTGCAAGCCCCTGTTTTTCTCTGGTAAGCGCCTGGAGCGCCTGGAGCAGGCGGGTATGGACAGCCATTCAGGGGGCCACACCTACGTCTCAGGTGGGTGCAGGCAGGGGGCCCAATCAAGCGGACACATAGACCTGACTGGGCGGGCCTTGCCCCCCATGGCCCGCCCATAGCGCCAGCACTGATAACCTGGTACTGTATATCAAGTGCCAAGACACAATGACCGTAAGAACAGGAATTAAAGGGCCATCTTCTTACTAGATGGACTCATATTTACAGTGAGTTAATAGTTTTTCACAGAAAAGGTTGATTGAAACAAATATGGTGAATCTGTAGTAATTTTTTTATCTCTCTTTTCCAAATTAACATAAGCATTACCTTATGAAATAGGATCAGTAAATGTTATTTTGCAAAATAAACCTTATATATCTTTAATAATTAATCCTTCATTAAGCAAAGTTTGCCTGAATATGTTGTCCCTGATGAAATGGTTTCTTCAGACCCGAGTTATGTCAAAAGCCACTAACTCCATGAAAAGCCATTAAATGTGATCTGAAAAACATTGTCAACTCCATGGCACCCTGTTATCTATTATCATCTGGACTCATTAAACTGTATGCATATGGTTGTCAATTTGTTGTATCTTGTCTATGGTTGTGTATATTTGAGCTCTTAACAAAGGGTTTTTATTATATGTTAAAACAGCATACATGACATTTGCTAGATTTAATAGGATGTATAACATCCTTGGCTCAATCACGTCAGA
This sequence comes from Ptychadena robeensis, assembly GCA_036250615.1. NCBI lineage: Eukaryota > Metazoa > Chordata > Amphibia > Anura > Ptychadenidae > Ptychadena > Ptychadena robeensis. Next base: position 8,794,179 of record CM070039.1, read on the forward strand.
GTTTAAATCTATACAGTTTATACAGTGATTATATCTATGTGGATTGTGTAACACCAGTAGTAGAATGGGTTTCAGTCAGTATAGCATATTTCTCATTGTATAACTCTACATGTAGACATAACCTTAGTGTGAACCCATGCAAGGAAAAGCAACTGGTTCTTAACTGACTCTTGCCAGCTGCATATACATTCATTGCTTTACTCTTCTACTGCATATTTTCATTGTCGGGGTGCAAGTGAAGAAACCATATGGGCAGTTGCGGTTTTAGGCATGGACAACATTGAGGATTGCATCTAACGTGTGGCCAATCGTGGAGAGATCATTTGGAGGAGATCTGTAAATTAACAGCACCCCCAGGGGGGTACCGTGATTGTTTGGCGGGATGGGACAGAGTCCGTAAGTCTCACTAGCACCCCTCGCCAAGGGCGCCAATCTCTCTAGGACTGCCCCTGCGCATGGAAACCTTTAGTTCTTATTACAACAGCGAACACTCTATGTGAATTCCATTACAGATTTTTGGGTGCCTGAGTGCATATTTGCCACATAAATGGCTAGGAAAGCAAGTCAATGTTCTCCAAGTACCAAGGTAATTCAATTCTCTCCCAGGCAGGTGAGGATATGGTATGGGTAATATGTGTGAGGAGCAAGTAAGCATGTCAAACCAAAGGTTGACTTTAAAATAAAACAAAACTGTTTTGCGAACTCTTTGTTTTCCTAAAATAAATGAATCTTTAATTATTCTGGGTGTCATTGTTGGCCCCAATTTCGAAAATCTGCCTGACAATTTCACCCTTCAACCAGTAATGTTTGGCATGAATACAGCATGCATCATGTTACTAATCCTGATATGTTTGCTTGTTATAAGTTACTGGCTCCATGTAGTTACACCAGAGGGTAAGGATTCTTTTAAATGGTATTCTGTGTTACTTACAACCCTCCATTTCACTGAATCTCTCCTTGTGGTCCCTTACAAGAAAAAGCATAATGACACTTGAGGGCTACACTATGGTGATCACTTACCACAGTGGTTGTTTTCACAACTCTTTACCTCATCTCCACTCACAATCCGCAGTCTAAAAAGATCAAACACTACCCATCATATTTATCATAAACCTCTGTTTTTCTTGGCAATAATGATCAGCATTTATCTCCACACAGGATTATTGCACTCAAATATGACCACATTAGGGATCTCATCATACAGTTAATCCTATCTATCTTACTATCAGTTCTCAAAGTATTGAGACCTTAGGTTTTATTGGTGGGACCACCAATTTGAACACAAGGTTAAAACATGTATGTACTATAAGCTTTCCCTTTCATTTGAAGAATCATCAAGACATCTAGTGATCCAGGATTTCATGTTGCATTTTTGAGAAACTAATATAAAAAAAGAATATGGACAGAAAAGGACCACTTGTGTGCAGACTCAACCACAACAACATTTACTTAAGCTGGGCATAGACAGGACGATTTCCCGCCGACTGCCGAGCCGACCTAGCGGACGTGAAGATGTCATCACGCACGGCTGCTAGTGCTGAGAATCGGCCGGGCACCCTATGTGACTGCCATCCCCATCCAAACTGATGGGATCAGATCTGAATTACGCGTCAAGTCGTATCACTGTGTGATCAGACATGTGGCAGATTTTTTGTCAATATGACCAGTTAATGCACCCGATTCCCTCGGTTGTGGTCCCACCCAGGGAGTGGATGTGGATATGTAATCAGATTTATAACATGGTCATCATTATTTTAACAGTGTTAAGTTCCAGTGTTGCATAAATGCAGGATATTTTTTAAAACAATCTCTACTGCTTAAAGAACACCAAGCAACCATAAAAATATGAATGAAGATATGTGTTCATAATATGTATGCTGTGTACTCAACATTACTGAACCTGACAACTTGCAACCTGTCAATAGGTGGTCATATAAAGGCTTACATGTGCATGAGAAGGTAAAGGAGCAATATATCCCTGATTGAAATCATCCAAAAAGTTTGTAGCAGGCCTCCTAACAGAAAAGTATGGGAGAGATCCCCAAAGATTCTTGTTTCTTGAAGGAATAAACATTATTTGATCTACAGTGCACCCGGAAAGTATTTGCATCACTTTTTCCACATTTTGTTGTGTGACAGCCTTATTCCACTATAGATTAAATTCATTATTTTCTTCAGGATTCTACACACAGCACCCCATTGTGACAATGGTAAAAAAAAGTTTACTTGAGATTTTGGCAAATGTGTTAAAAATATAAAAAACGGAGAAATCACATGTACATAACTATTCACAGCCTTTTCTTAATACTTTGTTGATGCACCTTAGGCAGCAATTACAGCCTCAAGTATTTTAGAATATGATGCCACAAGCTTGGCACACCTATTCTTTGCCAGTTGTGCCCATTTTTCTTGGCAGCAGTTTTTCCAAAATTCAACCATTTCGAGTTATTTGCAAAGCCCCTGAACATGCTATCATTACCAAACTTGCTGGAGATGTAGAGAATGGTTGGGGGGTATACTACAGAAAAAAAGTATGTCTCTAACACAAAAAGTTTTTGCACAAAATAAGTTTAAAGTCAAGTCAACATTTTGAAAATCTGAATTTCGACTTTGATTTTGAACATTTATGCAAAAACTACATGTGCTAGAGCATAACATTTTTTTTTCAAATGTTCCCAAAACCCTTCTCTACATCTCCAGCAATTTTCAGCTCACAAAGTTAGCAAGTCGAAAAATTTGACCATCTCTACTCTCAAGCTCCATCAGGTTGGATGCTTCGGTGCAGCCATATTAAGATCTTTCCAGATATGTCCAATTAGATATAAGTCTAGGCTCTAGGCCACTCAAGGACATTCACAGTGTTGTCTTGAAGCCACTGCTTTGATTTTTTGGCTGTGTGCTTAAAGTCATTAGCCCAATAAGCACAGTGGCCTCCATCATCCTTAAGTGGAAGAAGTTCAAAACCACCAGGACTGTTCCTAGAGCTATCTCAAATCTCATAAACTAGAGCGGCTAAATCAAAATGGATGGCATTTTTGGAATCAGCAGCACCAAAAATCTCAGAATAGGTTCAAATATTTGAGGCACCACCTTAAAGTTCACTTAAGAATACAGTAGAGGTTTGTCATTCAGCATATCAAGAGTGAAAATCATACTTCTGCATTGTCTACTTAAACCCTTCTGCATTGTCTTCATAGGTCTTTCTAGGGTGAGGTCTGTATCTGGGTTGATACCCAGTGCTTCTGCTTTCACTGTTGGTCATAGTAATGTGAAATACTGTCATTGCTCTAATCCATTTTCTAAATTTAGAAAAACCAAACTAACCCCTACCAACCAATATCTATTTTGAAACTGTATGGGCATAGTATGTAGATTCAAATAAAATATCTATAACATGAAACCAGATATTGCCTTATTTTCATGGATACTTCACATAATGACCCAATGACAAGTAACCTTTAAACCACTTCCTCTTAGTTCTACGATTCTCATGAGGTTCAGATGAGGTTAAGTTCTGAAAACATATTCCAGTTCCAAGTGTGTCAATGATTTTGTTTGCTAGGATTCCCAGAAGAAAGCATAATCACTGCCTAATGTACATCAATAGCATTACAATAAAAATAAATAACCCCATTAAGTCCCTTATCAGTGTTAATATCACCTTCCTGACAAATTTTACATTCCGAAATTAAGAGGGGAAATCCTAATTCATATCTGTCTTACAACAAGGAAGAACAAAAATGCACAATAACATCAGCAGCAACTTTATATCCGACTTGTCAACAGTTACAGCCTTTAGCTGCCTTGTGCCAAGTGGAGGACAGAGGTGTACAGGAAGATGTGTATGTAGGAAATTAAAGCAAATGTGAAGCTCAGTTGGAACATTAAGTAACAGAAAAGGTCATATTTTATTGCTTCCTGTAGCGGAGCGCTGGTGTGACATAGGCCTTCTCCATTCAAATACCGAGGGGTACTGCAGAACCAGGTAACTAGCACAGGAAGCACAGCATACGTAGTACCCAAATCCATTCAGGAACATCCATCACTCTTCCTAATAACTGGACAACACACAGTATATCAGGAGCAGAACTCTTGTTTAATGTCACATACCCGGTTTTTTATACCATTCTCCCATGCAAGGGAGACACCTCCAGAAAGACGATCCATTGTTCAATCATAGTTTGGTTCCAGCCCGCACCTCCCCTCACCCTGAGACATAACTCAATCACTTGTCCAGGGAGACAGACACCGTACCTATTGTGTTTCTGCTGAACCAGACGACTGCTTAGCAGGGGACGCATTGCTTTTGTCCTATCCGTCACTATAAGGCAAATAACATGACATTGTCTAATCACCAGGTAAAATAGTTGTGGTGGTCTTTGTTTCTACCCACCCACTGTCCAGACGACTATTCAGTGATCTAATATTACGATAGTAATAATAGATATGGACAGCCACCATTAAGCATTAGGGGTGATAGCTCAATGTCATCCGCTACACTTCCATTTTAAATATTTCAGTAAATAAAATAACCTTAGGCCTAATTATTAAGATTAGAGAAAAAAAAGTATTTAGGGCTTTCATTTAAATGGTCTTTTGTGCTGGCAAAAGCATGTCTAAACTCTGGTTCTTGAAGGTTTTTTTTAGCCTAGAATATTATAGCAATCTGAGAAGTTTGCAGAGTGATATAAATGGGGAAACATGGAACTAGCTAATACAGAAAATGACGCAGGACAGAAAGAAGAAGTGAAAGGATTGCATCCTGGGAGAGATGTCATTTGTTATGAGAAAACAGAGTTAGAGATTGCGATACCTCTGGTATATACCTTAAAATGCTCAAGTATAGCATAAGATTATATATCTAGACATACTGTATTTTTGGGACTATAAGACGCACCGGACCATAAGACGCACCCAGTTTGTAGAGCAGAAAACCAGAAAAATTTTGCCTTGTTTCAACAGTTCAGGCTGGTGGTGGTGGTGTCAGGGTGTGGGGGAAATTTTCTTGGCACACTTTGGGCCCCTTACTTAGTAGAAATTGTTCATCGTTGCAACACCACAGCCTACCTGAGTATTGTTGCTGACCATGTCCATCTCTATATGACCACAGTGTGCCCATCTTCTGAAGGCTACTTCCAGCAGTATAATGCACCATATCATAAATCTCATGTCATGGTTTCTTGAACATGACATTGAGTTCAATGTACTCAAATGGCCTCCACAGTCACCAGATCTCAATCCCATAGAGCACCTTTGGGATGTGGTTGAACTGAAGATTCGCATTATGGATGTGCAGCCGACAAATCTGCATCAACTGCATGATGCTTTCATGTCAATATGGACCAATGTCTCCGAATGTTTCCAGTACCTTGGTGTATCTATGCCAGGAAGGATGAGGGAAGTTCTCAAGGCAAAATGGGGTGCAACCCGGTACTAGCAAGGAGTGCCTAATAAAGTGGCCGGTGAGTGTAGTTGTATGAATGGACTACACTTGCAACTGTGGTAGGACATATTTTAACTTTTCTTTGTAACAAGCAACCTAAATAATGAGCGGCTACAGACTTCACTGTAGACCAGAAGGAAGCTGTAGAATGAACAGCAGAGTAAATGTTTTTTAATTACAAAAGATAAATAACTTATGTAAAGAAAAACACAACCAAATAGTGAGGATTTAATTAAAACATATCAACTACCCTGTTTCCCCGATGGTAAAACACTGTCTTATTTTTTTGGAAGGCCAAAATATGCTCTAGGGCTTATTTTCAGGGGGATGCCTTATTTACCTATGAAGAAGACTACAGCCACTTGGACCCGTTTCCGAAAAGAAAAAAAACAGCACACAAGTCCTCCGCGGCGAGCAGCCTGACAGGCGGCGCCTCCCATTCTTCAGGAGCGCGCCGCAGCCACTGAAAGACTCAGGCAGGAGTGAGGGTGAGCCGCGCCGACTCAGGGTGAGCCGCGCCAAGTGCAAGAGAGAGCCGCATGCGGCTCTGGAGCCGCGGGTTGCCGACCCCTGTTGTAGACGGACGGACCACAGCAGGTAATGGAGGGTGGCTTATTTCCGGGGGGTGCCTTATTTTACATTTTTTCTGAAAAAGGGGGGGCTGTCTTATTTGATGGCCCTGCCTTATCATCGGGGAAACATGGTATCCACAGACTTTTTGGAAAGTGATAGCAAATCTGGGCCAATAAGGCCATGTATGGGTGCCCGGGGGATTTTGCAGAAAAGCACAGCAAGTCGGTTGCACGGCGATCCACCTTAACATTTGTTTTCTGGTTGATCGCTTTACTTTGGATACAAAGTATCTGGCAAATCGTGGTGTGAGTGGCACGCCAAAAGTGTCACCATGGTGTGGTCAGTCGCTGTCAAAATGCATGGGAATCCATGCATGTATGCCTAGCTTAAGGCTTCGTAATGTCGTGGTTAATAATGGTGATATTAATTATTATTCAAACTCAATACAAACAGGCTAATTGGCTAGCTACCCGTCTTGCTCTATTGATGGTTCCATGCTGATGATGAGAGATCACTATTGATCATTGACAGACACTAGATAGGACCACAAATGGTCAACATTGGTGATGAAGATGCAGCATCTGTACTGAACCTAATATTTACATCAAAAGCATTTAGTCCCCAGGTGCCCAACCTGCGGCCCGGGGGCCACATGCGGCCCTTTGGGCATTCCTTGGCGGCCCCCCTTGTTCCATTTGTGTCTCCCGAAACCTAACTGTTAATGCATAGGGGAATAGGAACTCATCTGTCTTTGCCCGGGACCCTCTTCTGGAGGGAAGAGGAGGAGAGGGACTCGCTCTGGCTGAGCAGATGAAAGCCAATCCGCAACGAAGACAGCGCCTGAGCATGTCCCTCACCTCTCCTCCACTTCCTGCTCTAAGAATATCCCTTTCTCAGAAGATGAGTGCCTATGCTCCCACTATTCCACCAATGAACAGGGGATTATTGTATGTGGCACATAACCTGAGAATAGGGGCATGTAACCTTTGAATCAAATGTTATGTGCCCCATAGATATCATCAAAGGCTTTGATGATATCTATGACACAAAATGTGCATTACCACACTACAGTGTTCCCTAATCCATGAAGTATAATTAAAAACATGTTTTGTTACTTATAAATGAAAAATTTCTTCTAGCTCTGCCTACTAATGTCTTCTAGCTATGCTTATACAAGTCAGTATAGATTGAAAATGTTATGTGCGGCCCTTTAGTGATGCCGAGGGCCACACTTGAGGCCCTCCATATCAACTCAGTTGCCCACCACTGATTTAGTCTATCCAGTATATCCAGTCAATTAGGATTTCTTCTGCAATGGCGGATTACAAAGATTCACTATTACTCTATTCTACATCACTTTTAGATAGTGTCATGAACAATACGAGCTATACTATCTACCAATGCATACGCATGACATATTTTATTTTTGTTACAGACATTTGTAAGCGGCTGCATCATTTCCTTAGCTTAATGAAAAAACAAGTTGACTAGTAAAGGATGTTTCGTGTTTGTTTGTGTTTGGGTATTCGGAAGACCTTCCTGTTTTGAAAAGCCACAACTTATAAGGATGAAAAGAACTCTATCAATAGGCACACACAAAAGATGTTGTGTACAAGGAAGTTGCTAAACAGCAAATTACCAATAAAATTTTTAGCTTAATATGTTTTTTTTTCCGTTTGAAATATTTTTTATTGATTTACCCATAATCTCACACAAGTATGATCCTGATTTGTATTTAACTCTTCATTTATTGTTGCAATCTTGTTATTCAGCAATTTAGAATATCTGTTATTGCAAGTCTCAATAAATATTTTAAATCTGAATATTAATGTTCACACTTTGGACACTGTGAGCAAAACTCATATTATAGATCAGTGGTTATCAATCTTTGTAGATCCACAACCCAGGAGATGGTCGAATTTTTCGACTTGCTAACTTTGTAAGGTGATTGCAAAGCCCCTGAACATGGTGTCATCACCAACATTGCTGGAGATGTAGAGAAGGGTTGTGGGAACATTTGAAAAAAAAAGTTTTGCTCTAGCACATGTAGTTTTTGCATAAAATAAGTTCAAAGTTAGAGTCGCAATTCCGATTTTCAAAATTTTACTTGACTTTGAACTTTATTTGTTCAAAAACTATTTGTGTTAGAGACATACTTTTTTTGTAGTAAACCCCCAAACCCTTCTCTACATCTCCATCTTCCTGGGTAGAGCACAAGTCAAATTTTTGAAAAAAACTTCAACCATCTCTACCCAGGAAGTGATGTCGCAAAGTAAAACTTTCTGTATTTGGAACAGGAAGTGACATTCTGCGACATGATCAGGTAAGTGTAATATCCCCTCACTTATATTTTCCCACCTCGCATGTGCAAATTATGTACAGGGTGGGAAGTTAGAAGGGAGAATAACCCCCATACATCCTTAGTTAGTTACTCTTCCTCCTAACTTCCCACCCAGCATGGGGCATCAGCGCTGCTGTTTGTTAACCGTAACTGATGCTTTCAGTAAACTCAGCAACCCCCAAGTGGTTCCCTACCCACAGGTTGAGAACCGTTGTTATAGATGGAGTTTGAACAAATGTATTTTGCGTTAGCTTGTGTTTCCGTTTCCAATTACTGGAATAGGAAATGCAAGTGTAGGCTAAATGCATAGCAAACACAAGGGACCCTAAACTGTAATTCGTTTTGAGAACCGCTTTGAGAACTCATATCACCTCCTTGATAATGACATAGATAATAATAGATATTGACATGGAATATTGAGTTATTGTTCATATGAGGTTGCATTTTTTTCAAAATTGTAAATTCCTCCCAACTGACAATACAATACAATACGTGCCAACATCATGACAATTATGACAAAGAAGAGAAAAGAATGACTGATGAAGCCCAGACACATTGGTCTCAGCCCTTTTTGGGAGACATGCCTGGTTACCTCAATGTCCAGCATGTGAACATTCCTGGCTTGTACTTGAGTGGAATGGGAAGGCCCACAAAGTTCCTTCCCTCCCATTCCAGAGTCCAGAAAGCTAAAACGAATACAATACTAGCCTGCACTCTTTCCAGGATACACCACCTGATGGGACTACAGCCTTATTATAGGGGAAACTTGCCTGACTGTCAGGACCTGTCCAGCGGTCCTATACTTCAGACAGATGCCTTGAAGCCTAACCAGTATCAGTAAATTACCAACCTATACTTGGATAACACCAATATTTCCCTAAACTCAATGGTGAAAATCAGACACCCCCTTCACTCAAGTCATAGCAAAACATATCTCTACATACCTCAACCAAACTGTTCTAAGGGAGCATTCACATGGGCTTTTGGAAATGTAGCATAAATAAGTAGATAAGCTTTAATAACCTTTAAGGTATTTAGGCAAAAGTATTTATGTTTGGAATAAAAATGACCAACAGTTTTTGAACTCAAAAGAGAGTTAGGCTAAGTTTACACTGGCGGTTTTTTACCGCCAGCTAAACGACCGTTTAGCGTGACTGACCGGCGGATGCCACATTAGGCGTCCGCCGGTCGGTTTTCGGGCGGCCGTGCCATAGAACATCTTTGGGGTCCTTGATTAGACACCCTGTAATCGCAGACCACCACAGGGAGTCGTTTATCCCGCGGCTGCGGGAGCGCACTGGCGATTTGCGAGCTGCAAGCAGCTCGAGAACCGCCAGTATAAACTTAGCCTTAATTAGTTAGGTTTTCAAAGTTGTGTCGCTCGTACAAATATCTGATGAGTTTTTTTAGACTTTGTTACTTCTATTGAATGTGGAGTGTGCGCACAGATATTTATTTTCTGAACAATCAATATAAAAATCCAATCTAAGAAATAAACTATTCTATCTGCTGCCCATTGATTACAGTGTCTGGTCGTGCAATAGATTTTTTTTTATATTTAAATTGCACAATTAGATCTAATTGGAAATTGATACGACAAAAATATTCTGTATATTTAGGTAAACTTTTTGAGGTTGCTTAGATTTTCTTATTTCTAAACTTTATTTAATTAAGGTTCAGCAACATCAAATGAAATGCTGTGTATAGAGTATTATAAAAACAAATCACAAGGAATACTTTACATTCCAACATTGTAATGGGATTTCTTTAAATGTATTTGCTTACGTAGAGCAGTGTATATGTAATTTGTCCTGTTCAGCCATTGCAAAGTACAAAGTGAAAAGTTTTTTTTATTGTGAAATCTTCCTTTTTTCTAATAAAAATTTTTATTTACATTCTACACTGTAAATATTACATTGTACATTTCAAGGTTCAAACCACTTGAAATATTACAACAGTTCAAACAGATACAATGTGCAGGTTAAACTGGGTATTAATCATTCAGGTTTTTACAGTACAAAGTACAAATGGTATCACTTGAAGGGGCTGAGGCCCCCTTGGACTGGGCCGCTGCTTTGGGGTGCGGGATGGTATGGGAGGGATGCCACGCCCTACATTTGATGAATGGGATGTGGTGTGGTGTGCTGTGTCCAGGGAGATTGTGTGCTGGGTGGAGGGTGGCTCGTGTCTTCCTTCTTTACTCCTTGGTTTGTCTGGGCGTTGGCTTGACATCTCCTGGGGGGTGACGTCGGCCGCGGGGCGCATCGGGTGTGTTGGGTGGTTTGGCATGGCACTGTTTGAAGTGTCGTCACTTGTGTGCTTGTGGATGGAACCTGGGGTGAGAGTTTGTTTTGGCTGTTTCTTCATTGGGCTGCTGCCGAGGTGGAGGTTGGAGGCACCTTTCTGTATGCATATCTGTGTATATACATATATATATATTATACCTGCCGATCTTATCTTGCTTGACCCTCTTTTTGTTTTTCATTTTTTCCTCTTTATTGTTATTGTGAAAGTTTTGTGTGTTTTTTTGTTTTTTACAAGAAAGTTTACAAATAAAAATTATACAAAAAAAAAGTATAAATGGTTAGTACACCCGATATTAAGGCCTGCACCTCTGAAAAGGATGGGATGCCATGGGATATATCAGGGGAAGGAGGAAGAAGTAAAGGAGGATGGAAGTCACCCCACTTGCTTCAGGGTTCAACCAAAATACTCCTGGTAATGGATTCCAACCAAAGACAAAATTAAACATAGGTAAAAATAACATATTAACTGTTAATAGTTGGTCTGGGGCTGTCAAGATTACAAACCTATAGCTAGCCATACACGTGTTGATTCCTGAGCGATCGATCGATGATCCGATCGATTCCAGTGAAGTCAAAGGCGTCGATCGATTGACCATACAAGTCTGTGCCTACCACCTTAGGCCACCGATTCCTGGATGATTCTGTTACCAGTCGATCGATTCACAAATGTCAACGTCACTTGATGTGTGCCCGATCGATCAGAAAACACCAACAGGTTGGTTCCCTGGCCGATCCGATTTGGGGGCCATATCGATCGGTCGAGGTTGATCGGTTTAGGTGGGCTGCACTCGATTCCTCGTCGATCGATCGACGTGCACGCGCCTGGGGATCGATCGGCCAGGAATCGAGTGTGAAATCGACCTGTGTATGGCCACCTTATGACATTTATGCCAAGGGTTGAATGTGGGAGGGTAAAGAAATATTTAACCATTGCCTACCTTGTAAATAAATAAGTAAATAAATGAATCCCACCATCTCCATAATTTTGTGAATTTCTTTCTTGCTTTGCAAAAACAGTTCAAATTCTTGAACAAAGGTAACCTGACGCACCTATTCCTCCATAGTGGGAACCTCACTATGCTCTGGCGGCATTTATAAGGTGTCGTTTTAAGATTTCATGAGGTTTTCATGAGCACATCACAACGAAATAAAAGAAAAATCTCACCATAGATAAGGAAACTCATATCTCTGACTGTTCTCCCTGGAAGAGCTTCTCCCAATGGAAGATTATCTACTTGCCCCCTAAACTTGCAATAAGTGTAAAATGTTAGATTTCCCCAAACTTTCTGTTCCAATGTGAATAGAAAGTTTAGGCTGCAATACAGTAATACCGTTTCATAATTCTGATCTTTACTGACAGTAGCTGAAGAAATCCTAGATCATAGCAAGTTATATGTCACCTATAGAGTTTAAGACATATGTTCTTAGTGGGTGAGCTTAGACCTCTCCTCTTGCAGTCCTGGGTAAACTTTGCAAATATGTTGCATATGTTTACATTGTTCTTTCCTTAAAACAAGTGTATGTTTGGATTTCAGCACCTGAGGAACTGATGCTTTCATTTAATTCCTTTAAGTCCACATAATAAATCTGCAGAGCTGCCAAATAGGAAATAAAACATAATGAAGTTCAACAATGACGGGCCAGACTCATACCAGGCATTAATGGGCATCCAGCTGGAAAATTCAAGAAAAACTTATGGATACTTAATAACTTAATAATGGATTTGATACTATTTTAAGCTTGCTGGCCAATTAAACTCATGAAGGACAAAGCTTATAATAAACTACAACATTTCGGCTTGTAAGCTTTGTACTACTGACTTTCAGTCGGCGGCACTGGAGTGTAAAAAAACATGAAACTTACAGCAATTTTGTAAACGTTCTGTCATCATGCCTCTGTTATTTAGAGAGTGATGTAATCATCCCAACGGAGTAGAGATATACAGGGCAGCCGTCAGAAATCATGGGGCCCGGTACAGCAAAAATGTCCGGGCCCTATGGCAGAAC
>CM070039.1:8815779-8838826 GCA_036250615.1 Ptychadena robeensis
TACATAGCAGTGATATATACCTTCCAATCATTATGTATTCTATCAGGGAGGACCCGGCAGAGACTTGTCCGTTTCTCGACACATTGACGCATTTTAGCAACATATTTTATGATTCTTTTGTTAAAGTTGCCAATGTCCCAGGATAGGCAATAGGGAACTGTGCCTTATGTTTGCCATTGATATAGGCATATGATCAGTTAAGCTGGGCATAGACGTTTTGTTCTGTGCCCCATTCTGCTGCAGATCGATGGTGCGTGATGATGTCATTACGCATGGCCGATCGTTTAGAGAATCACCTGGGCACCCTTTGTGTGCCAGCTCTTACTTTGGACGGGGACCATTCTAAGTGATGGTATCGGTCTAAAATTTATGGACATGTCCGTAATTCTTAGATTGATTTTCTGGCAGATTTATGGACAATTTAGCGAAATCCGGTGCGAATCAAAATGTCTATGCCCAGCTTTAGAAATTAATCTGTCAGATGTGTATCAATGGGCAACATGCCGAGAGGTGTAGACCGTGAATTAGAACAAAGACCTTCACCATTGACTTCTAGTCGACTGAGGGCATGGTATTATTATTATTATAATTATAATCATTTGTTAATATAGTGCCAACATATTACGCAGCACTGTACAATACATAAGAGTGTAGATACATAGACAAGATAACACACAGGTACGACATAGGAGAAGTAGAAGACCCTGCCAGTCGAGCTTGCAATCTAATAGTACTCTCTGGACTCTCTTGAACTGGGCATAGACGGTCCAATTCCTGCACGATCCGATCCAATGCCGTGCGCGCTCCTGCATCCCTTAAGGATCGGGTCGTTCAGAAATTGGATGCAGCAACCAGCGAGGATTGGGCTAAAATCAGCCGTCCTGTCGGAACGCACAGTTATCCGACAGGACGGTAAATTTTAACCCGATCCCATTAGTTCAGCTGGGGACGGCTGCCCCCAGCCGAAGTAGTGAGCTGCACATTAAGAATGCCGTCCGATTCTCGGCACTAGCGGGCGGGCGTGATGACGTCGCCACGCCGCTCCTTGTGTAGAGAAATGGATAAGGAATAGACGGTAAATTGTAAAGTTAGGTTAATGTACATAAAATTACATGGAAATAGCTATGTTCAGTCTTTGCAGCATTGTGCATTGACTGCTCCAGCAAACAAGTATGATGTAATTGATAGATGGGCACACAATCCTATTCTATTCTATAGATGAATAAAAATATATAAAATCTCATGATTGGCTGTTAATGTCTTTAAGGCAGAAATTGAAGTTTGCTTGCTTAGTATGTAATACTGTCTGTGTACATTCAGTTTAAAGTAAAAATAGTTAGAAAACGGGTTAGATTCATATTTATATACAAGGTTTGGCCCACTTAAAATTAATATTTCCTATTTGGACTTAAGCACTATATACTGATATATACAGTATATATATATATATGATACTTTATATTTTTACATGGTGATTCTGCTAGTAACAAACATTCTGTCCTGGGGTGGTAATGTTTATTTACTGTACGGTATTCATGGAGTAAGAGTGTTGTCACCATAGGCTTCTAGTTGTACTATATAGGGTGGAGGGGTTGTAGAGTTTACAGAAGATAGCCTGAAAGACGTAAAACATGTTTTGGCTCAAGTGTCTCTCAGCCTTTGAAGAAAATGCACTTGGCGTATTAAAATAATCAGTGTGATTTATACATAATAAATAGATCTGTTGGTTAACTAGCTATAACAAAACTCATGATCACTTCCTGCTCAATCAATATTTATGTGTTCAAGTAGTATATGAGCTGGAAAACAGCTTTCATCCAACACATCCTTGTGTGTACTGGAATCCTGGCTGCCTTCTGGTTTCTGTAGTTCCTGTGGGTGGTTTCTTTCTTTATACTGTACCAAATCACTACCAATGTAGTAATATAAAGGATGGGAATGTAACCCCAGCTTCGATCAAGGGGCCCTACTACCAACACATCCAAATAAAGATTCCGAGACCCACTATAGCTCTGCAATATAGGTGAAGCTTCATGGAACAAGTCCATCCAATTTTTGTCTTCTCTTATGGTCCATCAGCTGTATGTTTACTGCATACTATTGCATAGCACTACGCTTCATGGTGGAACCAAATTCTACAGTACAAGCAAATTTCATCATAGGTAATACAACCAGTAAAATGTTTTATGAAAAGGTTTTATGTAAACAGATTAGTCCATCAAGAAATTCTGTAATTCTGTACAGTAAGCTTTGTGATCAAGAAATCCCAATACAAAACACTGGTAGGTCCTGCCACTTCCATCTGTGCAAAATCTCCAAGATACGACTCTTCCTATACACAGAAACAACCAAAATCCTGGTACATGCTCTCATCTTTTCTCACCTGGACTAATGCAACATCTGTCTTTCCTCTATCTAGACCCTAGGTGCCCAACATGTGGCCCTTTGAGAGTCCTTCAGTGGCCCCCTCAGTCCTCCAATTGCAGCCCCCCAAAGCTAACTGTTAATGTATAGGGCATAAGAACTCCTTACGCAAGGGAAGGAGAGGCAAGGGACTTGGCTCAGGCGCCATCTGGGTTGCTGAACAGGGGATGATCGTATAATATATATATTGTGGTACATATAATTTTGGTTTTGATTATATCTATGAGGCACATAACCTTTGGTGGTAAATATGACGCAAAATGTGCATTACCATACTAAAGTGCTTTAAGGATCATTTAAAACAAGTAAAAAAAAAAGTGTCTTCGAGCTATGCCTGCTGTAATTTTCTTCATTATACAATTATGTGCAGCCCTTTACTGATGTCGATGGGCACACGTCTGGCCTTCCACATCAACTCCTTTGCCCACTACTGATCTAGACTGTCACCTCTTCAGTCCATCATGAATAGTGCTGCTAGACTGATTCACTCATCTAACCGCTCCTCATCTGCTGCTCCCCTCTGAAAATGACTTCACTGGCTTCCAATTATTTAGAGAATCCTGTGCCTTGCTTTTAAATTACTCCTTACCTCCTGTCCCACTTACATCTCCAACCTGTTACACAAATACACCCCTAACCGCCCCCTCCGCTCCTCCAGTGACCTACTAATGACATCCCCACTCATAACATCATCACATGCATGGTTTCAAGACTTCTCTAGGGCTGCTCCTCATCTCTGGGAATCTCCATCTCAGTCCATTAGACTTGCTCCTACTTTTAACACTTTCTATAAAACACTGAAAACTCACCTCTTCTGTCTGACCTACCCATCTTCGCCTAACATAACCACCATGCCTATCCTAACCCACTCCCCACCTAGTGTAAACTATGTTCCCCAAGCTCTTAGATTGTAAGCAAGGTCCTCAACACCTCCTGCGCCATAACCTGTACCTGTGTGTTATTTTGTGTTGCATCCTTACTCTAATTTAATGTACAGCAATACATAATATGTTGGAGCTATAAAAAGCTTATAATAATAACAATCCCTACAACATATGACGTCTAGGTCTTTATTTAATCTTGCATTGCAGATGAGCAAAACATCTTGCTTCTATGCCATCCTGCTAATTTAGGTGTTTAAAATGTGTGTTTAACATGCATTACTTGCCTGAACTGTGCTTGGCACTTTACTACAGCAAGAATTAGCTGGGGGATTATACACAGTAATTGTTTTCAGAACTGTTGATGATGAATAAAAGGCATGTCTATAATAAACTAAAACATGCATCTATAGCAGCTACCTAGAAACTTAAGCTGGCCATACACCTTTAGATCTCTCAGATCTGTCAGATATCCTTTAAGCCAGCCATACACATGTCGATTCCTGAGCGATCGATCAACGCTCCGATCAATTCCGGTGAAGCCACAGGCGTCGATCGATCGACCATACAAGTCTGTGCCTACCACCTTATGCCACCGATTCCTGGACGATTCTGTTACCAGTCGATCGATTCACAAATGGCAACTCCCCTTGATGTGAAAACACCAACAGTTTGGTTCTCTGGCCGATCTGATTTGGGGGCCATGTCGATCAGGCAGGGTCGATCAGTCAAGGTGGGCTGCACTCGATTCCTCGTCGATCGATCGGCGTGCACGCGCCCGGTGATCGATAGGCCAGGAAACGTGTGGGAAATCGACCTGTGTATGGCCACCTTTAGATCTACCACCAACTATGTAGTGCCGGGTCCTCTGAGATTGAACACAGGTAGACTTGATGGTTTAGAAAGTCCCTCATATTACATGGTTTTGATAAAACAAAAGGAGATCTAAAGGAAATCTGACAGAGAAATCTAAAGGTGTATGGCCAGCTTAAGTAAACTTAAGAATGTTGAAGCTTAAATCAACCACAATCCTCTAATGATAACTACATTTGAAGAATAAATAAGAAGACCAATGTAGCGCAGAATTCCCTCTATGTTTCCTAGATATATTATATGAGAGTTGTTAGCGTAAAAGAGGAATGTGAATTACTGCAAATAATTAAAGACCGAGTTTACAAAACAGAGTCATAAATAAGCAATGATCAGAGTCGTAAGTGATAATTACTGGAACAAAGTTAATTGGGCTGCTTTGTGATTAATGTTTTTTTCACCTTTACTTAAAGCGCTTTATAAATAGATAAAAGTAACTGTTAAATAAAGAAGAATTGTGAAAACAAGTGACAAATGCAGTACAATGGCCATTCATGCAAAAACAAAACAAAACAAACCCCCCAAAGCTTTCTGTGTAAATATTTTATCTATCTGCTCTGTAATTTCATACCAAGATATGTACTCACGGGTTACTATGGGGGTTTTCAATAAAAAGGACCAGATTTTAAAGATCATTAGATTTAATGTCGAAAATTGGACATTCCCAAAGGCTATTCAATTTTAACCCTCTGAGCGTTTGCCACGTTTTTTTTATAACCGTGCCACGGGCAATCGCGGCGGAGCACAATGTGCTCCGCCGCGATTGCCAGCTCAGCTCAGGGTAGTAAACATAAGCCCGGCGTCACTGGAGACGCCGGACTTATGCTGAAGAAAGGCGACGCCCCTCCAGTTTGACAGAGGTCTATGGCGCCGCCTACCCCCGCCCCCTTTGCATCACCGGTGACGCGATCGGGGGCGGACCCGGAAGCATCGGCATACATGCCGATGCTCCCGACCGCCGTCAGAAGACGGCGAGACCTCGGGCGCTCCTCCGGCTAACTGGGGCTGAGTTTCATGATGCATGAAACTCAGCCCGAGTTAATTCGGGGAGAACGCTCAGAAGGTTAACAAACAATAAAGTAAGACAGTCTAATGCCCCCCATACATACACAGATTTTAGCATCCGACAGACTAAAAACGATCAATTTATTTCAATCGTACAATTGGAGATTGATTGATGGAAAATAGAATATACTCCACATGAAATAACCAATTTTTGATCGATTTTTTGGGGGGGTTTTTTGATCGATTTTTGGGGAATCGTAATTTGTACTCAATTTGTACTCAACCGATCAAAATTTTCCAACATGTCCGATCATGTTTTGATCGATTTTTTTCACAATTACGATCAAATTTAATTGATCGGACCATGTGGGCATGCACCAATTTTTAGTCGACCGATCTAAAAATTGATAGTCGGACACTAATATCTGTGAATGTATGGGGGCCATAAGATAAGCAAGATAAAAAGGACATGTAGATGTGGGAATTGTGGGCCCAAGCACACCAATCATTCCAGATCAGGCCAAAGACGCCACAGAATGATAGACAGGTACAGTCACAAGAATAAGTATGTGAACCCTTTGGGAATACGTGGAGTTTTGCATGAATTGGTCATAAAATGTGCTCTGATCTTCATCTCAGTCACACCAATAGAAGAACAGAGTCTGCTTAAAATAATACTACACAAACATTATATGTTTTCATGTTTTTATTTAACATAACATGTAAAGATTCACAGTGTATGGTGGAAAAAGTATGTGAACCCCTAGCCTAATGACTTCTACAAGAGCTAATTGGAGCCCAATGAGTCCAATCAGTGTGATGACATTGGATGTGATGCTGAAAGCTGGCCTGCCCTTTAAAAACACACACCAGTTTCGGGTTTACTGGCTTCAAGAAACACTGCCTGATATAACCCATGCCTCGCAGAAAAGAGCTCTCAGAAGACCTACAATCAAGAATTGTTGACTTGCCTGAAGCTGGTAAGGGTAACAAAAGTATCTCCAAATGTTCATGTGTCCACAGTAAGACAAACCGTCTACAAATGGAGAAAGTTTAGCACTGTTGCTACTCTCCCTCCACGATGTGAGGACGTAGGACACCAATGCCAGGAGGGCATTGGAGGGGACGCCTCATGAGCCCTGAAAGTAGACGGACTGCTGACAGTCAGCAGCCAAGAAAGTGCCTGCCTGTCACTGTGATCAGAAACGCCCCCATGTAATCCCTATCAGATGAACTCTCAACACCTAATGCCGCCTCTTCATGGCTGCAGTGCTTATCGGGCGCCGGGGACTAAACGTGCTGTATTTCCAGACATCCGTGTGAATGGTCCCGAAATAGTTAGTAACAGTCAGTAAAGTGGTCAGTAATGATTGCCGCTTTAAGATGGGAGTACAAATAATTTTAGGAAATTCAGGTACTTTTGTAAAAGGTTTCTCATAAAAAGCAGTATATGTGTATTCTACAATGTTCCAATTATACAGCATGGCAGAGCACAATGAAGAATAATAATGAATAATCCTGTATGATTGCATGGTACCACTCAAAATGTCATACTAAGAAACCTTGTTAGTGTAATAATGTGCAGCTTCGTGATATCCAGGCATGTCCCCAATACAATATATTAGTAGTGATGAGCAGCATAGGTGATATTTGTATTCGCACTGCTATGTCTCCAGCTCCGACCATGCTTTGCATGGAGACCCCGTGGTTTATGCTCGATGGGATGGCTGCATGAGATATGGGCCAAACAGATGGCCGCGAGCATGCATGTTGCTCGAAGCGGCCATCGATCTGGCCCATATTTATAAGTGTGTTCCCTGCTATACTCCTTCTCCTTCATTATACTCATCTCATGTGGTTACCTTCTCTCCTTCTTTATGGACACTTAGTTTCTGTGCTTCTTGGTTCTCCTTCACTATGGCTGTTTAGCCTTGTAGGTACAACACAGTCAATCATCATAATCAACTGTGCTGGCTGAAGTCTATGCACTTTCATTCAATCCTAGGTTTTGAGCAGAAACTCACACTTCTGATTTACCTTTTAAGCAGGGTACAGACGGCCCATATAATAAACGGCCATCGTTGTTTTCGAGCGGGACCAATTATTCCTGCTTGAAAACAGCCATATCGGACATGACCATTAAATATGGCCGATGCCCGTTGCTTTGCCTAGAGACCGCGGGTGTCCAGGCAAATCATTGGCTGAGCTGAGAGGAGAGCAGAGCTCTCCACAGCTCCTCCAATATCTGACAGGGCAGGGATCGGACAGCTCAAATGTGGAGCCGTCTGTCCCTGCTTTAAAGGTATTAAGAGAGCATTGCATATGCATGGACCCAACAAACCTTCACCTCCCAGTATAAGATTGCCATGGAGCCATGGACTATAGTGGTTGGGACAACAAAATAAGTCCTTATATCTCTGTGAAACTGAAATATAACTTTTAAGAAAAGATATGACTGACATGACCTGACTGAAGTTGTCACCTTACTGTTCATTAATTGTATGGTCTCCTGTCTAGGAAAACACTAATATGACATCCATGATATAAATGTTCAAGACTGCTGCTTTCTGGAGGTTAAATAGATATTATTCTATGGAACATAAAACTAATTATTCAGACTACAACATCGTTCTATGAAGCAAAATAAACATAAGCGATGCTATATCTGTCATGAGAAAATACCACCCCAAGCCCCTTGGCTGTGCTTATGTAACATGCCTATCCAGTATTCGTCTAGATACATCATTAATATGAATGGGATTTGGGAAGTTGAATTAAAAAATTCAACTCTTTACAAGTATTAACAAAAAAGGAGAAAAAGGTAAAATTGTCATGAAAACTCATTATTTTGGTTTATACTGGGCTTTGAATGCACCCAGGTTGTATTGAGTTCCCTTGAAAGAAAAGCTAACTGTTGGAGGAAACTAAACATACAGATGTTGGTGAAAGATAATGTTTCTTACAGGATGGTGATTCTTCTCAAAGTTGTGGTAGCACATTGCAAGCATCTCCCAATATGGGGTCAAACTTTTCATATCGTGCATTTCTCAATTCCGCTTGTACTGGCCTTTTAATGGAGATTTTTTTTATAGTGGAGTTATATCAGCATATCAGAGAGGGAGCAATGACAGTAGATATGCACCTTCTTATTCTATATTACAGACAAATGCATTCAGGGCTTTTTTTCTGGCGGTCTTTTTTCTTCCGCCACCTATTTTAAGCCTGGCCCCAAAATAAGGGCACTGGCTGCAGTGCATCGTGGGTGGCCCGCCGGGGGCCCGCCGTGTGTTGTTTAGTGGGGGAAAGTGTTAGACATTCAGCACGGGTTACGAGCGTGCCACGGGCAGGTGATTTTGTGCCTCCCCTCTTCCCCTCCCTGGCAATGTGCAGTGAGGGAGGGGCGGCACCTTCCCATTGTTTATGGGCGGTGGCCCTATGACTGGGCGTCTCCTCCCCCTTCCATGCTGGAGAGATCTTTCTCTTCAGTGTGGACTGGGGGTGGAGTTCTAGCCGTCCTGAGGGAGTGGAGGCAGCGCACCCGTACAGGGTGCAGAGGCACGCGTCTGCCTGCACTGGCGGGCGCACTTGCCCCCATTCTCCCCAGATGGGGAGCTCTTTATGGAGCGGACACCCGACATAAAGGGGTGGTTTTAGGGGGCAGTCCTAAGGGTGGGTAGGGGAGTGGCCAGGGGAGGGGGGATGAGTTCCACCACCTTTTCTCTGAGAAAAAAAGCCCTGAATGCATTATAAAGCCAGCTCCTCTTTTCCTTAGGCCTTCCAGTGTTATATAAGGTAGATCTTTGAAGGTCATTAGATCCACTATTTATAAGTCAATCATTTTCTGAATTTAAAGAGTCAGTAATCAGTAAGTATATATCAGTATTAGAGAAGAACTTTTCTATCAATATAGAAGTTTTATGTCACAGAGGAAGAAGGATTTTATAGATAATTACATTAACCAGACTGTACACATGTTGTGCCAAAAGAGATGCTAGCTGACCATATAGTGAGATGCTAGTAAGATAATTTAGCTTCCCACTCATATCGCCACTTTGATACAAAAACTGCAAAATACCTAAGGCTTAAGCTGACCATAGACGATTTTTCATGTGATTCTTGTGCAACCATGGTGATCGTATGCTGCGATCGATCAGAAATCCATGCATGCACAAAGTGTGTGATCGATCATAAACTCCTGTAATCACGCAAAAAATCGATCCTGCATGTATTGGGAATCGCAAAACGTTAATGGAGACATGCGATCATTCCCATCAATCGATCTTTTGCCGTCCAACCCACATTACATCATTTCTGATCTAAAAGGTGGAGAACGGTCAATCTCTCACTGTCCTAATAATCAATCGCAGCGAGGGATCGTGATTAATCAATAACACAATAAAGTGCACTGTGTGATCGATCTGGTAATTGGAATCGATTCCGCAATCACAGGCCATGATTGCTTAAACAATCAATCGCAGGAAAATCTAGACGTCTATGGCCAGCTTAACACATTATTTGTATAGGAATACCTGCAGAAAGGTCTTGTGCCTATGTTACAGGTACCGTACACGGCTGCATCGCTTTTGACTGGCAACGCTATTGCATTTGTGTCGGTGAAACCCTGTGATACCACATTTGCGCTGCACTTGCATTTTACATCCTATGGAAACCCATGTATCTTGCATTAATGCTAGCCGTGCTAGTGTAAGATGCCCCTTACTTATTCTCCCTAGTGGTTGAGACAAACCCAGTTTGTCCGCTGTTTGGGTAGATCCCAACCGCTAATGTAGCGGGGAATGGGAAAACTCGATATACCCCCGGAAAGCCACGCAATAGACCACCATGGTAATGGATGGGCATCGGTTTCCCTGCCCACATCGATGACACCGGTGACATGGACAGGGACGGGGGGAGGTTGGAAGAGTACTGTGTACTCTGCTGCAATCGGGTTGATGGGGCTGACCGCTAGGTTAAAAACCTATTTATAGTAACTTGTTGAGTTGAAAAGTTGCAGAGCGATCCACCTTATTGTAAACTCCCTGTACTGTAATAGTCTAGTATATTCTATAATAGATTTATACGTGTTAAGTATAGTACAGTGTAAGGCCGCACAATCCCAGATTTTTTTTTTGCACCTCATTTATATCAAGCCATCTCAAATACGGCGTTGCCTATTTAAAGGTCACCCTCTACATTCAGATCAGAATGAACTAGTCTTCCAACTAATTCCCCAAGTTTATCTCCTATATCTCCAAAATCTGCTCAGTTCTGCAAAACATCCTCTGGTTGTCAGTAGTGATGATCGCGAATATTCGGATTCCGAATATTAATCGCGAATATCGTCAATTCGGAAATTCGCGAAGATGGTGAATATATTGCCGAATATTCGCAATTCCGGATATTCGGTATTTTTTATTCATTACACTTCCCTCTCAATGTGAGTGGACGAATGGGAAGGCTGCAACAAGAGCTTAGCAACACCATCAACAGATTTTTAAATGAATATTGGGGTGATGCGAATATTGCGAAAATCGTCACTTTTAAAATTCGCATAAAAATTCGCACCATGTTAAACATATATTGCGCGCGCGAAATTCGCAATAAACTGCCGATATTCGCAATAACAAAAAAAACCCCGAATATTGCCGAATGCGAATATTTTCCGAATGTTTTCCATAAAATTCGCGGCATGCCGCGAATACGAATGTTGCCTATGCCGCTCATCACTAGTTGTCAGAGGAGAATTCATGTTAAGATATGTCTGCTATTTTTCAAAACCTTGAATAGCCTTTGACCCAGATACCAGGAATTACTGGACCTGGCCTTTGTAATCCATACTAATACCCAAGCTGCTCTAAACCATATTTCTTTTTGCCCATGGGAACCTCAAAGCTATTATTTCCACAGTTTAGCTCTAACTATGGAAATAACCATTTGCTTATGTCCACTTTTTCTCTTTATACCATAATTTGCTCTTTAAAGATTTTGCTTGGATAGATTTTCTGATATATACTGATAACACAAATTCAGGAATTCAGGCTAAATGGATTTAACTAAAGCTAGCCATACACGTGCCGGATTCCATGTCCAATCGATTCATCATCCGATCGATTCCGGCGATTCTGCTGGGAATCGCAGGTGTGATCAATCGGCCAATTAAGAGTATCCATCGCAGCATACCACCTTGTCCAACGGATTCCGGGACGGATCCGTGTCCGATTGTCCACCTCACAAATGGCAACTCCCCCTGATCCGGACAGAATCGCATGAGAAAGACCAACATGTTGGTTCTCCGTCGGATCCGATTCTGAGCCCCTGATCAATCGGACGCAAACGATCGGACCAGGTGGGCTGCATGCGATTCCGGCACGATCGTTTCGTGTGCACGCGCCCGGAATCGATCATGCCGGAATCCGGTGCGAATCCGACACGTGTATGGGGGCCTTAACAAATAGGTACGAGCCTCCTATTGGATAAAACTGAGTTTGCTGCAGTTGGTCAGGTCTAGGTTCAGCAATAGTGATGAGCGGCATAGGCAATATTCGAATTCACAAAATTTCACAAATCATTCTACCAATATTTGATTTGATATTGGTAAATTCAAATATTCGCGCTATGATCATGTATTATATAATAATCGCTTTGCGAAAATCTTCTAAATGAATGGTCACATGCTATGTTTATTTTCGCAATGCGAATATGACTTTTGCCATGGCCATACCAAATAACCGCTGGCATATTCCAGGTATTTGCGAGTTCTCAAATTGCCGATATTAATGAAAAATATTCAACAGTTGCATATTCAAGCTCATTACTATTCAGCAACAGTATGTGCTCCAAAAGGAGGTCAGCTGACTACCTTAATATACTGAATGATCAGGTTATTCCATCAATGGATTTTCTTCCCTGATGGCACGGGCATATTCCAGATGACAAAGCCAAAATTCATCAGGCTCAGATTGTGAAAGAGTGGTTCAGGGAGCATGAGGCATCATTTTCACACATGGATTGGCCACCACAGAGTCCAGACATACTTTGGGGTATGCTGGAGAAGGCTTTGTACAGCGGTCACACTCTACCATCATCAATGCAAGATCTTGGTGAAGAATTGGATGGACATTGCAGAAGCTTACTGAAACAATGCCCCAGCGAATGCATGTCGTAATCAAAACTTAAGGCGGTCCAAGAAATATTGGAGTTTGTGACCTTTTTTTTGGTGACAACTTTTTTTTGGGGCCAGGCAGTGTAATCTTTTCTATTTATTCTATTCATTTATATGAAAATATTAGCAAGATATGTGCAATACTTAAAAATGGTTTTATCCTACATACAGTGTAATTATCTGACCTTACATGATCTTTCTCCCTAAGAACTATTTCTTAGCTCATATTGAAATACTAGACCCATACATATGGAAAGCATATGCTTATCCCAATAATAAAAAAATCAGAACTAGATGCAGCTAGAGCTGTCAGCAATATAGCACAACCAGTTATCCTTAAGCAGCACATACACGTGTCAGATTTTCAATCAATCAACTTAAAACGATCAATTTTTAAGTCGGTATAAAATTGTATGTCGATTGTATCATGCCCCATATGTAGTACAAGATTTTTGATCGATTTTTTTTTCCACTCAACATAACAATCGATCCAAAATAGTCCGATTGAAATTTCAATCAGAAGTGAGGTAGAAAAAAAAAATCGATAAAAAATTGGTTGACCACACTTGGTTCTCAAAATACTGAACCAATTTTCAATCGACCGATCAAAATTTACCATCCAGTCCGATCAAAAAACGACTGAATTTTCACTAAATTTTGATCGGATTAAGTCGATTTAACCAGGTGGGCAAAACTCAATTCTCAATCAATCGACTAAAAAATTGATCGTTTTAAGTCGATTGATTGAAAATCTGACCCGTGTATGGGCTGCTTTACAACCCTTGCTGCAGACATTGGGTTTGATTTATTAAAATAGTAGGATACTTAGCAAATACAAGCTGCATTCACTCCAACTACTCAATGGCATTTTTTGTGAATAAAACTCAATATAATTAGGTGTTTAATATGGACACAGGATGAACTGGCTAATTAAAAGTTTTATTTTTAATGACCATTGGTATGTACACCCAGATGTCAAGGCCAAGTATAACCATTGCAGTATGTATTGGTTAATGTAATACATCTACTCCATGACCAATACAATTCTGCCCCCTGTTCTAGTCTAATTGCTTTATGTCTCCACTAATGGGAAAACCGTTATTTGTTAGAATCAGAATGATTTACTATGCTATTTACGATGATATTGCTTATTTTTTGCAAACCTGTTCTAAACAGTCATTAAGACTAGGGAATGGAGGCTACAATTGTTTTCCTTCTTCTCAAAATGTAAGTGGATCTTATGATGAATGATTGCCTTCAATATTTGTAATCAAGTTGTGTAAAAACAAAAGATATATATGTATATATGTAATAGTAAACCGCTTTGACTTCCATAAACTGGTTAAGAAGCAAATGGTGGTAACAAAAATGGTGTTGTTCAATTTCATAAAGCCCCTCATTTTAAACCAGTGCTTTATTTTGCATTAAGGTGGCCCTTAGTGATGGCCGAACTTCAGCCAGGTCAGTTCGCGAATAGTGATGGCGCGAACCCTCCCTGGGGTGTCCGCGAACAGGGCGGGTCGAACTTCAAAGATGTTCGCCGTCCGCTCTGTTCGCGGACATATTCAAATTCCCCGCCTCTAGGCGGGGAATTTGAAACGGAGAAACCGGATGTGACGTCAGTGATGTCACATCCGGTCCGTGGACCGCAACCTGGAACGCATAGTTCCTGGTTACGGCCGCAGGATGTGACGTCACTGACGTCACATCCGGTTTTTCCGCCGGTCTTCTCACTACAAGACCGGCTTCTGTAGTGAAAAGATTCTTCCTCCGGCAGGATTACACAGGTTGTGATCCTGCCGGAGGAAGAATTTAGACCTTCTTCTGGCCGGCGAACAGTACGGGTCGAACACCCGTACTGTCCGCCGGCGAGGCGAACGGCGAACATGCCGTGTTCGCGGCCGAACTGTTCTCCGGCGAACAGTTCGGCCCATCTCTATTCGCGAACAGGTGAATCGGGCTTTTAAAAAAGTCTGGCGTCCACCTGTTCGCGGAAAGATCCCAATTCCCCGCCTGTTGGCGGTGGAATTTGAATCGGGAAAACTGATAGAAAACTGTGACGTCACTGAGTCTTTCTCTGGAGGGATCTTACTGCTCCTGATCCTGCCAGTGGAAGAAGAGTAAGCTCCTTCTCGCCGGCTAGAAGGAGTGCGAACATCCATGTTCGCGGCCGAACTGCAGAGTACTGTGTATTCTGCTGCGATCGCCTGTGCCTCGCCACTAAAAATGTCACAGTACAGTCTGAGCGCTAAGAAGGTTAAATCTCATTGTGTGCTGGTATGATTGATCAATGTTAAGCTAGGCACACAAGTAGATCTGTAAACAGTTTCAAGTACAATCAATCAACGTGGGCGCTCACAGTGATTGTACTCAAATCTGTTTTTTAAAGCTACCCGTGTGTGCCTTCCTTGATCCCACTCGAAGAAACTTTATTGAACGGGGTTCCAACATGTTCAAACCCTGTTCAATCTCCATTACTTTGCATGAAGACCAGAATCTTCATGGAAAGTATTGGATGTCACCAGCTCCTGCCAATTTCCTCCACAGCAGTCCGACTGGCAGTGTGAAGGGGGCGGAGCCAGCACTCCTCACTTGGAAGCTGCTGCCGTGTGAGTGAGGCAGGCTGGATTTCTTCCCAGCTTGTAGCATGTTGTGATTCACATTCTACCCTTGTGTGCCTAGCTTTACACCTTAATATTTCAAACGTGCATTGACTATAAGTTTGATTGAGCAAAAGTTTAAGCATGTATGACTAGCTTTATACTGGATTTCCCCTTTAAGTAAACAACAAAATATACTCAGAGGACTTCACTGAAGATATTTCTGTTTATTTTGTGTGTAAAACGTTATCACTGTATTGATCTTGAGGTCACTCTGCATGCCTAGCACTCTCTAATCTATATCTGTCTTCTTAGAAATCTGTAGTATTAGTGTAATCTTCCATCTTTATTGCATCATGTTGTCTACATTCACACAAATTGCAAACATGCTTTCTCAATAATGTCTATAACATGGGCTTTTATTGTGTCTTATTCTTCTGCAAGACATGAGGACTTTTCTTAGGTAATCTTTAAAAGTGCTGCATAGCATAGGTTCACTAGTGACGCATCTACAGAGAATATTGTCCAGTCCTGCTTAGAAGAAATTGACTCCTTAAATTGTTCAATGAGGAAGTTTGGAAAAGCTTCACATTGGAAATGCAAGTATGATGCAGTAGTGACTTGGAGGACAGCAGGAAGAGTCAGTGAGATCTGAGAAGAACCTGAAGGACCATAAAGCCTGGCCAAACAACGCTGATTAGCGGGCGATTTTGCCGCTGACCGGCCGCCAAATCGTCCGCCAATCGTGTGTCCCAACATGGGGCAACAGATCCCTGTCGCCCCACAGCTCGGCCGGCTACAGAACGGACATGCCGATGTTCTCTGGCCGATGCCGGCCGATGCCATTAACTTCAATGAAGACCGGCGTCTTCATTGAAGATAATGGCCGGCACACAAAGGGTGCTTGGCCGATGAAGTCAGCCCGGGGATGCAGCGTGATGACGTCATCACGCTGCATTCTGGGGCTCATCGGAGCTCGTCTGTCGGCACCCATCTGTGGGTGTATGGCAGGCTTAAGGCTCCACTATGGGCTGGCCTCTGCTGATGTCAGTGCAAGCCTCCATTACATTCTTGTAGATGTGGATCTCTCCATTGACATTAACCTGATGGATTTTTCAGAATCTTCAACAAGCAACTCTATCAGCTTTTGGAGATCTGCATCTTCCACAATATACTGCTGGTCTATATGCTAACCTGTATTTCATGTAAACATGCATGACTGCGAATCCAGCTTTAATATTTGAAAGAAACTTTTTTCATTGTACAGGGTCACTTTAAAAAACACAGAACAATAAAGCATTAGAACTTTCCATTCTATTACATCCAAGTTGAAACAATTTAAGCAGGGTACACACATGAAGATATGGGCCAGATCGATGGCTGCTTCGAGCCCAGAGCGTGCTCACGACCATCTATCTGGCCCATATCATATGTGGCAATCCCTGTTTTCGAGTGGGACCAATTCGAAAACAGGGATATCGGACATGACTGTTAAATACAGCCGATGTCCATTGCTTTGTATGGAAACCACGGGTCTCCATGCAAAGCATCAGCTGAGCTGGAGAGAGAGCAGAGCGGTCTCCCCCAGCTCCGCAGATATCTAAAAGCAGCGTGATAACGCCATCCTGCTGTTGCAGGGAACATCGGACGGCTCAAATATCGAGGCGTCTGTTCCCTTCTTTAAGTTAGCCACACATGGTTCAATTTTAGTATTCAAACGATGATTTTCGATGAAAAAAGCAATCGATCGATGTGCTGCCCACATAGTACAATCGACAATCATTGATTGATTTTTTTTAAATCGTCTATTGAAAAGTGATCGGACATGTTGGAAAATTTTGCTCGACTGTACAATCATCGAACTACATTCCTTGCAGCTTTTTTTGGTCGATTTTTTGGCTTAATTTTTTTGGCTCCATTTGTTTGGCTACTTCCCTTTAACTTCCAATTGAAACTAAAATCGTAAGAGGAATTCAATCGACGATTTTGGATTACTTTGATTACTTTCCAGTTGAAATTGAACAATAATCGTACTCCACTTGGTGTTAAATTAAAATCGATTTTCAATTTTTTTGATCAAACTACAAAATCTAATCAAACCTAAATTGAACCGTGTGTGGCTAGCTTAAGAGTTCATCAGCAATCTATTCAACACAGATTTGCCATATGGCCCATACTTCAACCTCAAGGTGTCCCTTCAGTTATATTGAGTTTTCAGTTTAACGTTTAGTTTTCATATAGTGGATATTCTCTGTATTTGTTGTAAGACTGAGACTATAAAAAATATATATTCTAGTAGAAATTCATTTGATAGTATTATTATTATTATTATTATTATTAACATTTATTTATATAGCGCCAGCATATTACGAGAGATGGAAAGGACATCTCTTCTCCAATACATTATATTGGAGATACAACACAATATAACACGCAGGTACAGTAATTACACAGATGACCCTGCCCTTCCATTCTTTCAATCTAATAGGTGATAACCCGGTATCAATAGTGTATGGTGTGGGGGGGGTGTGAGACTTGCATGTTTGCATGGTAAGAATGAGAAGATGGGATGAGAGGCTGAATAGGTGGGTTTTAGATGCCATTTTTTGAGGTGGCAAAGGTAAAGGCAAGTCTGATGGTGCGAGGGAGGGAGTTCCAGAGAGCGGAAGCGGCCCGATATGAAGTCTTGGAGCCGCGCATGTGATGAGGTTATTTAGTGGGGGATGTCCTTAGTAGGTCCATCTGGAGGAGCGGAGAAGGTGCGGTTAGGTGTATTTGTGTACCAGGTTGGAGATGTAAGGAGGACAGGAGGTGTGGAGTGATTTAAAAGCAGCTTAAAAAAATTGTATCAGTGAGCTACTTTCTTTCATGTTCCAGAAACTTTTTTAAATATATATAATACATAATAATATAGCCAGGGCCCAAATCTAATATTAAAGTATTAGGGCAGCATGCACACCACTGTCAGCACCCCCTAAAGCTAGCCATACACGTGTCGGATTCCATGTCCAATCGATTCATCATCCGATCGATTCCGGCGATTCTGCCGGGAATCGCAGGTGTGATCAATCGGCCAATTAAGAGTATCCATCGCTGTCCGATTCCACCTCCGATTCCACCTCACAAATGGCAACTCCCCCTGATCTGTGCAGAATCGGATCAAAAAGACCAACATGTTGGTTCTCTGACGGATCCGATTCTGGGCCCCCGAACAATCGGACGTGATCGGACGGACAAGGTGGGCTGCACACGATTCCGGCACGATCGATTCATGTGCACGCGCCCGGAATCGATCGGCCCGGAATCCGGCCGGAATCCGACCCGTGTATGGGGGCCTTTAGAGCACCAAATAAACCCCCTCATGTTCTGCTTGCTAGTCTAAAATCTTAAGATTGAAAGCAACTGAATCTGTCCTCAGTTGTCCCTCTAATTAAAACTCCAGCAGCTGAAATGATTGACTTGGCTAGCAACATTAAAAATAATTACATAAGAAAAAAACAACCACCCAAGCAAACTCGCTATAGAATCAGCACAAGGAGTCCAATTATCTGAAAATGATATCGTTTAAATATGTTCTCTGCTTGGGTTTCACAAATTCAGCTTAAGAGTCCCCAAGTGTACAGAATGTATGTACAGAAATAAACTCTACTGATCAAAGTAAAATATATATACACACAGACAATAGAGATAATGAAAAATAATTGCATGTCTTTCATTAGTGTATATCTATGATCTAATAGTCTTATCACTATGCAACATTTATATACATTAAACAGAAACAATATATATACTGTGTACAGTTACGGGAAAAGTATGTGAACCCTTTGGGTTTATGTGGAGTTTTGGTCATAAAATGTGCTCTGATCTGATTCACACCCCTAGAAAATCACAGTCTGCTTAAAATAATACTACACAAACATTATATGTTTTCATGTTTTTATTTACCATAACATGTAAACATTCACAGTGCAGGGTGGAAAAAGTATGTGAACCCCTAGCCTGATGACTTCATCCTCAGTATGATAATATCGGATGTGTTGCTGAAAGCAGTCCTGCCCTTTAAAAAACACACACCAGTTTCTGGTTTACTGGTTTCCAGAAGCACTGTCTGATGTGAACCATGCCTTGCAAAAAAGTGGTCTCAGAAGACTCACAACCAAGAATTGTTGACTTGCATGAAGCTGGCAAGGGTTACAAAAGTATCTCCAAAAGCCTTGATGTTCATGTGTCCACGGTAAGACAGACTGCCAGAGCACAGCACAGAATGATTAATGAGGTAAAGAAGAATCCTAGAGTGTCAGAAATCTTTGGCACATGCTAACATTTTTGTTGGCACATCTACAATAAGAAAAACATTTAACATGAATGGAGTACATGGGAGGACCCCACACAGGAAGCCATTGATGACAAAAAATTGCAGCACATTTGAAGTTTGCAAAAGAGCACCTGGATGTTTCACAGCACTACTGGCAAAATATGTTGTGGACAGGTGAAAGCAAAATTGAGTTGTTTTGAAAAAACACACAACATTATGTGTGAAGAAAAAAAGGCACAGGACACCAACATCAAAGCCTCATCCCCACTATAAAACATGGTGGAGGGAGCATAAAAGTTTGGGGCTGCTTTGCTGCCTCAGGGCCTGGACAGATTGTTGTAATTGATGGAAAAATGAATTCCAGAGTTTTGCAGGAAGACATAAGACCATCTATCTACCAACTGAAACCCTGCAGAGGATGGGCGACGTAATAGGAAAATGCATACAAAGCATACAAGTCATTCAACAAAAGAAGGGCTTCAACAGAACAAAATACGCCTTCTGGAGTGGCCTGACATCCCAAGAATATTGCTACACTGTAACAGTTTTGTGAAGAGGAGTGGTCCAAAATGACTCCAGATCGTTGTGCAGGTCTGATCCACAACTACAGGAAACATTTGGTTGAGGTTATTGCTGCCAAAGGAGGGTCAACCAATTATCAAGTCCAAAGGTTCACATTTGCACTGTGAATGTTTACATGGAATGTTCAATAAAAACATGAAAACATATAATTAGTGATGGCTGAAAAGTCCGCCCGGCGGACAGTTCGCAGCGAACATGGCATGTTCGCAGTTCGCAATGCCGGCGAACATTATGGGTGTTCTACCCGCCCCCTATACCTTAACAGAGAGAAAGTGCGACCCCTCACCCTATCGTCAGGTCATACAGTACAGCCAATAACACTTCCTTTCACACCTGGAGGACACCCCCCCCCCCTTATAAAAGAAGCAGCCTGACGGCCATTTTTACATTTATCCTGCGTCTTTAGTATTAGATAGATAGGGAAAGCTGCTGCTGATTGAGGGATGGCTGAGCTACTTTACAATTATACTCCAGTGATCTGTAGCTACAGCTAAGGTGTTCTGTTACATGTAGTTCATCATTACTGAATCACAAAAGTCCTTCTCTGGGGGTGGGGTATGCTGTATTATGCATTGCAGAGAGATCTGACTGAATGTGATGCGCTGCAGAAGGTTCTGTCCGGTAACTTTTGGCACAATCTGTAATCTAGATGGGATTTCCGGCCATTAGACCTGAAGAAAACAGTATTTTAAAAAATCCATATATCATATTTGGGGAGGGGGAGAAGTTTAGCCATTGATCCCCCTCTGGCATGACACTGTGCGGGTGGCTGCACCCTTTTGACTATTTTTATTGGTATTTTGGCTGCAAATATGACCTGAAGGTGTAAGAAGTTCCCTCTCCATTGAAGTCAATGGAGGTTCGCTGTTCGCATGTTCGCAGCGGGTATTTGCAGAAGTTCGATTCGCCTGTTCGCGAACAGCCAAAGCTGATGTTCGGCCATCACTACATATAATGTTTGTGTAGTATTATTTTAAGCAGACTGTGTTTTTCTATTGGGGTGACTTAGATGAAGGTCAGAACACATTTTATGACCAATTCATACAAAACACCACTAAATGCCAAAGGGTTTACATACTTTTTCTTGCAACTGTATATATGGTTTAGAGCCCATATCATGTTCCTATTACAGGTTGGGCCCTCGTTTGCATTCACCATGTCTTTTTATTCCAGGTACCACTGTACAGGTACTAGGATCGACCAGTGATAGTAGGGGTGTGTAGTATAACTTTGCCTTTAAGGCTGCCATACACGGGTCGATGCCTGTGAGATGCATCAGCCTTCCATCAAACGCAAAATTAACCTGTGTATGGGTACCTATAACCATAAAGCAATACTTACAATAACTCCACTCAATGTCTTAAGTTATGTCATAAATAAACATAAAATGACAACAATTCAACAAATGCATGGTAATGCACACTTTTGCTCTTTCCATGTATGGTACTCATGTGCCATATATAGAATGTGTGCATCACTTTTACTTGTGCGTGGGACCTAAAAGCCATGCTAACACAGTGAAATCATAGCAATTCCAAGATAAGTTGTGATAAGTCCCCCCCTGGGGGAGCAGCCTACATGGTTAGCAATTACATTACTTCATAGGACAATTGTGTAACTTTATCTGCTAAGCCTATCATCTCTCGGGATTGCTACCTTAAACAAAAGGCAGAAAAATCCTTTGCAGATGTCTATTATAAAAAGTTAATCTGCTGCTCTCAGGATGAAATGACAGTACGCCATGACTGCAGTGAAGTCCTATAGAAAAGGATGATTTATGTCCCACACAGGGGATCTCATACCGAGACAGATGTACCATTTATCATACATGTGCAAATCATCAGGAGTTCAATTCCATACATGCTTGTACCTATATTGGCACTTACACAATACACATGAAATTCTGAAATCAGGGTCTATATACTAAAACTACGTTTCTATAGTCAATGGGAAAAATGTGTGAAGTCTAGTCAGTTCATTATCCCGTTTTCATAACTTTTTGTTCACCTGAAGACTACGGGGAAATTCACAAACGGAGTTTTTCCAGCGTCCAGATGCCCGCAAAGTGGCAAATCAGGATAGACGTAACATTAGGTTTTCAGGTGCCTGTCTGGAATAGATTGAATGGAATCATTTATAAACGACCCATGAGCAGGCGGGGGGCAGGCGTTTTAGCGGCTGCTGACAGTCAGAAAGCGTACGTGTGAATGCTGCCTTGACCTATCACTGTCCCCTAGCGTCCATGGTGATATCAATGACCTATCGATACTGCTGGCGATGTATAACAATGGCTCCCTCTTGTGATGCCACCTGGATGACTAGGATCATTAGGTGGTGGCATGACAAAGTGGGAAATGTATAGAGATTAGGTTGTAAAGACTTTTTTTAATAAAAATTTTCAGCCCTGTTAAGGCCCCCATACACGTGTCGGATTCCCACCGGATTCCGGCACGATTGATTCCGGGCGCGTGCACGCCAAACGATCGTGCCGGAATCGCATGCAGCCCACCTTGTCAAATCGATCAGGTCCGATCGTTCAGGGGCCCAGAATCGGATCCGACAGAGAACCAACATGTTGGTTCCATCAGATTGATTCTGCCCAGATCAGGGGGAATTGCCATTTGTGAGGTGGACAATCGGACACGGAATCGTCCCGGAATCCGTTGGACAAGGTGGTATGCAGCGATGGATTCTCTTAATTGGCCGATTGATCACACCTGCGATTCCCGGCAGAATCGCCGGAATCGATCGGGTGAGTGATCAACTAGCCATGGAATCCGACACGTGTATGGCTAGCTTTACTGTTGTTAGTTTTCCTTTTGTGTCAATTTTGTATTAACACTTTATGTTCTACAGACTTACAATGTAGTCCTACAAGAACATTACCTCCTAGGTAGCAACCAATTCAGACAGAGTTGCTTGCAAAAAAAGTTCTGGCCAAGCTGGGATGGGATTCTTGGTGAGCCCACTGTGTTTCTGCCGATCGCTTCTGGCCTCGCGTCTTCAGCATCATCTGTGACACCAAAGAGGCGGGAGGGGAGCAGCGCCATAGTCCTCCATGTTAATGAAGGGGTGTCGCTTTCCTAGCCCACACATACCAATACCAGCTCCAGATAATATGGTTATCTACTGTTACTCCTACTACTTATAGTTTGGAATAAATGGCTCTGTACCAAAAAGGCTATATTTGCACTGTACACCAGCGGTT